>JAOPSE010000011.1:31057029-31413437 GCA_029449295.1 Zea luxurians | reverse complement strand
TTTCCTATTCAATGAACAATTGTTTTTATATTTAAAGCAAGAACATATGTGTTGAATATTTACCATGCATATACTATATTAAATGAGAATTAACTTACTTTAAATATTTGGCGTTGTCTATCCCCATGATATATGTGCATAATACAAACATCAGTTCTTGCGTGTTTGTTGATGTTACTTTAGCAGGCAGAACATATGGAGATATATATGGTTCAATCTGATGTGATGTATTTGACGATTTAGATAACTCACATGGAGTATCGATTATTTGAACATCACTTGAACTCTCTCCATCTTCATCCACATTGTGGTCAAGATTTTGATGTCCTTTCTTTGTGTTTAATCTCGAGTCCCATAATATTGCAGGTAACTTAAACCTAAACATTGTTATATCATCCTGCAAGTATATAAATTAGAACAAAAGAAACATTGTTCCTATAAATAAATATACGTCCTCTACCTGAGTTACGTTATCAGATAGGGAGGATCCTGTCCAGTATTCCATATAGTTTATCATCCATAGCCCGCAAGATACCCTAATATGAAATTTAACAGATCAGGTGAGTTTCTATGTATATATGAAAATAAATATAACCAATTTTGTAGAGTTGTGGTCACATGAATTTTACCCATCCGTTTGCATTTGTGTTGTGATCTTCTCTATAACTGGCCATGATGCAACATCAAGGTTCGACCACTTGCCTTGGTAAAGCTCTTTATGTTCTGCTGCAAGTTTAATCTGTCTTTCTATACCTTTTAACTATGTGTATATATAAAACATATCAAGATTTATAGATAACAAATAATGTAATGATGAAATAATCATAATATAAAAGAAATGATTACTCACTGTAGTATAAAGGTCTCGGCGATCCGTTATTTGTTGTCCCATAGAATCGAGTACATGTACCTCATTTTTTTTGCATTCAGAACTGCCAGGTACCAGTGAAAATTTTCTATATTCATTGGAATGAACACCTTCATAGAACATACATTAACATTAATTTGTAAATATTGTGCACCAATATATTACATATTACATTAAAAAATGAGATGAGTTTTAGGTCAACCATGTCAGACTGTAAATAGTCGTCCACCCTTTTTTCAATTGTGTCTTCCTTACAATTTAAGAGCATTTTAGGGTCGCCATCACGCTTTAAGCAGACTGGAAATGAATGTGTCTCCAAGAAGACCTTTCCACCTTCTCTATGAAGTAAATGCTCTTCATCCCTAATACAGTGTATATATGCACTGAGGGCCTGTACACCAAAAGAATACAATTAACAGATCAAATATACATGCTAGCTTTAAATATGTATACCATACTGTATAATATGATAATTATAAATATATATACTTTATATTATTGTATATAATATGGACATACAGAATGTACCTTACTTCGCCAGACACTTGGATGTCACCATGAAAAAGACATTCATATCATTTCTATTTAACCCATGCGCTTGTCGATGTCCACCACAACTGTTTCCCCGGTAATGTTTTAATGTATTCAATAAGCTGAACATCTTCTGGGGTGCACTTATAATCTATACAATGAAAAATATTATACGTAATAAGCAAATGATATATGCGAAAACCAATAAGATGCAATAAGACAAGAACAAAAAATTACCTTCAGAGACAACTCGAGCTACATTCAATTTCTCTTGGTTTCTTATGTTGTGATATTCTAATAAGTGTGTCCAAAGCATCTTGTTTGTTCTGCTCAGAACTTATTTGACTTGATTCATTTGGAACATCCAAAGATGTCAGGTGTATCACATCTGTATGAGGAGTGAATGAAACATAAGTCTCTTGACAAAAGCATTTTTTAGGAGTACTCATAAGGACAATATTTACATTTAGGAGTGTAGATAAGAGAGCCTACCCGGTTGTGTCCCAAGATCGGCTTCAGTTGACACTTTTACATGATTTGAAAATACAGTCAATGCCTACTCCCACAACATCGTGTGATTGTTTTGCAGCATTACCAACACTGACCTTACTATCCTCGCTCTCTATATCTATGGCGCACAAGAGAAAAATTAAGTGTCAAAAAAATATTTAATATGCAGACCTTAGTTTTTTTGTAATTGATAATAGCACTTACCCAATTCATGTTCATTAGTGTCATTAGTTGACAATTGTGCTGAACAACCACTTCTAGCCACAACCTCATACGATGGTTCAACAGTATTGCCAACATCGGTATTTCCTTCCTCCACCACTATATCCATTGTAATTTGGTCTGTACCCATCAGATTGAAAGTGTCAAACATAATTTATTGACAAAAGTATTTTAAGTATATAAAGTACATCGTCAAATAGCACGAAACTAAATAAAACACGAACTTTAGCTTAAGTTCTTCATTCATATAGATGTGACAAGTGAACTTGTATAAACTTACGGAGGAAAGGGACACAGGCCTGCCACCATCCTATTTTGATTAAGTATACCCGATGCCATTGATCTTATAGGATGTATATCATGGCATTATTGCAAAGATACAACATTGCTCCTTATAAAAATGCTAAATAATATGAACAATATATTGTTGTATTATTATGACTGAATTTAGAGGTATCAGAATTTAGCAACAAACAAAGTCACTATCAATTTAAAGGTCTCAGAATTTAGCAGCAAACATGTAACTTGGAGTTTAGAAAAAAAGATAGCAGCAAACATGTAACTTGGAGTTTAGAAAAAGAGATAGCAGCAAACAAAGATCTTGTTTGCTTGCGCTAAATGGTAGATCCAAAAAAGATGTTGCTCATCAATATTATTGCATTGAAACAAACAAAATAACAAGAGGGAAAATAGGTTTATACTTTGTTTGATTTGCGGTACCACATAGATAACGATTCCATGTGTTTACTCATAGCACCGCACGGGCATAAACCTATGAATACATAATTATCGTGATATTATAGGTCCCCGTTGCAACGCACACACAATAATGGTGTGAAATAGGACATACAAAGATAAATTAACCCTTCGGTCGTAATTGTGATTCTGCCCCTCCTTTGAAAAAGCAGGGATAAATCACAATACGACCTGAAGGGTAAGTTTGTCTTTGTATGTCCTATTTCACACCGTTACTGTCATCTAACTGAAGCAGGGACGGGCTTGTTTTGTTTGTTTTCAAAAAAAGAGGCCCGAAATCACAAAGTCGAATTTTGAGGGGCAAAATTACAGTTGCACTTCCATCTAGGGACAGAAAAACAATTGCCTATATTTGCTGATATGAGCCTCTGAGGTTCCTTTAGTCAAACAAATAACTAAAAACCATGTGAAAAATGTCTATAGCAGCCCACATGCAACAGCATCCCATGCTTCACGTGCATTTGGCCATTTCCTAATCACGCAGCCCCATTCTCTCTCAGCCTTTTCTGGCATGCATGTGCTAAGCTCATGTGTCCCAACCCTTATGTAGTCTGGGCTGTTGTCCACTATATTCACCCATTGGCATGTTAATAAACATTTGTGCATCATCTAATTATGGCATATGCATCCTCAGGACAAGTTGCGGTGCTGCCAATAACATAATTAGTAAGTTTTACCTTTTTTTTCTTCCTCTTACTTCAGAGATCTTCTAAAGATAGGAACTGGAGCAGCAAACCATGTAGACAGAAGAAAAGCTAAAGGACTACATGTTGAAGTAGTAATAGTTACTGCAGTACTGCACACACTGCATCTGATTTGACTTGTTGTATGGTTAAATTGCCCGTCCACGCAGGTTTGAACCACAAAGGTTTCAGCCATACATTTCATTTCCTGAATAGCTGTTTCTTCTAGATCCTAGCGCATGGCTGGGTACCAAATTCAGGCTGAAGGCGGCACATTCCCCATGCCAAGACAATCTTTATTATGCCATGACAATGGAAATGATTTGTTCATTTGACTTATAACTTGCTTACTGACAATATTATGAACACTTTTGCTTCACAGGAAGCATAGTTGATGAACTCATGGAAGAAATAAAGAAGGAAGTTGAAGAATAATGCTGCTCCAAGTTAGTTGTGCTTTGCTGTTTATTTATATAATAGGCTGTTTTCTTGAACTGAAATTGCATGTACTATTACTGAGTTCTCTTTACTCTGGTTGGCCAGAGTATTCATATATGGTTCCAACTTTGTAAAAATGGGGCATGCTTGTTTTATGTTATACAAGAGAAACCTGAGAATATGGTATTATTTGTTTGTATATTTTGTTCTGACATATATGTGACTGGACGACCGGTGCAGCACTCCTCAATCTGCTCTGAAGATTATAGAAACTGAACAACAAAAAATGAAAATATAACAATTGTATGCCCTTCTCTTAACCTTTAGCATCACTGCATAACTACTCTAGCAGTTAAAGCTTCTTAGACTGTCTCCAGTAGAGCTTGTAAATTAGGGGACACGGTATTATAGATGACAATGTTTAATACTGTTTACGGAGAGAAGTTTGAAATAGGTGATAAGATAGAGGATATAATAGGAGATCTGTTGGAGATAGCCTATGAAGCTGTTTACATCTGGGAAGGCCTTTTTTTTACCTGTGGCTTTGTGAGGAGCAGCTTTAGTCATGTTGTGTTTCCAAGTGCTAAGCCATATCTGTTGACTGTTGTTTCTATACTCAAGTCTGCTCTATCTCACTTGATAGAAGACCATGCAGGAGATTTTCTTAGTTTGCCATGGCCAGAGAGTATGTGCCTTCTACATATATTTTTTTAGTTTTTTTACTACTACCACTCCCTGTCCCAAATTATAGGCTGCTTTGGTTTTCTAGTTATATATAGCTTTGTTGTGAACTCTGTCACTTTCATTCAAACTGTGAATCCCAGTTCTGTGCATTTTTGGGCTGCTCGAGACCTGTATTATAGAGTTGCAGCTTCCTAGGCAGTGGAAGCTCGCTGGCCACCGGTTTCCTGCCCGTGGTGGATGGTGGCAAGGTAGATAGCAGGGAGATGAGATAACAGAGATTTTTTTTTGGGAAAACGCAGGAGAACTACGCCTCAATATATTAAGAAGAAGAGATAAATCCAGATCAAAGAGATCTGGACAGATTACAAGGCCTCCTCAGGGAGGCCAGAAACACAGGAAACTGAAAAAATCCATCAAACTAAACAACTCCCTAGTCTCCATGAGATAACAGAGAAAGGAGGTGAAAATGGGATTGGCTGTAATTGCTTGTTCAAACCAAATACCCCTCCTTTTGCCTAATTAGCCCTGTTACGAGCGCCTATAAATGTTCCCACCGTAACAATATCTCAAGGTTACACCTGGAAACTGGGGAGAAAAGGAAGATGTAATTCAGTCTGAGTTTTATAATATGTTATTTAGGTGATCATTAAGATAGATGGAAATCACAACTTGCTTGTCAGATCATTTCAAATTCAAATGTGCAGTTTCAAATTCGAATGTGTCTATTCAATAACATCTATTCAATGCTCATCTGCTTTCTTTGTTGTATCAACCAAATGACCACTAAACAATAGGAAGCTAAAAGGAGCCAAAATAGAGAAATAAAAGGCAAAAATACATCTTCACCTAAAAACCAAAATAATTAAGTGCATTACAAGTTGTTAATTGCCATTCATTCCTCAATGTCAGTTACGGCGTAAGGACCTCCTTATAAACGATATTCTTTGTGTATGTTGCGCCATTTATCGCTGAGTTCCTTTCAACCCCCTTCTTCTTCTTCTCCTCATCGTGGACTGGAATGGCAAGTATCTTCACTTTCGATCGAGCGGTGGCCCTTGATAGAGCAACATAAAGTTGACCATGAGAGAACACTGGTTCCGGCAAGTACACACCAACATTAGGAATCGTCTGGCCCTGGGCCTTGTTAACTGTCATGGCAAAACTTAGTCTTATCGGAAACTGCTTCCTTTTAAACTGGAAAGGGAACATCTCATCATCAGAGGGGCACAGGGGTATACGAGGCAAGAAAATTCGCATTCCAGCATGTTGACCAAGGACAATTTCAGCATCAATACTGTTTTTTTTGGAAACCACGAACCACCAACCTCGTGCCATTGCAAAGTCCATTAGCAGGGTCTATATTCCTAAGCAACATGATTGGGCATCCAACTTTGAGCTTCAGAACATGCGGGGGTAGTCCATTAGGAGTCAGCGTGTTTAGAAACTCTGATGGGTAATAGTTATTAGGATCATCCACCGCGGTGTCAAAACTATGGTACATCATCTGCTCCCCTTGGAAACGATCAATCATCCTCATATTTATCATATCCACCCAGTCATTCCGTGTAGACAATATTGCTCTTGAAGTGATGTAGCTTGTGTTAGACATGTTTTCATTTAGATTGGGGTAAATGTCATCTATCAGTCTATCAAGGTCGCGGTCATTACCAGTATATGGCACACATACCTCATCTGGAAGACGAACATCACCATCGTTGTTCGCTTCCTCAGTTCCACCACCGACGCGCAACAAATATTCTGCAAACCATGGGTCGCTCTGTGCCCTCATGTTTTGAAACAGCTTTAGGTGGCACATGGATTCCCAGAGATAAGAACTCCGTAGAGAGGCAGCAACTATCTGAGCCCTTGACCCCTTGCGTACAACAGGAAGTACTTGTCTGAAATCACCCCCGAACACAACAGTCTTCCCACCAAAGGGCAACCTAGACTGTCCCATTATATCACGCATGCTATTGTCTAGCGCCTCAATTGCTTGTCTCTTAGTCATTGATGCCTCGTCCCAGATAATGAGCGATGCTTTTTGTAGCAACTTTGCTGTCCCGCTTTGTTTCGTGAAGCTACATACAGCACCATCATCAATAGTAAGTGGTATCTTGAAGCGCAAATGGGCAGTCCTCCCCCCAGGCAATATAGAAGCCGCAACACCAGATGTAGCTGTTGCAACTGCAATCTTGTCCTGACTGCGCAGTGCTGCAAGCAATGCCTTATACAGATAGGTCTTTCCAGTCCCACCAGGCCCATCCACAAAGAACACTCCACGTTATTGGTGTCAACGACAGATAGGATCTTATCATAAGCAGACCTCTGCTCCTCGTTTAGGGTTTCTTTCAGAGCAACGTCTTCTGTCGTCGGCACTATACTTTCCTCCTCATAAATCTCTCTATCAGTACCATGTAAATCGTCATATCTATCAATGATAGCAGGGAGAGGGAATGTCTTTATGTCTTTACCCATTGACTGCAAATGTTTCTAATGTCAATCAAGACCATCTGCTGCACATGGATTTTGCTTTGAGTACTACGGTGATAGTCCTCTGACATTGAGTCAAGGTGTCTCTGCCATAATTCTGCCACATCGTTCGGCTCGCAGTATACCAGTATTGTTGCAAACAACCTTCGTAGTGCTGAAGGCATTTGGTAAATAGCGGCTTCGTTGAGACACTCATCTATTGTGTCGTCTGCTTCAAGCAGTCCCCTCCTTTGTGCTGCCTCACGAAAAGTTGGTAGTGTGTCACCATCTACTGTCCTTAGATCCGCATAGGAGGTAGCACCCGTCACATGGTTTAAGAGAAGTCGAAGATAAAAGCGCTCCCCCTCAGCTGGATGAGCAGAGACTATTCTACCAACCTGTCCACCCGTGTTTCGTTTCCTCCTTTGCCACACCTTGCCCTGCTGCAAAGTGTACCACTCAGGAAAATCACGGTAAAGGATGCCCCGAGCCTCTTCGTGTAGCCTATTTGCCTCAAAATATGCCGTAAGCATTGACCTATCGGCACCTGGACGTTGGACAACATGATTTACTTTAGCACGCTCGTGAAATGACACCATATGCATGTTTTCAAGATGGAGCTGCAGTTGCATCACTGGTGGAGAGTTTTGACTTAGATCAAAGCTGAATATCCTCCAAAGGGCTTCTGGAGGGGTCACCCACCTAGCATCTCTATACTGCTTGATCTCATCAACGTCACCATCAGCCTTGTTTGCGTCTGTCACAGCCACAGACGCACGATCGTGGCCTTTGTATATGTATTTGAACAAGTATTTGACAGCCTTGATGCTCCCGCACGCCTCAACATTGATGTGACAGTTGAAGAGCCGGAGGAGGTAAGGGTTGTAAGGGACGACCCATCTGTTGTCCAATTCACAACCTCGAACCGTTTCCTTACGCCCATCATCACGACGCCTATAAATAGGATATGAATCCTTTCCTTGAGACGTTGCATTGCTAAAAGCTCTAGGATAATGGTTTTTGCATGAAGCACGACCCTTAGTGCATGGGCATTTAGGATTTAGCAACCCGCACGGTCCATGCATCATATGCTTGATAACCATCTTGTATAGTTCAGGGTACTTCTTCTTGTCAGGGATCTCAGCGGAGATAAGGTGATCATACTGATCAGGACAAGTTAGCTTGTACTTTCTCTGCATGATGAGTAGGAAATGGACATGAGGCAAACCTCGCTTCTGGAACTCCACGACATAGACATAAGCTCGGATTTTTCCAAGAATATGATGCTTAGTCAATCGCTTCTTCAGTTCCTCTAGTTTTGCACGGAATATGCGAACAACAAGGTCCGGACGATCCTGTGGTGACTGCATAGGGAGAAGCTCTCTAGTTATTTCATCCCAATTGGGGTTGCACGTCATAGTGAGGAATATGTCTGGCTTCCCAAACTTCCGCACAAGGGCCATAGCATCCATATACCGACGTCTCATGTCACGAGGACCACCGATAAATGATGTAGACAGCACGGTTCGCTTTCCAATTTTGTCTGCTCTGTTCTCGCCTTCATGCAAGCTATCTACCAAACCCTTGTATAGATCCGCCCTTAATCTGTCTTGGTTTTTACGTATGAAATCCAAACGAGAGCTCTCAATCTTGATGTAGGTGTCAACCGCGAACTGTTGGAAAAGCCGCTTCCCATGAAGTATTGGATTGAATATACTTGGACGAATTTGGAATCTGTAGCAGTAATAGTCACGTACAGACACGCATAGATGGCTAGGTCGTTCTGCAACAGCAAGGTTTATTAATTAGTGTTGCAAAAAACATATTTAACAAAGGATTATATAAGAATCACAAAGAAAGAACTAACCTGTATCATCATTGTTTGCATCACTTCTCCTATGTTGATCGCGGTACGCGTCTACTTCGTCCATGGAAACATTGGACTTAGGAATATTGGCATGCCATCCAAGTTCACCTTTAGGGAAGAACAATGGATATGATAGTGCATCATAGCATCCATGATATGAACGGATGCCGTGGCTTGATCTATCCTTCCCATGTAGCATAACACTATTACTGAATTGACCTCGACGTTCACTCCCCTCAATCCAAATTGCAGCTACCTCCGAAGTAATGGGTGAATTATATAACTTCTAGTTCAGCGTTTGGTCAAGGTTCAAGGCGATGTGGTAGTCTTCAATGTTATCAACGTGCCCCATACTCCTAAGGTGCTCAGAGTATGGATTTCCCTTAAGTATTTCAACCAATTGTTTAATAACTGCCTTATCTTTCTCAAATTGTTGTTGACGACATTTACGATATCTATGCTCGAGGCTGGGATCATCATCATAGAAGTAGAGTTCAAGGTGTTTATGTTCTGCCCCAACTTCCCTACCGAACGACCTTACGTTGTGGTACATCATGCCATGTGCACGAAACGTATAGATACCACAATCCATGTTTGTAGTCATACTGTCAAGGCAACAGTACAGAGAAGTGAACGAGAAATGGCCGTTAAAAAATCGAATGTTATCACGAAAGTGCCTCGCATCAGCATCTGTAGACTCCCACAACCTCCTAAGCTGGAGCGGTGTCTCGAATGCGGCTAAATTAATCTGTCCATTACGACAACAAAATCCAGGTGGTTCATACTGAAACTTCTTCGCTTTGCAGTAATCGCAGTCAGCAACAGTGCTCAGCAAATGTGTTTCTTCAGGTATGTTACTATACACCTTGTCGTACAAGTCAGGTACGTCAGGGTTGACAGTAAAGGCATCTTGGGTTTCATCAATCTCAATATCCTCACCAGATTCACCATCTAAATTTGTTTTGAAAGAACAAGGGATAAGACATACAACTTTAGAAACTTTTAAATCATATATCCTATATTAAAAACATTACGTAAGTACCTTGCCCAGCGAATAGGTATCCTTCTTCGTCATCATCATCTTCTTTAAAAAGTACAGTCTCATCAGCATCCTCTGTAAAGAGCACACCTTAATCATATTAACCACTAAGAATAATTAGGGAACTAATGATGGAATGAGCTTGTAATTACCATTGGTGGTAATAGTCGAAGATGTCAAGTGCTGCTTCCCAACGTCTACTCCTTCGGTCATTTTGTCACTATTTGTGGCAGGGACTGTACACGGATGTCTTTGTCGTCTAGGAGACTTTGTCAGTATCTTTGTCTCAACATCCTCAGTCACCGATGGAGTAGGAACAAATGGAGTTGGGATCAATTCAGGAATAGCCATGAGCTCGGAGCTAAATAGAGACCCAGTAGGTGCTTGAGCATCTGTTGAACTCCACACAAGCTCCGGGGTAAAAGTAGGGTTCTCAATGGCGATTGAGTCCTGACTTAGCATAACTTGTTGTGTTATTCTATAGTTTTCCCTTGCTCTCTTTTGACATGGTTTCATATTACGCAACGTCCTTTGTTCCTTAGTTTGAGTTGCACATCGAGCTCTTTCTCGGATTCTCTTACGTTCCTTTGGATCTAACACTTTTGAATACTCATGGTGTACAACATTTTCTTTGTTGCGTGACGCACGACGTTTCTTCAATTCATTTTTTGTTTCATCACTCATCGCCGCGTATCGTGCTCTTTCCTTTTCCCGTTTACATTGCCTTGCATCCGCACATCCTACTAAACCATTATAGGTTTTATTTTTTACAACCTTATTGAAATGTCAAATAAGGCATCTTATATTATTAGTAGACATACCTTCAACAGTGATGTTGGACAGTTCTTTTAATGGAGAACGAACATCATTAGTTTGGAGCGGATCCATTTACGTATTTCAGGCAGCCACAAAACCTATATGAGAGGATGAATCACCTTATCATACTTCACCAAAGGATAAGATACGCTCAATTTCTAATCTAATCAGATAACATTGATTCTTAGAGATAGGGAAAGTACTAACGAGCAAATTGGTACGTTCAGTTAAATGGTAGACAATCAATGAGAATCAAAGTCAACATATAAGACTAACTCCAACACGGACCTCTAAAGGGTCCTATACCCTAAATTTAGAGGATGAGGTCATCCTCTACTCCCTCCGGCAGCGTCCTTTAAATGGTCTACTAAATTTACAGGACAAAAATATATTGTCAAAGCTGAATTATGGATATGGATTATGGGAGTACTGACTAATATATTGTCAAAGCTGAAGTCAAGTAAAACAGGGTTGAGGAGGGGCCAAGGCAGCAACCAAGAGTGTGAAGAGGAAAATGCCTTTCGTACTACTATCTAGAACTGGTTTATGGGGATGACAGACTGACTGAACAACAGAGCAAGAAGAAAGAAAAATAAAACGAAGAGGAAAACAATAAAACAATATATTTATCCAGTAAGATTATGTTCTATGCCTACCAAGAATGTTATCTTACTCTGAATCTTCTTGCCAGTCCTTTTGTGATTATGTTCAATTGATGCTGCTAAGAATATTAGTGCAGTGGAGTGTGGTGTATACTTGAATCTCTTAATTGATGATTGCAGGAAGTTGTTTTCCATTTAAATGCTCGGATAGGTTGAGCAATCCCATATGTAGTAGATGTCCATAAATTCAACATGTAAAAGCCAGAATGCATATGTTATTATCAAACCAAGTCCATCCTCAGTTGTGTGTTAATAACCATGCTACAGCCTATAACTCTTGTAATGAGAGATTTTTCATATTTTTAACTGGTTTGTGTATTGTTTACTGTCGTTTAAGTGTTATCTTGCTTCTGCCTCCCCCCTCGAAGAGGTGCCGGCGAGTTTCGTAAAAAAAGGGAAGAGGTGATATTTGCTGGTTTAGTTTTTGGAAAGGTTTCATTTTTTTCCAAGAGTGTCGTATGATCTGAGTGCCTTCAGTTAAAGAAGGAAACACCCGTCTCAAGTGTTACTACTGTTGCAAGGTTCAAGTTTTTGTTCCAAAACTGCTGCATCGTCTGGAGTGTTTTGAGATGAAGAATGAAGTGATCCTCTTCGGTGAGCAATTTTTTTGTTCTTTCAATTTGCAAAAATGCTATCATCATTATGTCGTTCCTACCGCATTTTCCACATATCTTTCGTAAGCGGATATTGTTTTCAATAGTTTTGTGATTACCAGGCCAAGGATTACAGTGGACTAAATGCAAATGACATAGGCTTGTATAGATCAAGAACCATGCTAACAGTGATGAAGAAAGATGAATGAAGAATAATGATGGTGAACTTATTTATTAGCTCATAGAAAGGTCACATAGTTTTATACAAAGTGATCACCATTGAGACCGAACACACGACTAATACAAAATAGAGAACAAATCATTACTACTAAGTTTCATCTAAATCATAACTAACAAAGTATCTACTATAACAAGCTAGAATACGTCTCAATCAGATATCACAGTTGTGAGATGTGCCCGTCTGTTCTCAAGAAATTTGTCGACGATACGACGCCTTGGATTTTGAATCAACGAACGTCGAATAGCTGCAATTTAGAACATAATTTGTAAGAAGATGATTATTTTAAATTATTAGCATTTTAATTTTAGCTATAGTTTATAAATCTATTATAAGAACCACTCACTCTTCAAGTGGTATGTAGTGTGATGATCTGGGTTGAAATGAACGGTGCTGTAATCCGAGGTTTCCAAGCATCCTATTGTTAGGATAATAAATAAGCATAAGAATTGAGTTCAAGTTGAAAGAATTTAGGTACAAGAGAAATTACTGTGTTTATTGTTACGACGCAACATAGTTCCAATAATGATGTTATTGTCAACTCTAGCTAACGACCATCGTAGAGCATTTCTTTGCAAGAGGTCAGTCCATACCCCCACGACGATTAGATCCCACCTATAAAAACATTAATGTTGTCTGAATAAGACCTAACAATTACTTAATACTTTCAAAAAATAATGTAGCTATAAATTAGTGTCACCTGGAATCCATTAGTACAGCCTCTCTATACGGCCTTCCACCGATATGCTTTAATGGCTCTAAATGAAGAACTATGCCAATAATGTCTGAGCAATTCACATGTGATTAGTTATCTTTGAATAACTTATACATCAGCCATTAGTACTATATATATATATAAACCATATGGAAGGAATGATCATTACCTACGAACGACTTATGCGGTTGTTGATACACCTTATGGAATGACATAAGATACTTTGGAAATGGAGGAAATTGGATTGGCTTAATGAATGGCTCCACAATAGTATGTGTTATCAGTCCGATCTCTAGCCCATGTCCAATATTCCGAAATTGAATCCCCTCCCTATTTAGACAGAATCCCACTCTATACAATGTATATGTGCATCCTTGTGTGAGTAAGGCATCGAAACGTGGAACATTATTGCGACTTGAAACTGCTTCCATTTTGGATCCCTAGATATATGGGAATACAGGTCGTATGAGTCAAAGAATTTTATTATAACATGACTATATGGACTCTATTTTAAAGCTTGAAGTAACTCACTGTGATATCCTGTAGGATGAAGTGTTGACTATCATGACGCCTAGGAAACTTAACAACTACCCTCGCAAAGATACTCTTTACGTGTGGTAAGTTATTGAAATCTTGAATATCATCAAATAACACGAAACTATATAAAACACAAACTGTAGCTTAAGTTTGTAATTCATATATAAATGTGACAAGTGAACTATATACTTACGGAGGAAAGGGACGAATGTCTGGAACTGTCCTATTTTGGTTTATTCTACCGGATCCTGCCATTGATCTTGTAGGACCAATCATGACATTATTGCAAAGAAAACATCATTAAAAGGATTAAATGACAAAGTCCATCTGTCAAACAAATAGATTTCTTTTACATCATAATGAAATTACAAGAAACTATTTTGTAGAAAGTGTAGACTCTATCTACGTCTTTGTTCTTTAAGAAACCTAGCATCAAATTGAAGATTTTTCATATAACAATATTTAAAGTTAAATCATAAAATGTAACATAATATGTCTCATATGTTTATCTACATCTTGTGACAGTTGCTTGTGAATAATAGGACAGCAAGCACCAGTGAAATAGTAAGTACACATTTGCGTCCACCGACAGTAATGAAATGGCATGTAGTCAAAGCTCACGCACCAATAATTTTTTAGGTTGCTTCAGCACTTCATGACAATTGCAAAGCTGTTCTTGTTGGCGAAAGGACTTTTGGCAAGGTTTGAACAAACACCTGACCGGACTTCACTACCCAAAAGAGGATATTGTGACGTTTTCTTTCCCTATGATCAACACGATTATATGATGCCCTTTTTGTGTCTGGTAACTCATGTCTAGGGTGATGCAGGGCTTAATCCAATCTGTATTGATAAAAATAAATATCAATACATTCACTTTCTACAATCAGTTTTCTACTTTTATTTTTGTATGGCTGGAAAGCAACTGAAGATTTTTCAATTTATATTCCACAGTATCATTTACTGAACGTCATACTGACGTGTTCGTTATTTCCAGAACAAGGCCATCTCAGATAAAAGTAGATGTAGCTTTCATAGGACTTAGTTCCAGCAAAGCAAAGGTTGGCAGTGCACCAAACAATAGCGTTTATACTTCATTCTTATGGATTGGAGAAGCCTATGCAACATGTCAAGCCAGATGACATGCAGATGAGAAGGTTCTGCATCAATAGAAACCAGAGAAAAATCTGTATGTGTCTGTATGACATCTCAGATAAAGCCTGATGATCAGCATGATGAAAGGTGGGGAGTTCTATAGCTGGTTTAAGCTGGAGCTAGCTTCTGAAGTCCGGTCAGGTGTTTGTATGTGTTGCCCTTTTGTATTTCATTTCATGTTATTTGTTCCTTGAACTGTACTTGGTCGTACTTGTGAATAAATATTTTAGCATGGCTGTTCGACTTCTTATAATGTTTATTCGACATCAGTTCATGATATTAGTGTTACATGATATTTTATCATATGAATTTTGAATATCATAGTGATGTTTATCGTTCCGTATCTATATTTTATACTAATCTTTAACTCTCGTGGCAACGCACGAGCACACACCTAGTCTCACTTAAGGGTGTTTCATTTTGTATTGAACTGTAGACATAGAAAGAAGAATTAAGAGAAGCGAAGAAGAATGAAGTTGCGCAGGTGCAAGTGCACCGTACAGAAAGCATACTACCAGCTAATCCTTTCAACTATCATTTAGCATCAACCTCTATATACCGGAAGCATGCTTGTATATAAACTTCATACCCCAATAAATACCCCTAATACACACAAATTTGTCATGTCCATATATATTAGTTGGAATTTTAATTTAAATTTGTTCTCAATACAATTCATTCGCTTTTACAATTTGGTAATAGACATGACATAACAAAACATGTTCAAACTGTAATAGTAGAACAGGTCATTCAAATATTCAATATAATAAAAGAAATAGTATTAAGAACACAAAATGAAAGCATGAAAGCACTAACCAAAGTTTTGTTGGACAATACAGAGCTGCAAAGATGGGTACAGAAATTGAGGCGAACACAATTCCGAATTTCCCTGGATAGTCACAACGACCCATGATTATTATAGAAAACATAAGTATTCACATTCTGAGAAAAGAAACTGGTATTCTCTATCAGAATTTTCATAGCAGCGCCAAACTAAGATGACAGAACTGCTATACAATGATGACAGAACTGCTATACAATGTTAAATGTTGATGAGAAAACACAATGGTAAGTAGGTAAAAACTATAGGAACATATTCAAAGATCCTTCTCAATTCGGATGCAGCGACACAACACACTACATGTTTTGAGAAACTAATCATTGCTATTTGCTAGCTCGGTAATGAACAAAATATTTGAAATAAACACAAACTGACCAGGTGAGCAGAAAGGCAAGTCGAAGAGAACATCATATTAAGGTTACTGAATCAATGACAATCCCACTCGCTCCCATAATAATCTTAGATTAGGTTACATAATAAGATGTTTCATAGTTTTGCTCATCAATATTTAACATTCATCAAAGCTGATAATACTTGTTATTTTGCTAATGGACAAAGAAAACTACAGAAGCATTTTGTTTGTCCACCTAAATTTAGTAAACAGTACAAGGAAGATTGTGTGCCAAGCAAAGAACTACATATCCATAAATGGACCACCTAGATGTCTGGGATCAGCAATAAATTCAAAGGTAGACATAATTCATGGAAAGACAGTATACTGGAAGCAACACGAGGTTGTAAAAGACAGATGCTCCATACTTGTGGGCACAAGAAGAAAAAGGCAACACGGATGCTTGAGAGTCTGCACTGCTTGGGATTAACTCTGAGAAAAACAAAATGGTAATTAGAGAAGCAAATATTAACTCTAAGAAAACACAATGGTAAGTAGGTAACAACTATAGGAACATATTCAAAGATCCTTCTCAATTCGGATGCAACGACACAACACACTACATGTTTTGAGAAACTAATCATTGCTATTTGCTAGCTCGGTAATGAACAAAATATTTGAAATAAACACAAACTGACCAGGAAAGCACGTAGTTTAAGTATGGCGTTGAAAGCAAATAAAACTGGATAACTTAAATTGTTCAATCATGATATATTGCATTGGTGCCTAGTTTTGAATGGTCAGCTTCTTACCAAACAAAGTCTGCTGATATGGAGTAGTGCAACAGTACAAGTAACCCTGACCGCGGTAAGCAGCCAAGTTACCACTAAGAAACAACGAAAATGATACTCCAAAGACCATGCATTAGATTTTAGGACAATTGGTTGCTGGATCCAAAGGCCATACACCAGATTTCCAGGAAAGCACGTAGTTTAAGTATGGCGTTGAAAGCAAATAAAACTGGAATGTGCTGAAGTTTACCTTTTTTTTAATTCATCGCTAAAAAGTAGTGCATTGATAGAATTTCGCATGTGCAGTTTGAATTAGACACCAATAATTGTGCACCAAAGCAAGTAGAGGCACACAGAGATGACGAAATGTGCTGAAGAAGAAAAAAGAAAGATAGCACTTGTTGAACTCTGTAATTTCGTTACTTTGGTAATGAAATACGGTTTTGATCGGTCTTAAAAAAGAGTCTTTTTGCAATTGTGAGCTCATGAAACATTAACTCAGATTGCTGATTTATACCAGTAGACAGTTTGACAGGTCAAGCTATCAAGAGCAGTGATCACTTCCACAGTTTGAAAAGGTAAGACTTGACCGAGCCAACTAACTCTAGGAGTGAGTCGAATTAGTAAAAATGACTTAAAAATCAAGATATCCCCTTTCCTACATCTAGTAACCTAAACTAAAGCATGAAACACAATTTATGAAAGGGTCAAACATTATATATCACCACTCAGAAACAGGGGCACAGGACTAAGGAAATATAGTACGAGGATGCTAAACAAAGTAATAAGCATGGAAAAATAAGCAAGCAACAGCCTAGAGAACTATATGACCTGCAATAAGCGCAGAGTGGTTCTTTCATCGTGTGGTTTGTATATCGTACCACCAAATGCAGGAATGATGGAATTACCATACACAGCCTAGAGAATCGCTCTACCAGTCTTGATTCTAAATAAAAAAACTACCTTACTCCTCAAGCGGGAGAGACCGGTCGTGGAGCAACTCGCCGTCGATCTTCACTACTCCCCTTGTAGCCTGCGCAGTCCCGGTTGTCGGCCGAGCAAGCCCCTCCTCGCCTCTGCTGAGCGCCCCCTCGGTCCACTGCAGGCGCGCTCGGACACTGTAGAGGCCCGGCGCGGCGGCGTGGTACAGGAACCCGACTCTGGTGAAAACGCGTGCTCGGACGAGATAGAGTCCACACATGCTCCCGGTTTATCTTCATCGAGCTCTATAAGGTGTCTGAGGAAGTGGAGGTCGTGGGGAGGAAGCATGCAGTAGTGGACGACGTGGGGACTGTAGAGGGGGAGACGGTTGCACGAACTGTGCGGGGGTGGGGACAGTAGAGGCCGCACAAATGGGGATGGTGCAGGGCTGGAGGTTGCCGGCGGGATAGAAGATGGAGCGGCGGTGGTAGAGCGGCGGTGGTGAAGCGGCGGTGGTGGAGCGGCGGTTGCGCTGGACACTGGAGGCCGCGTCCGCAACGAAGGCGAACAAGAGGGCGGCAGCGCAAGGCGAGCATGCGGGGGCGGCGGCGCAAGGTGAGCATGCGGGCGGGGGCGCAGCCGCGCAGGGCTGGAGGCCGCGGGCGGGGGCAGGGTTTCACGGCTGAGTCAGGTCCGCCGAGCTTTTTTTTTTTTGTACGGCCATGGCCTTACGTGTGCTCTGCAGGTGGCTGACTTCACCAGCCGTACTGCGTCGGGGGCACTTACGGCAGCCTTATCTGCCGAAGTCGAGAGACTTCGGACGCAACATGCTGACGCTGTCCGTGAGAAGTCTGCCTCCGACAGCAAGTGTCGTAAACTGGCGGACAAGGTGGCCGCCCTGGAGGAGGAAAAGGCTGACCTCCGGCGCCAGCTGGCGGGGGAGAGGAGGGAGACCAACGAGGCCATCGCCAAGGAGCAGGCCGCGCAGGCGGAGGCTAGGCTGGCACGGGCGGAAGCCAATCTTGCCAAGGATCTCGCCGAAGACCTGCGGGGGCGGCTCACCGCTCTGGAGAGCCGCGCGAAGGGGGCCGAAGCCGCGGTGCGAACGGAGGCCGAACGGACGCGCACACAGCTTATGGCCACATATCGCGAGCTGGGTGCGCGGACCGGTGACTTCGTGGTGCCGGAGCGAGAGGCCGGGCTTCGCTGTTTGGAATGGGTGCAAGAGGAGCTGCAGGAGCTCCCCACTGTCCTGGGGGGGTTAATGTCGTTCGCCTCCCTGGTCACCTGCGAGGGGGCGATGAACGCACTCTCTCGCGAAGGGTGCCGGCACTATGAGGCCTTCGACCAGGCAGATGAAGATTTTGGGCGAGACATCTATAAGGTCGAAGACCCCGTGGTGAAGGAGTCCGCCGGCGCCCTCTATGACCGAATGTGGGGTCTGTATGGTGGTGAAGTGGTCAGGGAGCGGGCCGAGGCTGCGAGGGCTCAGGTAACGTTGTCGTTTGTTCGGCGTTTGCTGGATGTGGTCTGTGCGTGTGTTTGCTGACTTTTTGTATGTTTTGTTTTAGGCGGAGCGAGGCGAGCGGGTGGACGATTTCGGAGCACTGAACGACGCCCTGCCTGACCCGGAGCCGGAGCCGATGTAGAGTGTGGTGCCCTCGCTTGTGTATGTGTGTGAAGGCGTTTTGTACTAACTGATTCGTTCGGCTGCGCTGTGCTTGCTTGATTATATATAATTGGTCTTGGCGTGAATGGTTCGATGTTGTCGTTTCGGCCGTTGTTGTGCTAGTCCAGGTGTACCCTTAAGTGTCTTCTGCACAGATAGTCTTCGGTTTTTTCGCACTTGTTGTGTTAAACCGGCTGTACCCTTAGGCGACTTCCGCGCGGATAGTCTTCGCGATAGACTTAGATTTTTTCCGGCTGCACCCTTAGGCGACTTCTGCGCGGATAGTCTTCGCGATAGACTTAGATTTTTTTCCGGCTGCACCCTTAGGCGACTTCTGCGCGGATAGTCTTCGCGATAGACTTAGATTTTGTCCGCACTTGTTGTGCTAATCCGGCTGCACCCGTAGGCGACTTCGGCGCGGATAGTCTTCGCGATAGACTTAGAGTTTTTCCCGGCTGCACCCTTAGGCGACTTCTGCACGGATAGTCTTCGCGATAGACTTAGATTTTTTCCCGGCTGCACCCTTAGGCGACTTCTGCACGGATAGTCTTCGCGATAGACTTAGATTTTTTCTGCACTTGTTGTGCTAATCCGGCTGCACCCGTAGGCGACTTCGGCGCGGATAGTCTTCGCGATAGACTTAGATTTTTTCCCGGCTGCACCCGTAGGCGACTTCGGCGCGGATAGTCTTCGCGATAGACTTAGATTTTTTCCCGGCTGCACCCTTAGGCGACTTCTGCACGGATAGTCTTCGCGATAGACTTAGATTTTTTCTGCACTTGTTGTGCTAATCCGGCTGCACCCGTAGGCGACTTCGGCGCGGATAGTCTTCGCGATAGACTTAGATTTTTTCCCGGCTGCACCCTTAGGCGACTTCTGCACGGATAGTCTTCGCGATAGACTTAGATTTTTTCCCGGCTGCACCCTTAGGCGACTTCTGCACGGATAGTCTTCGCGATAGACTTAGATTTTTTCTGCACTTGTTGTGCTAATCCGGCTACACCCGTAGGCGACTTCGGCGCGGATAGTCTTCGCGATAGACTTAGATTTTTTCTCGGCTGCACCCTTAGGCGACTTCTGCACGGATAGTCTTCGCGATAGACTTAGATTTTTTCTGCACTTGTTGTGCTAATCCGGCTGCACCCTTAGGCGACTTATAAGCGTTGACCCTTGCCATATGAGCAAGAGGTTGGTTGTTGCATTGTGTTGCGCGTGGTGGCTGAAATGGCCCGGGTTTGATCCTCGCGGCCCTGCTTATTTTTTTGCTGGGCGGGAATTCGCAGGAGCGTTGGGCGGGAATTTCGGAGATTTTCGCAGGGCGCGTTGGGCGGGAATTTTGGAGATTTCGCAGGGCGCTGGGCGGGAGTTCGGGTGGCAGAACCAAAAGTGGCAGGCTACCCTTAGAGCCTTAATAAGTAGTAGAGATATTTTGCCATGGCTGAGTGGCTGACTGAGGAGCATGATGCGTGTACACTGCACCTTGGTGGTTTGGAGTGGCGGCTCGTAGGTGTGTCAGCGCCATTTTAGGGTCGTAGGTGTGTCAGCTTGTGCTAGACTTACACCGTGTAGATCTGTAATATGTATATAGGACATGCATATAACTAGCATATTAATTGAAGTCATTACATTTTAATTTCTTTGTAACCAAACAGTAATAAAACTGGAACAGAACGGTTCTGTTCTATGTGCCTCCTCAACCAAACACTGGCTAAGTATGACTGGTGGTTCGGTTTGACCAGGGTGCGCCGCCTGTGAGTCTGGCGCAGCACGTCGCGGTGGGCGTGGTGTTCGGTGTTCCTGGCACAACAACAAACGTACGGAAGCATCAAACTGTGGTGGGTACTGTGTTCCATGCTCTTGCTCCGAAATATAAAAAAAATGAGCACACCTGAACACACTTTTGTACTTGTTGTTTTCCATGGTCCTTTCGGTTCCATCACCCATGCTCTTGGTGGGACTGGTCCACCGGCGAGTTCGGCGTCGTAGATTGTGTGGCACCGAGCTACTACCAAGTAGTCGTCAGTGTAGCCAAAAAAAAAAAAAGTTCAACGCACCGGATACCTTGGAGCCCTACACTATAGCACTGATACGTGCTACTTTGACGCCATATGTTGAATTTATAGGTTAAACCCAATTAAAAAATTCAATTAAATCCTAGAAAAAAATCTCAAAAGCCCATGTATGGATATGGCTAGGAAATGGTGTAACAAATAGTGACATATTGCTAGTCCAAGTGAAGTGCAACTAGTTTAAATATAGAGGTTACACTTACTCACCAAGTCATGGATGAGAAGAGAGAGTGGAGAACCACACGCGCGCGCTCGCTCGCCTCGCCTGGCCGAGCGTGGGCGCACGACATGCGCGTGAATGGTCCACCGAAATCCGGTCCCTCGCCTTGCGGGGGCACGATTTCCTTTTGCCGTTTTATTTTTTTGGTTGCTTGGCTGTTAAGTTTAGAGCCCTAACCGATCGTGATAAGGATCTGAACGGAACACGAGTCTATCGATTCGTGGATAGTGTGCAGATCGGATCGTGGATCGTTATCGGTTCGCGGACACGACCCTATATAAGGCGCCTGACAGCCAGCGTCAAATCCATCCTAACACAACTTATGTTTCCGCCTCTGCTCACAACTGCGCCACCATCGTAGTTCTCTTCATCCCGACTGCCGACGTGCATCTGCGTTCGGGAGAGCAGGTCTCCGAAACCCTTCGCCTTCGAGGTCCTGCACCGGGAGAGGGCGAATAAGGTTTTTGGGAAGCGTTCTCACACGACTGCTCGCGATCTTGTCGTTGACCCTGCTGCTTCGACGTCATCGGCTCTGCTACTTCGACGTCATCGGCCCCGCTGCTTTGACGTTGTCGACCTTGCTGCTTCCGGCCCGCATCGTCTACTAGTATGTCTGATCAGTATGCATCATCTGATTTGACCTTATATTTCAGTTCATCTGTTATGGTAGAGGTGTGTTGCATTTTTATGATTATGCTGTTAGGTAACATGCTAGGTTACTTGTTGTAGAACAGACACCTAGGTTATTTATTGTTGGTCATGATTTATATTCAGAATTTAATCTGGAAAATATCTAATATATCAACAATCCAAAAACTTATTGTAGACAATTTCCTGGTTTAACTATGGATGCTTTTGCTGACGCGCTGAAGCCAGAAAAATTCACTGGTATGCACTTTAAGAGGTGGCAAGTCAAGGTCACGCTCTAGCTTACTGCTATGAATATGTTCCATGTTAGTAAAGGCAAACCTAAGGGCGGACTGACTCCTGAAGAGGAGAAAAGTACGACCAGGCCAATACTATCTTTATGGGAGCAGTTCTTAGCGTCTTTGTTGACCATCTGGTTGATGCGAATATGCAACACACAGACGGGAGAGAGTTGTGGGATGCACTTACTACTAAGTATGGTGTATCAGATGCTGACAGTGACCTGTATATCATGGAGAGCTTTCATGATTATAAGATGGCTGATAATCGCTCTATTGTAGAGCAAGCTCATGAAATACATTGTATAGCCAAGGAGCTTGACCACCTTAAGATTGTCCTTCTTGACCGATTTGTGGCTGGATGCATTATTGCAAAGTTGCCTCCTACATGGAGGAACTTCGCCACATCTTTGAAACATAAGAGACAAGAGATATCAGTTGAAAATCTGATAGCATCTCTAGATGTTAACGAGAAAGCTTGGGCTAAGGACATGAGATCTAAAGGAGGCGAGGGCCACTCCAGCGCCAACATGGTTCGGAAGAACCACAACAAGGGCAAAGGGAAGACAAAATCTAACAAGCCCAACAAAACTACCAACTTCAAGAAGAAGAAGAACAAGACTGAACTAACATGTTTCGCATGTGGTGAGACGGGTCATTTTGCCAAGGACTGTCCTGATCGAGCGGATTGCCATGGGAAAAAGGGCAATGTCAACACAGTGATCACTAGGAATGACAGAGACAAAGGGTATGGTAATCTACCTTTCATCTTCTCAGTATTTCAATCACCTAGTTGGTGGCTTGATACTGGTGCTAATGTTCATGTGTGTTCTGACATTAATTTGTTCTCTTCTTATCAGGGTGCCCGGGATTCCTCCGTCCTAATGGGGAATGGGTCACATGCTTCTGTTCATGGCATTGGCACGGTGGATTTGAAGTTTACTTCAGGAAAGATCGTGCAGCTAAAGAACATGCAACATGTCCCTTCTATACACAAGAATCTTGTTAGCGGAACCCTTCTATGTAGAGATGGGTTCAAGGTAGTTTTGGAGTCCAATAAAATTGTTGTGTCTAAGTCTAGACAATTTATTGGTAAAGGCTATGATTGCGGAGGCTTGTTCCGCTTTTCTCTATTAGATTTCAATAATAAGTCCGTGAACCATATTTGCGCTAATGTTGATGATCATGCGAGTATTTGGCATTCTCGTTTGTGTCATATTAATTTTGGCTCTATGTCTCAGCTTTCCACCATGAGTTTAATTCCGAATATCACCATAGTCAAAGGTTCTAAGTGCCATAGTTGTGTACAGTCGAAGCAACCTCGAAAGCCTCACAAGGCTGCTGAGGAGAGACACCTGGCACCTATAGAACTCATACGTTCTAATCTTTGTGAGATGAATGGTGTGTTGACAAAAGGTGGCAAGAGATACTTCATGACATTGATTGATGATGCGTCTAGATTTTGCTATGTATACTTGCTAAAAACTAAAGATGAGGCTTTAGACTACTTTAAAATCTATAAGGCTGAAGTTGAAAACCAACTAGAGAGAAAGATCAAACGTCTTAGATCAGATCGTGGTGGCAAATTCTTTCTCAAAGTCTTTGATGATTTTTGTGCAGAACATGGCATTATTAATGAGAGGATGCCTCCCTATTCACCCGAATCAAACGAGATTGCTGAAAGGAAAGAACGTACGTTGACTGACCTGGTGAATGCCATATTAGACACTTGTGGTTTATCTAAGGCATGGTGGGGGGAGGCACTCCTGACTCCATGTCATGTTCTGAATAGAATTCCTATGGGCAAAGAAGAAAAACTCCTTATGAGAAGTGGGTTGGGAGAAAACCATCACTTTCATACTTGCGCACTTGGGGGTGCATGGCAAAAGTCAATGTACCAATTAATAAAAAGCGCAAGCTTGGACCAAGGACAGTGGATTGTGTCTTTCTTAGATATGCTTCGTGTAGCATAGCATATGGATTTTTAGTAGTTAAATCTGAAGTTCCTGATGTGTATGTTGATACTATTATGGAATCACGTGATGCTACTTTCTTTGAACACATATTTCCAATGAAAGACATTCATAGCAATTCTAGATACTCTTCTGAGATAACTCCTGAACATAGTACACCTGTTTAGAGTTTTTAACAACCACATGAAATTGTCCTAGAAGAGGATGACAATGATGCTCCTAAAAGGAGCAAGAGACAAAGGGTTGAAAAATCCTTTGGTGATGATGTCATTGTGTACCTTGTGGACGATACTCCTACTACCATTGTGAAAGCATTTCCATCTCTAGATGCAGATGATTGGAAAGAAGCAGTTTATAATGAGATAGACTCCATTCTTTCAAATGGTTTGTGGGAAGTTACTGTTCGACCCTATGGCTGTAAACCTGTGGGTTGTAAGTGGGTGTTTAAAAATAAGCTCAAGCCTGATGGTATAATTGAGAAGTACAAGGCTAAGCCTAGGCTTGTGGCTAAAGGATATACTCATAAAGAAGAAGAAGACTTCTTTGATACTTACTCACCTGTTGCTAGAATGACTACTATTCGAGTACTACTTTCCTTGGCTGCCTCGTATGGTCTCCTTGTCCATCAGATGGATGTAAAGATAGCTTTTCTTAATGGAGAGCTGGACGAGGAAATCCATATGGAACAGCCTGATGGATTTGTAGTAAAGGGTCAAGAAAGAAAGGTGTGCAAGTTATTGAAATCTTTGTATGGTCTGAAGGAAGCACCAAAGCAGTGGCATGAGAAGTTTGACACGACTCTAACATCTGCAGTCTTTGCCATTAATGAGGCAAACATGTGTGTATATTATCGATGTGGTGGGGGCGAAGAAGTTATATTGTGCTTATATGTTGATGATATATTGATATTTGGCACAAACATTGATGTGATCAATGAAGTGAAGTCTTTTCTATCAAAGAGTTTTGATATGAAAGATATGGGAGAAGCTGATGTGATTCTAAACATCAAGCTGATTAAGGCAGATGGTGGGATTACTCTCTCGCAATCTCACTATGTTGAAAAGGTTTTGAAGCGATTTGGCTTCTCTGGCTGCAAACCTTCCCCAACACCTTATGATCCCAGTGTGACACAGCGAAAGAATAAGAGAATTGGTTTAGACCAATTGAGATATTCTCAGATCATCGGTTCACTCATGTATCTTGCTAGTGCAACAAGGCCCGATATTTTGTTTGGTGTGAGCAAATTGAGTAGGTTCATATCAAACCCTAGGACTGATCATTGGCATGCACTTGAGCGGGTTATGCGCTACTTGCACGGTACAATGAGCTATGGAATTTACTATTCTGGTCAGCATGCAATACTTAAAGGATATAATGATTCAAACTAGACATCTGATATAGACAAGCTTTATGCCACCAGTGGTTATGTCTTTACTATTGGTAGAGGTGTGGTATCATGGAGGTCATGCAAGCAGACCATCTTGACGAGGTCAACCATGGAAGCCAAGCTAGCTGCACTTGACACAACAACCGTTGAGGCAGAATGGTTGCGTGAACTCTTGATGGACTTGCCGGTGGTTGAGAAACCAATACCAGCTATCCTTATGAACTGTGACAATCAGATAGTGATTGCTAAAGTGACAAGTTCTAAGGATAATGGGAAGTCATCAAGACATGTCAAAAGACGATTGAAGTCTGTCAGAAAGTTGAGAAACTCCGAAGTTATAAGTGTGACTTATATTTCAACAGATAAAAATCTGGCAGATCCTTTTACAAAGGGACTACCACATAATGTGATAGAAATCGCATCGAGAGAGATGGGTATGAAACCCGTATAAGTTGCCATGGTGGAAACCTAGTCTATGTGATTGGAGATCCCGTGGATTAGGTCCTAGAAAGAACAAGCCATTGGTGAACTGCGAAGAGTAACCTTAGACCCTCTCTAAGTAAAGATGCTGTTGGGGACTTGTTCTCAAATGCTATAAATTAAGAACAAGGCAACACAGAATATTAAATGTTAATGCCCTTCGTCCGCTGAAGCATCAACTCCCCAAGGGTTTAATGAACTTCGGACGAAGGCCATAATCATAATATCACGAAGGTCATACCTTCGTGATCAAACTTATAAAATAATATAAAATAAAGTATGAATTGTAAAACATTAGAAAGAGATATGTTAAAAACAGATAACATTATTAACATATTTTATTATATTTATACCTTCGCCTTGGCAGAAAGCGATAATTCCAGTGTAATGCGTCAGCAATTACAAGATTGCGTGAACAGTACAGGAGTACTGTTCACCTATTTATAGACACAGGGCGCAGCCTGTGTATAATTACATATATGCCCTTTACAATTAACTACAATAATGACACAGAACATCACGGGTTTTAAGTCATTTCATCTTTAAGTCGGTTCACCCCTTCGTCGTGAGATCCGTCATTGTGCCGAAGCTTTATATGTGACAGCTTCGGCGCTGCTTCTGGGAAGATCTTCCGAAAGTGTTTTCTTCCTTTAGGATCTTCGGCTATGAAGCATACCCCCAACAGTAGCCCCTTCGCGGTGCTAGATCGTTTGTCATAACGAGCTTGATCCATGAAAAAGTCTTCTAAGCTTCGAGATGCCGAAGATCCGAAAAACACCTTCCGTGAGTTCGTTGGCGAGAAACGATTAAAATAATCCTCGCGCGAGGTGGCCCCATCTTGCAGCAGTTACACACGCCCTAGCGATTCACCTTCCCGGACCCTGTGGCCCACCGTTTAGCGAGTGCAGGTGGCTATTTATCCGGTGTGGAAGACCTTGACGATTCACCTTCCCACCTGCGGCACTATATAAACAGACGGGTAGGTGTGAAGTTACCACGACATTCATTGCTATTGCACTGTTTTGCTGCCAAAAATTTAACCATAGCCGAAGCTTAATCATCGTGCTCAAACGAAGCACCGCTTTTGATTCTGCTTCGTCAGAAGAGGAAGAGCTTCGAAAAAAATAAAAAAACTCAACAACTTCAAAAAATTTCAAAAAATTTATAATCAAATGGCGAGAGTGTGCTCCACTGCCAGGGTTGATCGTGAAGGAGATGAAATCGAAGCTACTGAGACTGTTCCCATTTCCGAAGCGATGAAGCGGTCTAGGCTAGTAACATCGGAGGATGCACCTGTCGCTGAAGCAGAGCAGGCTGATGTTGAGGAGACTGATTTCAAAGATGATTACAACAGTGCAGTGCCGAGTAAACCCAACCACCTGGATTTCGGAAAATCCACCATCTCTGAAGGTGATTTGCCTAAGATGATAAAGTTGGGCTATTTTAGTGAAACGAACAAGGAGCTGATTCGCTTTGGTGGGGAAGAAACTACTCCGAAGCCAGGAAAAGATGAAGTAGTGGTTTTCAAAAGTTTCTTTAAAGCTGGTTTAAGATTCCCTTTGAACAAGATGATTGCTGATGTGCTGAAGAAGTTTGGGATCTACCTTCATCAGCTAACTCCTAACGCTATCGTTAGGCTTAGCGTTTATTTTTGGGCCCTCCGAAGCCAAGGGGTGGAACCATTTGCCAAAGGTTTTTGCCGAGTGCACGAGCTTCATTACCAGACCAAGGCTAGAAGAGATGGGCTACATGAAAACTTTGGCTGCTACAATTTTGCCTACCGCAAGACTACAAAATTTCCTGTGATCAGTTACCGTAGCAAGTGGCCAGCTGGCTGGAAATCCGAGTGGTTTTACGTCAAAGTTGACGAAGATAAGGAGAAATTGGTCTAGAGTCTGTTGGAATTGATCTTCGGAGAGACCAGACCCCCGTGCAACATGACACCAGAGGGTCCGACCCAAATTGCTCTGGCTGAATTTAGGGTTATTGCGGAGCACATCGGCACTAGGGACTTAGTGCAATAATTTTTGGCCTTCAGAGTGTTCCCAACTATGAAAGAGTGGGACATGCCGAAGCTTGATGGAAAAAAGAAGGAAGGGGAACTTGTTTGGTTGCCTTACCATTACAAATTCAAGAGACATTTCAAAGTGCCTATTTCAAAGTGCTCTGGCAATAATTTTTGTTTGGTTGCTGCAAGTCCGGGTGCACAGAGTTTTTGGAAACCTATACAAGGAATTAGTATATGCATTATATCTTCGAAGTCCAAAATTCAAAGATTAAGTATGGACAATGAGAGAACGACAATTACTAACATAATTACGAAACCACTGCACGAAGTTTGGTCCACCTTTCAACCCATCACGTCGAAGATTTTCTAATTGGATGGCCGTAGGTTTACTAGTAGATTTCCAACATTCTTCATCAAACATGCTGGACATATTAGAAACATGGAGATTACACACTATAGAAATTATGAGATGAGAAAATGGAAGTAACTATGAGGAAAACTTACTCGAACGCCTCCTGTGTGCTGTCAATATTGCTATACATATATAGCATTAGCGTGTTCAAATCTGATCCTTCAATGTGACGTACACTCCCTTTTCCAACTGCTTTACCCGGATTCGCAAAAATTTGAAGGGTGCTTTGGGGCGATTCATTTTCGACATGAAGTCGCACTGAAGGAGCAAACACATTGTTGGCTCGAGCGAAATACCTGGTTGAGAATTGAGATATCTCCTTAAGGGCAAAAGCCTCCGCAATACACCCTTCGACTCTAGCCTTGTTGCGAACAGACGCCCTGAGCTTTTTCAACGCCCTTTCTATAGGATACATCCACCTGAATTGCACTGGTCCGCCTACCAAAGCTTCCCAAGGCAAATGCACAATTAGATGTTGCATCACATTGAAGAATCCTGGCGGGAAAACCTTTTCAAATTTACAAATAAGAATTGGAATTTCTTTCTCAAATTTCTGCATCAACCTCTTCGATACCGTCTTTGCGCATACTTCCCTATAGAAGTAACTCAGCTCTGCAAATATGCTCCAAAGCTCATCCTTAAAATAGCCTCGAAACATCACGGGCATCAGCCTCTCCATAATAATATGGTAGTCATGGCTTTTCAAACCGATCAATTTACCGGTCTTCAGATTGACTGCCCGTTTCAGATTTGCCGCATATCGATCTGGAAATTTCAGATTCTTCAACCACTTAAATATTTCTTTCCTTTCATCTGGCTTGAGGCAGTAATCAGCTCGCGGCCTACTCTCATGCCCTTTATCGCTTACTTTCAACTCGAGCATCGGTCTCTTACAAATTTCAGCCATGTCTTTTCTTGCCTTCATATTATCTTTCGTTTTATCAGTCACATCGAAACATGTGCTTATGATGCTTTCAGCAACATTACGCTCTTGGTGCATCAAGTCTATGTTGTGCGGCATGATCAAGGCTTTTGCATACGGAAGCTCCCATATTGATGAAATATGGGTCCAGTTGTGGTCCTCCCCGTAGCCTTGAAACCTATCATTTTCTCCTTGCTTCAGACAAGCATGCCATGCCATTATCTGCGGTGCAGTTTGCCTCTTTGGTGGCCCATTTCTAATTTTGGCTCCACTTCTGAATGCAGTAAGCGAATTCCTGAAATCATGCTTGAATGGAGTCCAACGTCGATGAGCATCAAAGAATGACACTTTCCCACCATGCTTCAATCTGAATGCATCCGTATCATTCATACATATGGGACAGCACAACCGACCATGAACACACCATCCAGACCAATCTCCATACGCCAGCAGATCATGCACTGACCACAAATAAGCAGCGCGCATGGTAAACTCCTTTTCAGTATGGCTGTCATAAGCCTTCACACCTCTCCACAATTGTTTCAGCTCTTCAATTAAAGGGCGAACAAACATATTCAGCTTTGGCCCTGGATGCTCGGGGCCTGGGATGACTAGTGCAAGGAACATGAACTCTTCTTTATTGACCAACTCAGGAGGAAGATTATATGGCACAATGAAGACAGGCCAACACGAGTAAGGGCTTGCACTGGTATTGAAAGGTGTGAATCCGTCCGTCGATAGACCAAGCCGTACACTCCTAGGGTCGTTTGCAAATTCGGGATCAAACTCGTCAAATGCCTTCCACGCATCACCGTCCGACGGATGGACCATTATGTCTGGATCAGTGACGAGACGTACACCATTCTTTGGCCACGTCATATGCAGAGCTATTTCCTTGTTGAGGAACAACCTTGAAAGCCGAGGAATGATGGGCAACCGACGAAGTTGCTTAGCTGCGACCTTTGTAACTACCAATTCACCCTCATCATTTGTCACCTCGACATATCTAGAAGCTTCGCAATGCTTACAACGGTCCAGCTTGTCATCCTCCTCAAAGAATAGCATGCAACTGTTGGGACACACGTCGATCTTCTCATATGTCATCCCAAGACCAGCCAACATCTTCTTTGCGAAGTACATATTCTTTGGCAACTTATGATTCTCCGGGAGAACCTCGCCCATCAGTTGGACGATGTCGTTGTAAGCACTGTTTGAAATGTTGTGCTTCGACTTTATCGCCATTAGTCTTGTGAGAGTCCCAAGAACTGACATCTGAGTGTGCTCGTGCAGTCTCTCTTCTCCCGCGGCGAGTAGCCGGAAGAATTCCTGAGCATCGCGTGGAAGCTGCCCCGGCTCCTCAGCGTTTATTTCAACATCCCTACCAAGATCATGCAACATATCGTCCATCCTATCATGATCGTCATCAAGTTCCACCTCCGCGTCAACGTGTCTAATAGACTCTCCATGCCGGTACCATACAAGGTAGTTCGGCATAAACCCACTTTTGCAAAGGTGTTTCTCCATTTCTTCTATCTTCTGAGGCCACTTGTTCTCGCACCGATTGCAAGGACACTTCACTAGACGACTAGTTGCATCTTTGAAAGCGTGCTCAAGAAAAGCCTTTGTTACACCCATCCATTCATTCGAATGTGCCCCGTCCTTTCTCCACCCGTCATACATCACTCTCTGATCACCGTCCATTTCAAAGGCTAAACAAAAGACAAAGAAAATCAACGATCGTTTGTGGCTTAGGTGAACTCCCTATTAGGTAAAGGCCCTAAACCCACCCAAGAGTGTAGGCCGATGCTTGTGATTTGTGACGTGTAGCCTACGATTGCCGCGAAATTTTGGCAGCATAACCCCGCTGCTCTCCAAGCACACGCCTGAACATGGTGCGTTGGAGAACAACTGGGTTACACAACCGAAATTCCGCGTCAATCGTAAGGCACATGTCATAAATCACAAGCATCGGCCTACACTCTCAGGCTGTCCAAAATACGTGGACAATTCCGGAACGGCGAACCTCACAAGCCAATGTGACGTTCGCCGTTCCCGAACGGGTGACGCATACGGTTCGCTACGGTTAACGATTAAAACTAAACTCTATACACCAATGGCACAACCATAAGACAGAGGCTCGTCACGGCCGCCACGGCACGCCACGGCCGCCATGAGCATCAAATGTGGTGTGATAACAATCTTACAAACAATCTTATAAACGGGGAGGCTTACCGCGGGAAACGAGTGCGGCGTGGACAGACGGCGGGCGCGGCGTGGACGGACGGCGGGCTCTCTTCTTCGCGACGGCGACCACGGGCTCCCTTCGCGAACGGCGGGCTCTCTTCTTCGCGGGCGGGCGAGGGCGCGCGGGCCGCGTGCTGCGTGGGGCGACGTGGGGCTCGACGGAGCGGGCGTGGGGCTCGGCAGGCGTGCAGTGGCGAGGGGCGCGGCGTGCAGGGGCTTGGCGGCGGACGGCGTGGGGCTCGGCGGCGTCGCGGGAGCTGCTGGGGCGTGGGGCTCGGCGGCGTGCAGGGGCTTGGCGGCGTGGGCGTGCGGCGGCGCGGGCGTGCTCTGCGGGCGGCGTGCGGCTCGCCGACGACGCGGGTGTGTGGCGGCGCGGGCGAGCTCGGCGGGCGGCGTGCGGCTCGCCGCCGCGCGGGTGTGTGGCGGCGCGGGAGTGCGGCGGCGCGGGCGTGCGGCGACGGGGGCGAGCTCTGCGGGCTGCGGGCGGCGTGCGGCTCGCCGGCGGCGCGGGCGTGCTCTGCGGGCGGCGTGCGGCGGTGCGTCGATTGGAAGCGTTTGAAACGACCGAGAGAAAGCCGAGCGACGATGTAGGGCCACTATTTTCGTCGGCCTCAGTGAGGCCGACGAAAATAGTGGTCGTACATCGACGTATTTTCGTCGGTTGTGCCCTAGGCCCACGAAATTACCATTATTTTCGTCGGCCTCGAGACCGACGAAAATAATTTCTGTATTTTCGTGGGCCTGCCGACGAAAATATTGACGGGCCCACGAAAATACTCCTTATTTTCGTCGGCCTAGAGGCCGACGAAAATTACTTCAGTATTTTCGTGGGCCGGCCGACGAAAATACCCCGGCCCACGAAAATTTAGGTGTTTCCTGTAGTGTATATGGACAGGGCACGCAGAACAAATCCACTTGTTGGTTAGGACCCTCGGGTAAAAACACCGACACTATGATGAATTAAAAAAATCTATAAAATCTCTGTATATAGTAGTAAACGGCTGTGTCTTGTTGGGGATTTTATGTTAATTTTTTGGTTTTGTGACTAAGGCTTTATAATGCATGTTTGTTGCAGCGCATTCCGGCAGCAATGGCATAACGGCGGCGGGCCTGCGTGTGTGCTTAGCGTCGGCACAGCCAACCCAGGCAACTGCGTTCAGCAAGATGAGTACACTGACTGGTACTTCAGTATCACCAAGAACGATCATCTTACACACACGAAAGCAATCATGAAGAAAATGTGTATGTAATTAACCTTCCGTCTTCCATTCTCCATGTTATATGACATAGGTTCCCTTACAATAAAGGACGTATCCTATACACAAGACCACCATCATACACATATACACTAACTTAATCTGAGCCCTTCGTATAACAACTTTCGGATGAGATGTTAGTTTTTTTTTTGTTGCAAATATATAGCTGGCACGCGAGAAGAAGAGCGTAGAAGGTGTTTTTTCGTAAAAAAAAAGTCAACCGAAGATTGCAAACATATATACACGAAGCTGGTTTTATGCATAGAATAGGATCCCAACGTGATGTCTTGTTTACATGCCTCTCAGGTGAGAAGATGATGGTAAAAAAACGCTACCTGCAAGTAAACGAGGAGCTGTTCCGTGAGCACCCCGAGTTCTTGGACCCTGCAGCTCCAAGTCTTGAAGGCAAGCTAGCCGTCGTGGCCAGTGTCATGCCAGGGCTTGTGGCTGCTGCCGCAGAGAAAGCCATTGCCGACTGGGGCCGACCGGCCGAAGACATCACGCACCTCGTCTTCGCCACCAGCAGCAGTGCTCAACTGCCCCACATCGATCTCCGCATCGCTTCCCTTCTCGGGTTAAGCACCACCGTGCAGCGTACGGTGATCGGCTTTCACGGCTGCAGCGGCAGCTCCGCGGCGCTCCGCGTTGCCAAGGACATCGCCGAGAACAACCGCAGCGCACGAGTCCTCGTCGCTTGCGCAGACATGTTGAGCGTCATGGATGGTTACCTAGTCCCTAACGTAGTAGCCCACCGCTACGGAATCATCGGCCACGCCATTTTCGGTGACGGTGCTGGTGCAGTTGTCATCGGAAGCCGGCCGCAGGAACCCGTAGAGCGCCCAATCTTGAAGATGGTGTCAGCGTCGCAGGCCACGCTACCCGGCTCGGAGCTGGCGGTTGCTGCCGAGCTCACCAATTTCGGCCTGGAGTACCGCCTCGAGTTTGGAGAGCTGGCGGCCGGGGTCGGCGGCAACATCGAGCGGTGCCTGATCGACGCGCTGTCGTCGCTCGGCATTGGTAGTGTTGGCTGGAATAACCTCTTCTGGGCGGTGCACCCGGGTGGCCCCAAGGTCATGGACAACTTCACGGCGGCTCTCAGGCTAGAGCCCGGGAAGTTGGCGGCCAGCCGGCAGGTGTTCAGCGAGTACGGCAACATGGCGGGCCCGACTCTGATCTTTGTCCTCAATGAGGTTATACGTCGTCGCCAGGAAGATCATGAGGAAGGGAGCTGCGAGTGGGGGTTCATGGTAGGGTTCGGCCCGGGGTTCACCATCGATGTAATGGCATTGCATGCGTGCAGTGGTATGTCCACAGTTCCACACTACTGATACCAAGACTCGAGTATTTTGTAATGATAGCCATGGCGCACAAAGGGAAGCTAGAAATACTTTGGTTCCCACTACATTGATAAGACAGATAGAAGAACAAGACGTTCAGTCATGGACACATATATGTTCCTGTTGTGTGTATGCATGAATTCTGCATGCTTCACAGAAGTGGCCATTGTCTTGTCTGTCCGTCAGTGCGTTTGCAGGTGTCTTCTCCCCTATAAAATAAATAAATAAATAAATAATTGTGCTGTAGGTTTGGGGCATCTTGTTGATTTGTGAAAATATATGGTAGTCTCACTCCCTCCGAAGAAACCATTTTTGCCGAGTATCAAATGGTTTGTAGAGCAAGAAGCTCTTTAGTGAGAGTCAAATAAAAAGCGCTCGTCAAATAAAAACATTTGACAAAAAAGTTTTTTTACTCTAGGCAAAGAATCTTCTCTGTCGAGTGTTTTTATACATTAGACAAAGAACGTTTTGCCGAATGTTGTTTTTGACAGTCGGCTAAGAACTTGTTTGCTGACTGTTTTTTTACACTAGTCAAAGATAATTTTTCAAATCACATTTTGAAGAAGTAATTAAATTAATTCAAATAAAAAAGTTTTCAACTACAAAGTTTTATAACTCGCCAAGATGTACAATTTTTATTTTGGTCATTTCAGTAAATAATAAAATAAAAGTAAATTTGTTCACAAACCTTATATATCTCTCTCTCCTAGTTTAGAAACTACAAGAGAGATGTATAAGATTTTAAGATTTGTGAATAATGTTAGAACCATCAAGTTGGATGAATAAATGACCAAACAACCAAAATAAAGTTTGTAGACCTTGAGAAGTTGTACATTTTATAGTTGGCAATCTTTTGATTTGAAGTCATCTTGTTAACAAAGACTACGTCTAAATTTAAAAAAATTCAAGTTCAAATTTTCCAAACAATCTCAGATGGAAAAAACACAAAAATGAAAGTTGTAGGTCTTGAAAAATTATGAAACTTTATAGTTGAATTTTTTTGATTTAAAATCATCTTGTCATGTAAAACTATAAATCTTCAAATGACCTCGGATGGAAAACCCGCCAAAACTAAAGTTGAAGGTCTCAAAAAGGTATGAACTTTTTAGTTAACAACCTTTTAATTTTAAATCATCTTGTCAAAGAAAAATACGTTTGAAGGTTTAAAATTTAAAATTTAAAATTTGTAAACAATCTCGGACGAAGAAACTGCCAAAATAAAATTTATAGATCTCGAAAAGTTATGTAGCTTTTATAGTTGACAATCATTTGAATCCTTTTAGTGCCTCAAACAAACAATTTACACTCGATTTGTTATAATATATGGAGAAGAAAACATAATGTAGACACAATTGAGATCGGGATGGAGTGATAGAGAAGTTTGCGCGCTAGAGAATGATCACGAATTCGAATACCATAGGTCGTGATTTGGGAAAAATGCCGAAAAATGTGAACGGGTGGGCATTGGCTGGCCTTGGCTGGTGCGGCGGTTCCCCCAATTGAAATATATTTTCTTGTTTTCCCATACTTTTATCAATTTACCTTTGCTGAGTGGTTTTCTTTGCCGCAAAGATTTGTTGAGTGTCCAATAAAAAGCACTCGACAAAGATCTATATGCCGGTTCGTTTATCGAGTGTTCTTTGACGAGTGTAACACTCGGCAAAGAAGTCAAGTCCAATAGTGTCTATTTGTAATTAGAGTGTCTCCAAGGGCAGTGGTGGAGCTAGTTGGTTGTTGAAGCCTAGGCACTCAAGGTGTGATGCCCCGACGCCTCCACTGTCGTAGTCGTCGAATGGGCGGCAACGAGCGACATCCATGGGGCACCATCCCTCGACGCCGCAAAGCGTGCAACACCAGTGGCAGGGAAGGAGCGGTGGCGCTATCCTTAGTCTCACGTGGGCTCTGTCATCACGAGAGTGGGAGCTCGAGTCCTGCTTCTCCCTATCTTGTTGCTGCTTCCGCCGAAGTCGACGTCCACTAGAGCCCGAACACATGCTCGAGCAAGCCAGGTGCTGGCTCCGCCCCTGTCCAAGGGTATGAAGATTGAGCATTAGTTTATTGGTATGTTTAAGATATCAGCAAACAGATCCCAACGGCATAATAGAACATGTAGCGCCATATGGCACTTGTGAGGACACTAACTTGTCAAAAGTTTGTAGCCGAAAGTAAGGGTTATTTTTATGTCCGCCACCGAAAAATAGTTATTTTCAGTGGCTATAAAGCTCCTGACCTAGAAATAGTTATTTTCAAAAGATGGCCATGACCGTCGAAAAAAGTTATGTTATTTTTTACGGCTGTGTCTAGCTGCCAAAAATAAAGGTAACAGTCAGGGGGAGAGATCGACGAAGAGTATGGAGATTGACTATTGGTTTCTAAGTATGGTTAAGATTCTAGCAAACATATCCCTATGTTGTAATAGAACATGTAGCACCATATGGCACTTGCAAGCAGTGTAGATAGAAGGAGCTAATGGGTGTCAAAGTGGTGTTGCTGGCAGTGAAGCAACATTAATGTCGGCATGAGAAACACAGATGCTTCGTCGAGGAACATGTTTGTCCGTTTAGTAGAATAAAAGTTCCAGAATCAGCGATTGCATAGTACATAAGTTACTATTTTTGGATTTTGCACTGTCGGACATGACTTCTTTGTCGAGTGCTAAAGGCACTCAGCAAACAACCAAATACACTTGGCGAATTCTTTGCCGAGTGTCACACTCGACAAAGATCCCTCGGTGAACCTAATGTCAGAAAAGGCTTCTTTGCTGAATACTTTCTATCAGGCACTCGACAAAGGCTCTGTCGAGTTCCCAAAGGTACTCAACAAAGGCTCTGTCGAGTTCCCAAAGGTACTCAACAAAGTAAAGTCACTTTGATGATGGCGAGCGGCGGTGATGGAGCCTTTGCCAAGTGCCTAGCTTAGAGGCACTTGGTAAGGATAGCACCTGTGAGCCCCCATGCATAGTTTCTATGTCGAGTGTGTGTGCAGACACTCGGCAAAGATGATCGCTTTGCCGAGTGCTGTCTCCAAGACACTCAACAAAGAGATCAGTCGTGGTCCCCCATGCGTCGTTTCTCTATCAAGTGTTTGGCCAGGCACTCGGCAAAGGTGGATACTTTGCTGAGTGTCTTAGCACTACATTCGGCAAATCAACTTTTTTGGTTACCAGGTATGCTTTCTTTGCCAAGTGCAACATTCGGTAAAGTGACCATATACCCCCTTTTAATTTGTTTTTGATATTCCATCCAAACAAACAAAAGATATATATCATCAACACCACATATACTTCACATATATAACATACACCAGATACATCACATATCTCACAAACATCAGGAAAGGTTTTGTTTTGTCATGTCACATAATTGCCCTAAGGGTACAAGGAAAGGTTTTGCCGAAGATCGCTTGAATCCCAAAGGTTATTTGTCTAACATCAGGCTTCGACAACTAATAAGTGCATTTCAGGAATGTCCTTACAGCTAGGTTTTGACAAAGAGCAACATACAAAAACGCTCCGTCTATATGCAAGCAATAAAGAAATTGGCCGAAGACAGCGGCTTTGGCCACAAATCGAAAGAGAGAAGTGGTTGGGTGATGAAGGCGGGAACTGGTGAAGTCAAGGACAAAGAAAAGTAACTATTGCCCCAATACCATTTGTAAATGACTTATGTGGAAATAGATGGGCATTATTGTAAATGTGATATCTTGGCCCAGGGGATGGTTGAAAGGGAATTAGGCTTACCCCTAGTTCCTAAATAATTTTGGTGGTTGAATTGTCCAACACAAATATCGGACTAACTAGTTTACTCTAGTGCATAAGTTATACAGGTGCAAAAGGTTCACATTTAGCCAATAAAAAGACCAAGTGTTGGATTCAACAAAGGAGCAAGAGGCAACCGAAGGCACCTCTGGTCTGGGGGCACCGGACTGTCCGGTATACACCGGACAGTGTCCGGTGCGCCACCGGTGCACCAGAGGACTCCGACTTCAAACTCTTCGCCTTCGGGAATTCTCGGGAGCCGGCGCGCTATAATTCACCGGACTGTCCGGTGTGCACCGGACATGTCCGGTGCTCCAAGGAAGCGCGGTCTCCGGAACTCGCCAGCCTCGGATTCGCGCGGCAGCCGCTCCGCTAAAATTCACCGGACTGTCCGGTGTGCACCGGACTGTCCGGTGTGCACCGGACTGTCCGGTGTACCAGCGGAGCAACGGCTCTTTTCGGCGCCAACGGCTCCCTGCGGAGCATTTAATGCGCGTGCAGTGCGCGCAGACGGCAGACGTGCCCATACCGGTGCACCGGACATCAAACAGTACATGTCCGGTGTGCACCGGACACCCAGGCGGGCCCAGAAGTCAGAAGCTCCAACGGTCAGAATCCAACGGCAGTGATGACGTGGCAGGGGCACCGGACTGTCCGGTGTGCACCGGACTGTCCGGTGCGCCATCGAACAGACAGCTTCCAGCAACGGTCACTTTTGGTGGTTGGGGCTATAAATACCCCAACCACCCCACATTCATTGCCATCCAAGTTTTCCAACTTCCAACCACTTACAAGAGCTAGGCATTAAATTCTAGACACATACAAAGAGATCAAATCCTCTCCAATTCCACTCAAGCCTTTAGTGACTAGCGAGAGAGATTTGCCGTGTTCTTTTGAGCTCTTGCGCTTGGATCGCTTTCTTTCTTTCTCACTTGTTCTTTTGATCAACACTCAATTGTAACCAAGGCAAGAGGCACCAATTGTGTGGTGACCCTTGCGGGGAAGCTTTGTTCCCGTTTGATTGAGAAGAAGAGAAAGCTCACTCGATCCGTGGGATCGTTTGAGAGAGGGAAGGGTTGAAAGAGACCCGGCCTTTGTGGCCTCCTCAACGGGGAGTAGGTTTGCGAGAACCGAACCTCGGTAAAACAAATCCGCGTGTCACACTTTTATTTGCTTGCGATTTGTTTTGCGCCCTCTCTCGCGGACTCGTTTATATTTCTAACGCTAACCCGGTTTGTAGTTGTGTTTATATTTGTAAATTTCAGTTTCGCCCTATTCACCCCCCCTCTAGGCGACTTTCAATTGGTATCAGAGCCCGGTGCTTCATTAGAGCCTAACCGCTCGAAGTGATGTCGGGAGATCACACCAAGAGGGAGATGGAGACCGGCGATAACAATCCCACTACAAGCCAAGGGAGCACTTCATCGGAAGAGTCCCGCACCAAGAGAAGGGAGAAGAAGAAGAACTCCTCCAAGCGGAAGGAGAAAAGATCTTCCTCTTCTCACCACAAGGAGAAGAAGGAAAAATCTTCTTCTCACAAGCCGCATCGGAGTGGGGACAAGCACAAAAGGATGAGGAAAGTGGTCTACTACGAGACCGACACTTCATCCACATCTACCTCCGGCTCCGACGCGGCATCCGTCACTTCTAAACGCCAAGAGCGTAAGAAGTATAGTAAGATTCCCCTACGCTACCCTCGCATTCCTAAACATACACCTTTACTTTCCGTCCCATTAGGCAAACCACCAACTTTTAATGGTGAAGATTATGCTATGTGGAGTAATTTAATGCGATTTCATCTAACCTCTCTCCACAAAAGTATATGGGATGTTGTTGAGTATGGTGTACAGGTACCATCTGTAGGGGATGAGGACTATGACACGGACGAAGTGGCCCAAATCGAGCACTTCAACTCCCAAGCCGCAACCATTCTCCTTGCCTCTCTAAGCAAGGAGGAATACAACAAAGTGCAAGGGTTGAAGAACGCAAAGGAGATTTGGGACCTACTCAAGACGGCGCACGAGGGTGATGAACTCACCAAAATCACCAAACGGGAAACGATCGAGGGGGAGCTCGGTCGCTTTCGTCTTCGCCAAGGGGAGGAGCCACAAGACATGTACAACCGGCTCAAGACCTTGGTGAACCAAGTGCGCAACCTCGGGAGCGCAAAATGGGATGACCACGAGGTGGTTAAGGTTATTTTAAGAGCACTTATTTTCCTTAACCCCACTCAAGTACAATTAATTCGTGGTAGTCCTAGATATCCACTAATGACCCCCGAGGAAGTTATCGGGAATTTTGTAAGCTTTGAATGCATGATTAAGGGCTCCAAGAAGATCAACGAGCTTGATGAACCTTCCACATCCGAGGCGCAACCGATGGCCTTCAAGGCCACGGAGGAGAAGAAGGAGGAGTCTACACCAAGTAGACAACCGATTGACGCCTCCAAGCTCGACAATGAGGAGATGGCCCTAATCATCAAAAGCTTTCGGCAAATCCTCAAGCAACGGAAAGGGAAGGATTACAAATCCCGTTCCAAGAAGGTTTGCTACAAGTGTGGTAAGCCCGGTCATTTTATTGCAAAATGTCCTATGTCTAGTGACAGTGACAGGGGCGACGACAAGAAGGGCAAGAGGAAAGAGAAGAAGAGATACTACAAGAAGAAGGGCGGCGATGCCCATGTTTGTCGGGAGTGGGACTCCGACGAAAGCTCAAGCGACTCCTCCGACGACGAGGACGCCGCCAACATCGCCGTCACCAAGGGACTCCTCTTCCCCAATGTCGGCCACAAGTGTCTCATGGCCAAGGACGACAAAAAGAAGGTAAAATCAAGGTCCTCCACTAAATATGAAACATCTAGTGATGAGGATGATAATAAAAATGAGGAGGATAACTTGCGCATTCTTTTTGCCAACCTTAACATGGAACAAAAGGAAAAATTAAATGAGCTAATTAGTGCCATCCATGAAAAGGATGATCTCTTGGACTCCCAAGAGGACTTCCTAATCAAGGAAAACAAGAAACATGTTAAGGTTAAAAATGCTTATGCTCTAGAGGTAGAAAAATGTAACAAATTATCTAGTGAGCTAAGCACATGCCATGACACTATTGTCAACCTTAGAAATGAAAATGTTAAATTAATTGCTAAGGTTGATTCTCATGTTTGCATTGATCCTAGAAATGATAATGTTGATTTGCTTGCTAGGATTGGTGAGTTGAATGTTTCTATCACTAGCCTTAGAAATGAGAATGAGAAACTAATTGCTAAGGCTAAGGATTTTGATGTTTGCAATGCTACCATTTCCGACCTTAGAACTAAAAATGATATGTTGCATGCTAAGGTTGTTGAACTAAAATCTTGCAAACCCTCTACATCTAATGTTGAGCATATTTCCATTTGTACTAGATGTAGAGATATTAATGTTGATGCTATCCATGATCACCTAGCCTTAATTAAAAAACAAAATGATCACATAGCACAACTTAATGCTAAGATTAGTGAGCATGACTTAGAAAATGAAAAATTTAAATTTGCTAGAAGCATGCTCTATAATGGGAGACGCCCTGGCATTAAGGACGGCATTGGCTTCCAAAAGGGAGACAATGTCAAAATTAATGCCCCTCCAAAGAACTTATCTAACTTTGTTAAGGGCAAGGCTCCCATGCCTCAGGATAACGAGGGTTACATTTTGTACCCTGCCGGCTATCCTGAAAGCAAGATTAGGAAAATTCATTCTAGGAAGTCTCACTCTGGCCCTAATCATGCTCTTATGTATAAGGGTGAGACATCTAGATCTAGGCAACCAACCCATGCCAAGTTGCCTAGAAAGAAAACTCCTAATGCATCAAATGATCATGCCATTTCATTTAAAACTTTTGATGCATCTTATGTTTTAACTAACAAATCCGGCAAGATAGTTGCCAAAATTGTTGGGGGCAAACACAAGGGCTCCAAGACTTGTGTTTGGGTACCCAAAGTTCTTGTTTCTAATGCCAAAGGACCCAAAACCGTTTGGGTACCTAAAACAAAGAACTAAACTTGTTTTGTAGGTTTATGCATCCGGGGGCTCAAGTTGGATACTCGACAGCGGGTGCACAAACCACATGACAGGGGAGAAAAAGATGTTCTCCTCATATGAGAAAAACCAAGATCCCCAACGAGCTATCACATTCGGGGATGGAAATCAAGGTTTGGTCAAAGGATTGGGTAAAATTGCTATATCACCTGACCATACTATTTCCAATGTTTTTCTTGTAGATTCCTTAGATTACAATTTGCTTTCCGTATCCCAATTATGTCAAATGGGCTACAACTGTCTTTTTACTGATATAGGTGTTACTGTCTTTAGAAGAAGTGATGATTCAGTAGCATTTAAGGGAGTGTTAGAGGGTCAGCTATACTTGGTAGACTTTGATAGAGCTGAACTCGACACTTGCTTAGTTGCTAAGACTAACTTGGGTTGGCTCTGGCACCGTCGACTAGCCCATGTTGGAATGAAGAATCTTCACAAGCTTCTAAAGGGAGAACACATTTTAGGACTTACCGATGTTCATTTTGAGAAAGACAGGATTTGTAGCGCATGCCAAGCCGGGAAGCAAGTTGGTGTCCATCATCCACACAAAAACATCATGACTACCGACAGACCACTGGAGCTCCTACACATGGATCTATTTGGCCCGATCGCTTACATAAGCATCGGCGGTAGTAAGTATTGTCTTGTAATTGTGGATGATTATTCTCGCTTCACTTGGGTATTCTTTTTGCAGGAAAAATCACAAACCCAAGAGACCTTAAAAGGATTCTTGAGACGAGCTCAAAATGAGTTCGGCTTAAGGATCAAGAAAATTAGAAGCGACAACGGGACGGAGTTCAAGAACTCTCAAATTGAAGGCTTTCTTGAGGAGGAGGGCATCAAGCATGAGTTCTCTTCTCCCTACACTCCACAACAAAATGGTGTAGTGGAGAGGAAGAATCGAACTCTATTGGACATGGCAAGAACCATGCTTGATGAGTACAAGACACCGGATCGGTTTTGGGCCGAGGCGGTCAACACCGCCTGCTACGCCATCAACCGGTTATATCTTCATCGAATCCTCAAGAAGACATCTTATGAACTCCTAACCGGTAAAAAGCCAAATATTTCATATTTTAGAGTTTTTGGTAGCAAATGTTTTATTCTTGTCAAAAGAGGTAGAAAATCTAAATTTGCTCCTAAAACTGTAGAAGGCTTTTTACTAGGATATGATTCAAACACAAGGGCATATAGAGTCTTTAACAAGTCCTCAGGACTTGTTGAAGTTTCTTGTGACGTTGTGTTTGATGAGACTAACGGCTCTCAAGTAGAGCAAGTTGATCTTGATGATATAGGTGAAGAACAGGCTCCATGCATAGCGCTAAGGAACATGTCCATTGGGGATGTGTGTCCTAAAGAATCCGAAGACCCTCCACATGCACAAGATCAACCATCCTCCTCCATGCAAGTATCTCCACCAACTCAAGTTGAGGATGAGGCTCAAGAGGATGAACAAGAAGATCAAGAAGATGAGCCACCTCAAAATGACGGCAACGATCAAGGGGGAGATTCAAATGATGAAGTCAAGGAGGATGAACAACCAAGGCCGCCACACCCAAGAGTCCACCAAGCAATACAACGAGATCACCCCGTCGACATCATCCTTGGCGACATTCATAAGGGGGTAACTACTCGATCTCGTGTTGCACATTTTTGTGAACATTACTCTTTTGTTTCCTCTATTGAGCCACACAGGGTAGAGGAAGCACTTCAAGATTCGGATTGGGTGATGGCGATGCAAGAGGAGCTCAACAATTTCACAAACAATGAGGTATGGCATTTGGTTCCACGTCCTAATCAAAATGTTGTAGGAACCAAGTGGGTCTTCCGCAACAAGCAAGACGAGCATGGTGTGGTGACAAGGAACAAAGCTCGACTCGTGGCCAAGGGGTATTCACAAGTCGAAGGTTTGGATTTTGGTGAAACCTATGCACCCGTAGCTAGGCTTGAGTCAATTCGCATATTATTAGCCTATGCTACTTACCATGGCTTCAAGCTTTATCAAATGGACGTGAAGAGTGCCTTCCTCAATGGACCAATCAAGGAGGAGGTCTATGTTGAGCCACCTCCCGGCTTTGAAGACAGTGAGTATCCTAACCATGTTTATAGGCTCTCTAAGGCGCTTTATGGGCTCAAGCAAGCCCCAAGAGCATGGTATGAATGCCTTAGAGATTTCCTTATTGCAAATGGCTTCAAAGTCGGCAAAGCCGATCCTACTTTGTTCACTAAAACTCTTAACAATGATTTGTTTGTATGCCAAATTTATGTTGATGATATTATATTTGGGTCTACTAACAAATCTACATGTGAAGAATTTAGTAGGATCATGACACAAAAATTCGAGATGTCAATGATGGGGGAGTTGAAGTATTTTCTAGGATTCCAAGTCAAGCAGCTCCATGAGGGCACCTTCATTAGCCAAACGAAGTATACTCAAGATATCCTAAGCAAGTTTGGAATGAAGGATGCCAAGCCCATCAAGACACCCATGGGAACCAATGGGCATCTCGACCTCGACACGGGAGGTAAGTCCGTGGATCAAAAGGTATACCGGTCGATGATTGGTTCATTGCTTTATTTATGTGCATCTCGACCGGACATTATGCTTTCCGTTTGCATGTGTGCAAGATTCCAAGCCGACCCTAAGGAATCACACCTTACGGCCGTAAAACGAATCTTGAGATATTTGGCTTATACTCCTAAGTTTGGGCTTTGGTACCCTCGGGGATCCACATTTGATTTGATTGGTTATTCGGATGCCGATTGGGCGGGGTGTAAGATTAATAGGAAGAGCACATCGGGGACTTGCCAGTTCTTGGGAAGATCCTTGGTGTCTTGGGCTTCAAAGAAGCAAAATTCGGTCGCTCTTTCCACCGCCGAAGCCGAGTATATTGCCGCAGGCCATTGTTGCGCGCAATTGCTTTGGATGAGGCAAACCCTGCGGGACTACGGTTACAAATTAACCAAAGTCCCTTTGCTATGTGACAATGAGAGTGCAATCAAAATGGCCGACAATCCCGTTGAGCATAGCCGCACTAAGCACATAGCCATTCGGTATCATTTTCTTCGGGATCACCAACAAAAGGGGGATATCGAGATTTCATACATTAACACTAAAGATCAATTAGCCGATATCTTTACCAAGCCTCTTGATGAACAATCTTTTACCAGACTTAGGCATGAGCTCAATATTCTTGATTCTAGGAATTTCTTTTGCTAGTCTTGCACACATAGCCCATAAATATACCTTTGATCATGTCTCTTTTATATATGCTATGACTAATGTGTTTTCAAGTGTATTTCAAACCAAGTCATAGGTATATTGAAAGGGAATTGGAGTCTTCGGCGAAGACAAAGGCTTCCACTCCACTCTACTACTCATCCTTCGCCGTTGCTCCACACCACTCTCCAACTTTGGTATAATCTTCACTCATTCTTTTTATGACCAAAGAGGGAGAAAGTACTTCATAGGGCTCTAATGACTCCGTTTTTGGCGATTCATGCCAAAGGGGGAGAAAGTATTAGCCCAAAGCAAAAGGACCGCACCACCACCTAAGTTTCAAAAATTTTGGAGATTTTCAATTGGACAATTTCAAAATTGGTATCTTATTATGTTCTAAAGGGGGAGGTAGTAGTATTTCAAAAATGATAAATTAAAACCCTCTTGAACACTAAGAGGAGGATCTCATTTAGGGGGAGTTTTGTTTAGTCAAAGGAAAAAGCATTTGGAACAAACGAAGAAAAATTTCAAATCTTGAACATGTTTCTCAAAATCTTATTCATTTGCCTTTGACTTTCTTGCAAAAAGACTTTGAAAAGAATTTACAAAAGAATTTGCAAAAACAAAACTTGTGGTGCAAATGTGGTCCAATATGGTAAAAATAAAGAAACAATCCATGCGCATCATGAAAGTATTTATTGGCTCAAATTCCAAGCAACCTTTGCACTTACATTATGTAAACTAGTTCAATTATGCACTTCTATATTTGCTTTGGTTTGTGTTGGCATCAATCACCAAAAAGGGGGAGATTGAAAGGGAATTAGGCTTACCCCTAGTTCCTAAATAATTTTGGTGGTTGAATTGTCCAACACAAATATCGGACTAACTAGTTTACTCTAGTGCATAAGTTATACAGGTGCAAAAGGTTCACATTTAGCCAATAAAAAGACCAAGTGTTGGATTCAACAAAGGAGCAAGAGGCAACCGAAGGCACCTCTGGTCTGGGGGCACCGGAGTGTCCGGTATACACCGGACAGTGTCCGGTGCGCCACCGGTGCACCAGAGGACTCCGACTTCAAACTCTTCGCCTTCGGGAATTCTCGGGAGCCGGCGCGCTATAATTCACCGGACTGTCCGGTGTGCACCGGACATGTCCGGTGCTCCAAGGAAGCGCGGTCTCCGGAACTCGCCAGCCTCGGATTCGCGTGGCAGCCGCTCCGCTAAAATTCACCGGACTGTCCGGTGTGCACCGGACTGTCCGGTGTACCAGCGGAGCAACGGCTCTTTTCGGTGCCAACGGCTCCCTGCGGAGCATTTAATGCGCGTGCAGCGCGCGCAGACGGCAGACGTGCCCATACCGGTGCACCGGACATCAAACAGTACATGTCCGGTGTGCACCGGACACCCAGGTGGGCCCAGAAGTCAGAAGCTCCAACGGTCAGAATCCAACGGCAGTGATGACGTGGCAGGGGCACCGGACTGTCCGGTGCGCCATCGAACAGACAGCTTCCAGCAACGGTCACTTTTGGTGGTTGGGGCTATAAATACCCCAACCACCCCACATTCATTGCCATCCAAGTTTTCCAACTTCCAACCACTTACAAGAGCTAGGCATTAAATTCTAGACACATACAAAGAGATCAAATCCTCTCCAATTCCACTCAAGCCTTTAGTGACTAGCGAGAGAGATTTGCCGTGTTCTTTTGAGCTCTTGCGCTTGGATCGCTTTCTTTCTTTCTCACTTGTTCTTTTGATCAACACTCAATTGTAACCAAGGCAAGAGGCACCAATTGTGTGGTGACCCTTGCGGGGAAGCTTTGTTCCCGTTTGATTGAGAAGAAGAGAAAGCTCACTCGATCCGTGGGATCGTTTGAGAGAGGGAAGGGTTGAAAGAGACCCGGCCTTTGTGGCCTCCTCAACGGGGAGTAGGTTTGCGAGAATCGAACCTCGGTAAAACAAATCCGTGTGTCACACTTTTATTTGCTTGCGATTTGTTTTGCGCCCTCTCTCGCGGACTCGTTTATATTTCTAACGCTAACCCGGCTTGTAGTTGTGTTTATATTTGTAAATTTCAGTTTCGCCCTATTCACCCCCCCCCTCTAGGCGACTTTCAATGGTGATATCCTGGCCCAAGGCTTAATAGAATTAATAGAGTACTCATACCAACAAGGTGTATCTTCTTTTTCGGAAGCCTGTCTCAAAAGAACCTCCAGGTGAAGCGTGCTTGGCCTAGAGAAATCTTGGGATGGGTGACCGACCGAGAAGTTTTCCCGGGCGCACACGAGTGAGGACAAAGTGCACACAAAAGACTCGTGTTGGTCTATGGGGACAATATATGATCCTAGAGAGCTGCCAGGAGTAAGTACCACCGATCTGGGAGTGGATGGGGTGTTCACTACAGGAAACACCTAAATTTTCGTGGGCCAAAAACCCACGAAAATAAGCCTAAACCGACGAAAATATAGTATTTTCGTCGGGAGGCCGACGAAAATAGCCGCCGAAAATAAGTTCGACGAAAATAGACGCCTATTTTCGTCGGTACCGACGAAAATAACCTATTTTCGTCGGTTTTCGCAAGACCGACGAAAATAGTGAGTCGACAATTTATTTTCGTCGGCCGGTGGTGGCCAACGAAAATACGCCAGGATATTTTCGTCGGCCTAGGTGGTGGCTGACAAAAATATCCTGGCGTATTTTCGTCGGCCTAGGTGGTGGCCGACGAAAATAGCCTGGGAACATATTTTCGTCGGCCACCACCGAGGCCGACGAAAATTGATGGTCCCCCCCCCCCAAAACAGATTTTTCTGCACCTATTAATAATTCACAGCAATATACACAATATCACAATTCACATATACAGATTCACAAGCCTAATACATAATTCACAAAACACATTCACATATACATAAATAGTCCATTCAAATAAGTCTAGAGTTTCCATAAGTCCAAAAGTCCATTGTCCATTCAAATACACAATTCACAAAACTCTAGTCCATAAGTCTATCCATAAGTCCATAAGCTAATAACTACTCACTACTCTCTCCTCACTGATCACTCCGGCGGGCTATGGGAGTTTTGGCCACTCCCTCCTCCGCCACCAGGATGGTGGCCACTCCCTCCAACACCACCCTCCGATCCATGAGCATGTGACGCTGAACCCTGCAATTCATCAATCATTCAAATAAGGCTGTATACATATACATTGCTGTGTTTGGTCAATATTTGCATAAAACTAAACATGGAACGTCACCTGTGATCCATGGTGAGTAGGAGGTTGTGCATGCATCCACGGGTACTGTTGTGCTGGCCACCCCATAGGTGGTGGCACCCACCCCGTCGGTGGCGGTGCCATCCACGCTTGAAATGGCTGAGAGCCCGCCGGTGGCTGGGAGACCGGTGGCACCCATCCCGGGACTGGCTGCGATCCTTGGGGTGGAGGCGTCCAAGTGCCTGGAGGTGCCTGCGTCCACCCAACACCGGTCCACTGTGGCTGCGACGCTGGAGCTTGTCCTGGCCACTGTCCCCATCCTTGTGCCTGTGAGCCATTTTTGATAATAAAAAAAGAGTTGCTATGGAATTGAAGTGTTCAGATAGTGTTACCTGGGGAGGGCGAAAAGCGGGCAAGTTCATATCAGGGCCGAGTCGAGTAGTCATTTCCTGCAAATGGATGCAACGTTAGAATCACAACATTATACTTTGAATTCAACGACGACACGTGATGAGATAGACGGATTACCTGAAAATAAGAAGCCATATATTGCGTCAGCTGTCCAACCTGCTCCTGCGCTGCTCGAGCCTGCTCCTGTGCTGCTCGAGCCTGCTCCTGTGCTGCCCGAGTCTCCTCCTCCAGCTGAGCCTCTCGAGCAGACCTGGAGGAGTGAGAACTCCCTCCCGAAGACGATGCCTTCCCTTGACCTATTGTCCTGTTATATTCCACAACGCCGGTGCCAAAGGCAAACCTGCATGATACACATAGTTGAGCCATTAAGTGGACACATTCTTGTTAATGAAATCGTCGAATCAAACACAAACACCTCACCTGCCATGCTTTCTACCCCCACCACTGTGGTACAACGCCGAGGCATCTAAGTCTGAATGCATCCAGTCGAAGTCAGGCCCATGGCGTTGAGTCATTTCCTCCCCATATGCATTCTGCAAAGAAAGTTGGAGTTGGAGTTAAACACAAAACATGCAATTTAAATCGTAAATACAAACTTGTTTACCATTTTCTCCCTTGCCGCCTCGCTGCATAGCACATCAGGGTTCGCCGGATCAGGGCCACGGTGACCACGGACGTAAACCTCCATAAAACTTGGAGCAACTCCACTTTCAGCTTCCTGCATGAAAAAGAAGAGTTAAACCATATAATTTTCATAGATGTAACATACAAGTTTGATTTATATACTTACCATGCGGCGTGCGGTACCAAGGTGTCCATCGGCGCCGTACCTGTGCCCCGGTCCTTCAGTGCCACGGTTGGCACGGTGCTTGTTGGACTCTGCAATCCACTCAGGCGACGCCCATCTCTTAGCCAACCACCTCCAGGCTTCCATGTCCTTCGACAGCCAATCCACAACGCTCTCCAGGTACTGCTCCTCTGTGAGGTAGATCTCATTGGCCCCTAATGCTTTGCTCATTTTCTGACCCTTTATCTTCTTGTAGTAGTAGTTGACGGCCGCGATGCGAGCATTGTACATGGCATCCTTGATTATCTTATCAGCGCACTTCCGAAAGTGCCTCTTCACACGTGTCCACTGAGCCTGATCCTCCTCGATGTCATCCGGCAATTGGAACCTCCCCTACATATCAATGTACAATTTAAGTTAAAGTAAGATTAGGATAAGCAATAATTCAATGAATTGCTTATATACGAAAGTAAACTCACCCAGAACTCGTCCCACACAGCCACCTGACAAGTCCTTCGTTTTTTTTCCGAACTTCCCCCTCCGCTACTGCTTTCCCCTGACTCCCCTGGCTCGACATAGTCCTTTAGACCCCAGTCAGCCCACTGCATAGCCGCGAACCTCTCGCCATTCAGCTCCACCATGCCAGGGTAGTAGAAGCGACAGAGGCTACCCAACACCGCGTTCACCTTAGGACGTCTGCCTGTACCGTCCCAAGTCAAGTCTTCCCATGACCTACAAAAATTAATAAAACAAGTAAACTAGTGCAATCACGTTCACATTAAAAAATTAACACAACAGAAATAAGCCCCACCATTCTCCATGCGGCCGGATGAGCCTCCGCTCGGCAGGTCTCGGACCAAGCGCATTGCTCTTCTTATACCTAAGTATACAAGTAAATTCAATATGATGAAATGATTAGAAACTAATATCAATCTCTACTACTATTAAGCTATATATATAAATAATATTTAGTCTAATTTTTAATATTTATATATATAATTAAGGCGTCACCTCTGTCCTATAAAACTTGGACAAAAATATTGAAGATCTCTTGCCACGTGGATGATATACTTTGAACAGGGGTTGTGTGTGTGTGTGTGTGTGTTGGGGGGGGGGGGCAGTTCCTGATGTTATACTTTGATCAGAAGTAAATGTGCATTACTGTTTTTCTCATGTGTCTGTTAGCTTCTCCATTTCTTTACACTTCAGATATCAGTTCAGTTCATTTAACATTAAACTGTTTTCTACCCCTGACATGTTTCGAATGTGCCCCATCCTTTCTCCACCCGTCATACATCACCCTCCGATCACCGTCCATTTCAAAGGCTAATTAAACAAAAGACAAATAACATCAACGATCGTCCATGGCTTAGGTGAACTCCCTATTAGGTAAAGGCCCTAAACCCACCCAAGAGTGTAGGTCGATGCTTGTGATTTGTGACGTGTAGCCTACGATTGCCGTGAAATTTCGGCAGCATAACCCCCCTGCTCTCCAAGCACACGCCTGAACATGGTGTGTTGGAGAACAACTGGGTTACACAACCGAAATTCCCCGTCAATCGTAAGGCACATGTCACAAATCACAAGCATCAGCCTACACTCTCAGGCTGTCCAAAATACGTGGACAATTCCGGAACGGCAAACCTCACAAGCCAGTGTGACGTTCGCCGTTCCCGAACGGGTGACACATACGGTTCGCTACGGTTAACGATTAAAACTAAACTCTAAACATTAAAAAATAACTCGGAGACAAATATGAATTTGAATTAAAGCAATCAACAGTTAAACTAATCACAACACGACAAGATAACTAATATAAATTAATGACTTATTTTCGTCGGTACTCAATTATTCTTAAACTAGGTGCGTGGGAATGGTGAGATGGGTTTTTGTACAGTACAACCATTGTGCGCGCACCCTGCCAGATCTGCAATTTATTCCACAATCGTGTAGTAGCAGTAGTAGTACGATGTACAACAGTGACTAGTGTAGTAGCAGTAGTAGCAGCGCAGGTCTAGCTAGCTGAGTCTGAACTGCACGCACGACTGCTTTAGCACGCTTCAGTTTCTAGGAGGTTGAAAACTTAAACTAGGTGCGTGGGAATGGTGTGACACGGTGAGATGATCAGGGAATCAACTATGACATAGGAAGTGCAGTTTTGTACCATATCTCACCATGACAAGCAGCTATTTTAATTACACTAAGCTCTTCCAAAGCTGAAAGAACCGTGAGAAAGGAATGCACCTAGTTGTAAAAGGTAGGTTCTCAAGCCATTTTGTTAATGTTTCTTTTGAAGTGACAAACTTATGCTATACTCCCGTGGTGGTGGTGGTGGGGACCCATGGGCGCTAGTGCATGCAAAACCACAATTTTCCTATTAAACTAAGTATATACGAGAATACTATTTGCACTGCTCTTGGGTTGGGGCAAGAAAATTATTATCAGAGAGCAACGAAAAAACCAAAAGAACATACATGGACATGAAGCATGCACAGATGGTTAGAGCAGCTGCAAGTACACATGCATGCATATGATGGGGATGGATCCCGAGAAAGAACTAATAACACGAATACAAATAGCAGCCACAGAAGCCTTTGGTCTCAAGAATATCTCGCTTTCCTAAGTGACAACTGACCTGGACTAGCATAACTTAAGGCAAATAGAGCTTGCTCATGAAAGGTTTTGCCTTTAATGCAACAAAGTGATTTACTTTTCAGTCTATAGCCCTTAATTACTTAAGCTCATGACCTTGAGAAAAGCACAAGTTGCTATTAACTAGCACAGGCTAAACCGACACTTATGAAGAACAAAAAATAGCAACCAGGAGTTCTTACAGTACTATCACTTTACAGAATTAAGAGAAGGAAACAGATATAAGTCACAGAACATATATAGTTTACAGTAGACTAATTACGAATGCTTAATAACGCATAGGAAAGAAAACACAAAATTGCAGGCGTGGAAGAAGGGAGACGGGGAGGCTCACCGCGGGGGAACGAGAGCGGCGTGGACGGACGGAGGGCGCGCGCGACGGAGCTCGGTGATCGTCGCAACGGCGGCGTGGACGGGCGGCGGGCGCGTGCGACGGAGCTCGGTGATCGTGCGACGAAGCTCGCCGAGCTTGCGTGAGAGAACGGCGGGCACGCGCGACGGAGCTCGCCGAGCTTGCGTGAGAGAACGGCAAGGCGGGGAACGAGCGAGGCGAGGCGACGGCAGGCGCGTGCGACGGAGTTCGCCGGCGCGAGCGCGGCGAGGCGGGGCGCGAGCGCGGCGAGGCGACGGCGGGCGCGCGCGACGGAGCTCACCGGCGCGAGCGCGGCGAGGCGACGGCGGACGAGCGCGATGGAGCTTGCCGGTGCGAGCGCGGCGAGGCGGGGCGGGGCGGGGCACGACTGCGGCGGGATTGGGAACGGTTTAGGGCAGGCTGGGCGCGAGCGAGCGAGAAGGCCGGGATGCACGATTTAGTGAAACTATTTTCGTCGGCCTCAGTGAGGCCGACGAAAATATTGGTCGGTCAATGAACTATTTTCGTCGGCCGGGTTGAGGCCGACGAAAATACGCTGCATTTTCGTCGGTTACAAGGCCGACGAAAATAACTTCCCTATGTTCGTGGGCCTGCCGACGAAAATATTCACCGGCCCACGAAAATACGCTACATTTTCGTCGGTCACGAGGCCGACGAAAATAACATCCGTATTTTCGTGGGCCGGCCGACGAAAATAGTTAAGCCCACGAAAATTTATGCGTTTCCTGTAGTGGTTACAAATGGTATCTGTCGGCGTTTCGACCCCGGGGGGTCCCTGGACCGACGAGTGAATTGTCGCTGCGTGTCCCTGCCCAGATGGGTTGGCGCGGGATGGAACAAAAGATGTGGGACAAGCCTTGTATTATCCTGCACCAGGGGTGCCGCTCGCAGTAGGGGTTACAAGCGCGTCGTGTGAGAGAGAGAGAGGGACACAGGGCTCGTCCGCCGCCTCCCTCGCGCGAACCCCCCTTAGGGTGGCCCTGGACCTCCCTTTTATAGAGGTAAGGAGAGAGTCCAGGCGTACAACGGGGGGCGCAGCTATGCGCTAACGTGTCCGGCAGTGGAGTGCCTAAGCACTGTGTACATGCCAACGTGGCCGTTGGGGGAGAGCTTGGGCCCTGTACATGTGATGGCGTGGCCGCCGGAGGAGCACCTAAGTCATGTAGGAGCACAGCTGGCAGCGTGGCGTGGACCCTGCTGACGTCTCCTTGCTGTCGTAAGGGGCTGAGAGCCACCGGCGTCATGGCACGCGGGGCACCATCATTACCCGTCGCCGGGGTAAGCCAGATGGGACGCCGGTCTTGTTCCTTGTAGCCTGAGCAAGCTAGGAATAGGGAAATGATGCATCCCCTATTAGCGCGGTCGGTCCGAGCCCAGGGTCGGTCGAGACGGAGACTTCTCTTGAGGCCGAGGCCGGGGTCGGGCGAGGACGCGATTCCTCCCGTGACCGGGGTCGAGGCCGAGTCCGGGGGTCGGGCGAGGCGGAGATCTCCTCCTGAGGCTGGAGCGTGAGGTCGGGCGAGGCGGGAACCTCCTCCCGAGGCTGGAGCGTGAGGTCGGGCGAGGTGGAGCTTCCTGTTGCGCCCGAGGCTTGAACTCGGTGGTTGATCGTGACTTGTTGTCAGTCGTTGCCGGTGTGGCTGACACGACAGTCGGAGCAGAGCGAGCGACACTGTTTTCCTGTCATATCGGACAGTAAAGAAGAGGGGCGAAGTGACTGCGGTCACTTCGGCCTGGCCAACTGAGGCGCGTGTGTCGGGATACGGCGTTAGGCATCCCCTGCATTTAATGCGCCTATGAAGCGATCGGTTGGTGAGGCGGTATGGCCAAGGTTGCTTCACAACGAAGCTTACCCGAGCCGGGCCTCGAGAGAGCCGAGGGGGCGCCCGCTGTCTGAGGAGGCCCTCGGGCGAGGCGTGAACTTGTCTGGGACTACTGTTCCAACCTGAGGCTGGGCTCGGGTGAGATCGCGTCCCTCGGGTAGACGAAGTCTTGGCTTGAACCGCACCCGTCAGTTGGTCTGAGGGTGTTTACCAGCCATGATTAGGAGCGTTGGGGATACCCCAAATTATGGTACCCGATAGTAGCCCCCGAGCCTCGAAGGGCGTGATGGTACTCGCTTGGAGGCTTTTGCCGCGTTTTCGGTGAGGGGACCGGCCTTTCTCGGTTTTTGCCTTGTTCTGGTGGGTGCACACAAGCGCACCCGCCTGGTGTAGCCCCCGAGGCCTCGGAGGAGTGGTTTGACTCCTCTGAGGTCTGAATGCTTTTCGTGGTGCTTCAGTCGGTCTAATCGTTCCCTCATGCGGCCCGGCAGTAGCCCGGGTGCGTGGTCGGGTTCCAAGTTATCAAGCTGGTTTGTTGACGCTGTCAATAGTTTTGGTCGTAGCCGGGTGCGAGAGCAGCCCCCGAGCCTCTGCACGGAGTGAGAGGACGATCAAGGACTTTCCTGACTTTTATTATACGCCCCTACGTCGCCTTTCCGCAAGGAGGAGAGGGGGGAAAGCGCCATGTTGCCCTCGGAGGGCGCCGAACATGGTGTTTCCAGGGAGCTGCTAACGGGTGATCCGAGTGGACGCCCGTGCCCCGTTCATTAGGGGTCGGCTGGTGGCCCAGAGGCGCGCTCCAAAAGTACCTGCGGGTGATTCGCCGGACCCAGACCCCTTCGACAGGGTCCGAGGGCTCGATGCCTCCCTCCGGTGGGATTCCATTACAAATCGTTCCCGCCGGCCTCGGAAATGTCCTAGGGTACCTCGGGAGCGTAGCCCGAGCCTCGGCTATGTATCGAACGTACCCAGAGTCATCCCTCACTCTGTGTGCTCTGGGGCGACTATCGAATCCTTCTGAGGGGCCAGCCTACGAACCCCTGATCAGTAGTGGGCACGGAGCCCGAGCGCTCTGGGGCGGTTGTCGAACCCTTCCGAGGGGCCAGCCTTTGAACCCCTGATCAGTAATGGGCTTGAAGTCCAAGTGCTCTGGGGCGGCTGTCGAAACCCTTCCGAGGGGCCAGCCTTCGAACCCCTGATCAGTAGGAGGGCTCGGGGCCCGCTTCCTTCGCTGGGAAGGATCCTTTCCACAACGTCTCCTTTCCTGGTCCCTGTAGCAAGAGAGAGAGAGGAAGAGGGGAAGGATATGAATTTAAATAAGGTGGTGCACCTTTTTCGACGCGGTCATCATGGCGGAGATGAAACGTCGCCCGCTTCGCCTGCCAAAGGTGTCGCTTGCCCTGCCGTGAAGTTAATGCGACGGAACGGGTGGTTCGCGGGGCAGCCGTTGTGCATGCGTGAGTCGTTCGAGGAACAGGGCATGGGCGCGTCGTCTTCACGCCGTGGGAGAGGGCTATCTCGTCGCTTCAGGAGGGGACGCGAGCCTGTAGGCGATTTGACTGCTGCTTCCACTCGTCGGCCGCTGCAGTTACTGCCGGCCCACTTTTGACCATGCCAACCGTCGTGCCTACCCCGCGGTTGACTGACCCGTGGCCGTCGCCTTTAATTGGCACTGTTGGGTCATGCGCAGGGCTACCTCGAGTCGCGGTACTGGTTCCGCAGTCGAGGAGGCGCAACATTGGCGCAAGTGGCGGTGTAGCTTCCTGCACGTCATAACCGGCGCGCCGGTTACATGACATGCGGGCCTGCTTCCTTTGCGCTGGTCCACCGGATGTGGATGGAGCCAAAGGGGTGCACGGTTGCGGTGCAGTTGGATGCTTGTCGCGTGGCAGTCCACCCTTTCGACCACCGGTTTCTGCGAAGATTGGAGAGCGCTTGTAACCGCGGGACGGTTACATGCCTCGCATGCGGCGGATCGCCTTCTTCGTGCTTCGGATTAGCTCATATGACATGTGGGTCCTAGCCCCCGTGTCGTGGGGGGAGAACCCTAGAGGATGTCAGTGGGGATTTTGCCCGTGACGCTAAGGGGTGCAAGCGAGGAGGTCTGCCTATAAAAGGGGGATCGATCCCCTGGGCAGTGGCCATGCCTTTGTCCTCCCCTCATGCCTTGCACCCTTCCGCCTTTTGAGCCCCCAGATGGGGTGCTCCAGCGCCGCCTTGCTCTTGCTGTCGTTGGAGGAGCGCGGCCTCGTGGAGATCGACACCTTTCAGCCATCGCTCGGCTTTAAGGATTCCCTCACCAATGGGCAGTTTGGTGGGGAGAAGCAAGCCGGGCTGCGGCCTCCGCCCCGCCCTCAGCTTCCAGGATCTTCGTCATCCAGGCTGAGGCGGAGGGAGAGCTGAGCTGGGGCCTGCCTCTGCGTAGGCAGCGGCCCGCTCCTTCCCTCAGTGATCTAGGGAGAAGGGCGTTCGCCGCCTGTGGCGCTTGGCAGCTGCCGCGCGCTTGGCTCTCCGGCACGAGTGGCTCTGGCACTGCTTCCAGTGTCGCCCCCACTACCGATCCTCGCTGCGCTGCCGGCTGTTGGGGGGGGGGTCGCCCAACACGTCGTACGCCGCGAGGGCGGCGTTCGTGTTCTGGGACGGCCCCGTTCTCGTTCTTGTGGCAAGGACGGGAGCGAGGACCTGCCGGTGTGCTTTCGGAGCGGACGTCGTACGCCGGTGCGGCGTTGGTGAGCAGGTGGCCGTCGGTGCTGAGGTGGTGGCAGCCGGAGGAGGTTGTCTCTGCCGACGAGACCACCAGCGCCGCCTGCACCCCGGACCTCCGTCTCTTTGGCTTGAATGGCTGGTTCTCGTCCTTCATGGGCGAGGGCTTTTCCGCTGCAGCGTTTGCCCTGAAGCCGTTGCTGCAGCTGTCTAGTCGCCCGAGACGGAGGTCGTTGTCGCTGCTGCTGGAGCGGTTGCCGGTGAGCCGCTTGGAGTTCGTTATCCCGCAAGCCTTCCGGTGTGGAAGTTGTTCGTGCCTGCGGGAATGGAACCAGGGTCCCGTTTGTAAGGAGATATACCGGGTTTTTGCCGAAGCAAAATGTATCCGCTTCAAGTACTTAGACATTTGTCGTAGGTCGGGAGATCCGCCAAGGGTTCTGCCAACGTCTAAGTCTGTGTAGCATAGTTACCCTAGGTATATATGTTTGTTCTTTGTGGCTGTCGAGGCCTGAACATTTGGGTATTTGAGACCGAAGCTGTGTGTCTTCCTCATTCCGAGCGCTAGGACTTGTCTGTTGGCTAGCCGAACCACTTAACCGAGCGTCGGTTGCCTTTTGTGGAAGATGACGAGTGAGGTGTCCGTATCCTGGAGGCGTAGGAGTCCCTCGACTCTGTCGGCCTTGCCGCTCTAGGCTTCCCTTGCTCAGTTTTTAGAACCCTCGACTGCTCTACGATGAGCCAGAGCTGGAGGCAGCGGTGTTAGCGCGGACAGACGCGGAGTCGACTCGGAAAGAGACTTCGTCGGCCCGGGAGATGGTGGCTTCCCAGGCCGAGGAAGATGTGGTAGCAGCCGCTGGAGCTTGGCCAAGACATCTGCTGGCGCGGTGCTGGCGTCCTCCCTTAGGTGGAGGTCCTTTTGCCCGGGTTGCCGTCCGAGGCTGGGCCTGGTTCCACCAAGGGTGGAATCAACGCCGAGGGTGCTGCTGCTCCCCCTGCCGATGCCCGAACCTGCAGGAACAATTTGTCTATAGCATGCGCATGCTTTTTTGCGACCACTGAGGCCTAAACACTTTATCGTCATGTTTTAAAAAGCTGCGTCTTCTCTCCTCTTGTTTCGAGCATCACGACTTGTCTGTCAATAGCAGAATCGTTTATCCGAACGAGAGTTACTTTTCGCGGAAGGTGATGAGTGAGGTATCCGTATCCCGGAGGCGTAGGAGTCCCTCGGCTCGGTCGGCCTTGCCGCTTACGTGCGCTCTCATTTGGTCAAATGATTCCATTATTGGTACAGTCGAGAAGGCGCGAAAGTTGTTTTCTACCCGAGTGTTAGGACTTGTTCGGTAGCAGGATCGCTTGTCCGAGCGTGAGTTACTTCTCGTGGAAGGTGATGAGTGAGGTATCCGTATCCCGGAGGCGTAGGAGTTCCTCGGCTCGGTCAGCCTTGCAACTTATGTGTACTCTCGTTGTTCTCAGGATCCCGCTATCAATACGGAAGCCGAAAGCACAAAGGTTGTTTCGGTAGAAAATTTTTCCGAGGAAAATTTTGACGTAGAGGGGGTTCCCCCCTTCTAGCCCCCGAGGGAGGGTCGGGCTTTGCCGAGGCAAGGCCGACCCTTCCTTGATGGTTAGACTTTGTGTATGTAAACGAGGTACATGAACGACTTAAAACATCTTAAGGGTAGAAGCGACGTAGCTGTTGGATGTTCCAAGCGTTGCTGTAGACCTCGCCTTGGTCGTTGGCCAGCTTGTATGTTCCGGGCTTCAAGATCTTGGCGATGATGAAGGGCCCTTCCCAGGGAGGAGTGAGCTTGTGGCGCCCTCGGGCGTCCTGTCGCAGGCGAAGCACCAAGTCTCCCACTTGGAAGCCTCGGGACCGAACGCTTCGGGCGTGGTAGCGCCGCAGCGACTGCTGGTACCGTGCCGAATGTAGTAAGGCAACATCCCGAGCCTCCTCGAGTTGGTCCAGCGAGTCTTCTCGGCTGGTCTGGTTGCTTCAGTCGTCGTACGCCTTGGTCCTCAGGGAGCCATATTCTAAGTCCGTGGGGAGGACGGCCTCGGCCCCATAGACTAGAAAGAACAGCGTAAAACCCGTGGCGCGGCTCGGCGTCGTCCTCAGACTCCAGACTACCGAGGGTAGCTCTTTCATCCACCGCTTGCCGAACTTGTTGAGGTCGTTGTAGATCCTTGGTTTGAGCCCCTGCAGAATCATACCGTTGGCACGCTCCACCTGCCCATTCGTCATGGGATGAGCTACGGTGGCCCAGTCCACACGGATGTGGTGGTCGTCGCATAAGTCCAGGAACTTTTTTCCGGTGAACTGCGTGCCATTGTCTGTGATGATTGAGTTTGGGACCCCGAACCGATGGATGATGTTGGTGAAGAATGCCACCGCGTGCTCGGACCTAATGCTGTTTAGGGGTCGGACCTCAATCCACTTGGAGAATTTGTCGATAGCGACCAGCAGGTGCGTGAAGCCCCCGGATGCCTTCTGCAAGGGACCGACAAGGTCCAGACCCCACACAGCAAATGGCCAGGTGATGGGTATCGTCTGCAAGGCCTGAGCGGGCAGATGCGTCTGCTTTGCGTAGAATTGACACCCCCGACAGGAGCGCACAATCCTAGTGGCGTCGGCCACCGCGGTTGGCCAGTAGAAACCTTGTCGGAAGGCATTCCCCACGAGGGCTCGAGGCGCTGCATGGTGGCTGCAAGCCCCCGAGTGTATTTCTTGCAACAGCTCTTGTCCTTGGGCGATAGATATGCATCGTTGAAGGATGCCCAAGGGGCTGCGGTGATAGAGCTCTTTTTCATCACCCAGCAAGACAAATGGCTTGGCGCGCCGAGCCAGCCGCCGAGCTTTGGTCTTGTCGATGGGAAGCTCTCCTCGAAGGAGATATTCCCGGTACGGTGTCTGCCAGTTCTGATCTGGCGTGACCCCATTCTATTCCTCTTCGACGGACAAGGCCTCTTCCTCGATGGCCTCGGGTGCCTCGGGTGCGGCCTAGGGTACCTCGGGCTGGGCCGAGGCTTCCTCAGGCTCGGGCGTGTCGTCGATGTAGGTCTCTAGAGAAGACGTCCGGGGGAACCATCGTTCGCCCTGAGGCTATTTTCGCCAGCTCGTCCGTAGTCTCGTTGTATCATCGGGCGATGTGGTTGAGCTCCAGCCCGTAGAACTTGTTTTCCATGCACCGGACTTCGTCGCAGTAGGCTTCCATCCTCTGATCACGGCAGTGGGAGTTCTTCATGACTTGGTCAATGACAAGCTGCGAGTCGCCTCGAGCGTCGAGGCGTCGGACCCCTAGCTCGACGGTGATGCGTAGCCCGTTAACCAGTGCTTCATACTCGGCCACGTTGTTTGATGCCAGAAAATGGAGGCAAATGACGTAGCGGAGATGCTTTCCGAGGGGTGAAACGAAGAGCAGGCCAGCGCCCGCTCCTGTTTTCATGAGTGACCCATTGAAGTACATGGTCCAGAGCTCGGGCTGGATTGGAGTTGTTGGTAACTGGGTGTCAGTCCACTCAGCCAGGAAGTCTGCCAAGACCTGGGATTTTATGGCCTTCCGAGGAGCGAATGATAGCGTTTCGCCCATAAGCTCCACCGCCCACTTTGCTATCCTACCCGAGGCCTCGCGGCACTGGATGATCTCCCCTAGGGGGAAGGATGACACCACAGTCACCGGATGAGACTCGAAGTAGTGTCACAACTTCCACCATGTCCGAATCACTGCGTAGAGCAGCTTCTGGATCTGTGGGTAGCAGACTTTGGTCTTGGAAAGCACTTCGCTGATGAAGTAGACTGGCCTCTGGACGGGCAGTGCATGCCCTTCTCATCTCTCGACTATGATCGCGGCGCTGACCACCTGAGTAGTCGCGGCTACGTAGATCAAGAGGGCTTCTCCTGCAGTGGGGGGCACCATGATGGGTGTGTTCGTAAGGAGTGCCTTAAGGTTTCCGAGGGCTTCCTCGGCCTCGGGGGTCCAAGTGAAGCACTCGGCCTTCCTTAAGAGGCGGTATAGAGGCAAGCCTTTCTCGCCAAGGCGTGAGATGAAGCGGCTTAGAGCCGCAGGGCATCCCATGACCCTCTGTACTCCTTTCAAATCTTTGATCGGTCCCATGTTGGTGATGGCCGCGATTTTCTCCGGGTTGGCCTCGATGCCCCGCTTGGAGACGATGAATCCAAGGAGCATGCCTCGGGGGACTCCGAAGACACACTTCTCGGGATTGAGTTTCACGCCTTTCGCTCTCAGACACTTGAATGTCGTTTCAAGGTCAGAGAGGAGGTCGGAGGCTCTCTTCGTCTTGACAACGATGTCGTCGACATAAGCCTCGACCGTTCTGCCGATGTGTTCTCCGAACACGTGGTTCATGCACCTCTGGTAAGTGGTGCCTGCATTCCTCAACCCAAATGGCATTGTGGTGTAACAGTACATGCCAAAAGGTGTGATGAAAGAAGTCGCGAGCTGGTCGGACTCTTTCATCTTGATTTGGTGATAGCCTGAGTAGGCATCGAGGAATGACAGGGTTTCGCACCCAGCAGTGGAGTCCACGATTTGATCGATGCGTGGTAGAGGGTAGGGAACTTTTGGACATGCTTTGTTTAGACCAGTGTAGTCCACACACATCCTCCATTTCCCATCCTTCTTCCTTACAAGAACAGGGTTAGCTAACCATTCGGGATAGAATACCTCTTTGATAAACCCTACCGCGAGTAGCTTGTGGATCTCCTCACCTATGGCCCTGCGCTTTTCTTCGTTGAAATGGCGCAGGGTTTGCTTCATGGGTCGGGCTCTAGCTCTGATGTCCAGTGAGTGCTCGGCGACATCCCTCGGTATGCCGGGCATGTCCGAGGAACTCCACGCAAAGACTTCGGCGTTTGCGCGGAGAAAGTCGACGAGCACTGCTTCCTATTTGGGGTCGAGCTCGGAGCCAATCTGAACTTGCTTGCTAGCGTCGTTGCTGGGGTCGAGAGAGACGGACTTGACCGCCTCAACTGGTTCGAAGTTGCCGGCGTGCCGCTGCCGCTTCGTGTCGGGCGCCTCCTTGGAGAGGCGTTCCAGGTCGGCGATGAGGGCCTCGGACTCGGTGAGAGCCTCGGCGTACTCCACGCACTTGACGTCGCATTCGTACGCATGGCAGTACGTGGATCTGACGGTGATGATCCCATTCGGGCTCGGCATCTTGAGCTTGAGGTAGGTGTAGTTGGGGACGGCCATGAACATGGCGTAGCATGGTCTTCCCAACACCGCATGGTAGGTTCCTCGAAACCCGACGACCTCAAAGGTGAGAGCTTCCTTTCGGAAGTTAGAGGGAGTTCCGAAGCAGACGGGCAAGTCGATCCGTCCGAGGGGTAGGATTTGCTTCCCGGGCGCGATCCCGTGGAAGGGTGCCGCACTGGCCCCGACTTCGGATCGATCAACCCCTAAGAGTTCCAGGGTCTCGGCGTAGATGATGTTAAGGCTGCTGCCTCCGTCCATGAGGACCTTGGAGAGCCTAACATTGCCGATGATCGGATCGACGACGAGCGGGTACCTTCCCAAGCTTGGCATGAAGTCGGGGTGGTCGCCTTGGTCGAAGGTGATAGGCTTGTCAGACCAGTCTAGGTAGACTGGCGCCGCCACCTTCACCAAGCAGACTTCCCGGCGCTCCTGCTTGCGGTGTCGAGCCGAGGCGTTCGTCGCCTGCCCGCCGTAGATCATGAAGCAGTTATGGACTTCTGGGAATCCCTCTTCCTTGTCGCCCTCCTTTTTGTCGTTGTCATGGTCCTTGCCATCCTCCGCCGGGGGCCCGGTCTTATGGAAGTAGCGTCGGAGCATGATACATTCTTCGAGGGTGTGCTTGATGGGCCCCTGGTGATAGGGGCACGGCTCTTTGAGCATCTTGTCGAACGCGCCGGCCCCTCCAGGAGGTTTCCGAGGATTCCTATGCTCGGCCGTAGCGACGAGATTCGCGTCTGCGACATCGCGCTTCGCTCGCGACTTGCTTTTAGCCTTCTTCTTCGTGCCCCACTGGGCGGATGCCTCAGGGGCGTCTGTCTTTGGCTCCCCCTGAGGCTGCTTGTCCTTTCGAAAGATGGCTTCGACCGCCTCTTGACCCGAGGCGAACTTGGTGGCGACGTCCATCAGTTCGCTCGCACGGGTGGGAGTCTTGCGCCCCAGTTTGCTCACCAGGTCTCGGCAAGTGGTGCCGGCAAGGAAAGCCCCGATGACATCCGAGTCGGTAACGTTGGGCAGCTCGGTGCGCTGCTTTGAAAACCGCCGGATGTACTATCGGAGGGACTCCCCTGGCTGCTGGCGGCAGCTTCGGAGGTCCCACGAGTTCCCAGGGCGCACGTACGTGCCTTAGAAGTTCCCCGCGAAAGCTTTGATCAGATCGTCCCAGTCGGAGATCTGCGCAGGAGGCAGATGCTCCAGCCAGGCTCGGGCGGCGTTAGAGAGGAAAAGGGGTAGATTACGGATGATGAGGTTGTCATCATCCGCCCCTCCCAACTAGCATGCCAGTCGGTAGTCCGCGAGCCATAGCTCCGGCCTCGTCTCCCCCGAGTACTTGGTGATAGTAGTCGGGGCTCGGAAACGGGCAGGGAACGACGCTCGTCGTATGGCCCGGCTGAAGACTCGCAGACCGGGTGGTTCGGGCAAAGGACTGCGATCCTCCTCGCTGTTGCAGCGTCCCCCGTGCCTAGGATGGTAGCCTCAGTGCACCTTCTCGTCGAGGCGGGCTCGATGGTTGAGATGGTGGTGCTCGTTGCCGAGGCGTTCCCGGGCGGCGGGCGCCTCGTCCTGTGTACGCTCAGGATCGACCGAGGCTTCCCGAATGCGCCGGGAGGACACCGCGTGATGCTCCGAGGGGTCAGCTCGCCTGCGGGAGGCGGAGCTCTTGGCTCGCCGAACCGCGGCGCCTTCTAGGAGATTCTTGAGTTCGCCCTGGATACGCCGTCCCTCGGTGGTGGATGGCTCCGGCATGGCCCAAAGCAGCATCGCCGCTGCAGCTAGGTCCTGGCCGGACCCGCTAACGGCCGGAAGCAGTGCTGCCCTGGCATTGTCGACGATGCGGCGCCGGATGTCTTGGGCCCGATGATAGGCTTCTCCAGCGAGTGATCGGCCTGCCCACTCCTGTTCGATGCTTTGTCGGAGCTGTACAAGCCAGCTTGCTTCCCCGTCGACCCGGGCCTGCATCTCACAGATTCGCTCGAGCTGTATGTCCTGACCCCCTGCAGGGACTAGGACCACAGCTAGCTCCCGTGGGATGTCAACGCGAGATGCGGGCCCAGGGGGATCGTCAACTTCTGGCATACCGAGGTGGTTGCCTTCGTTGTGATCTCCCAGATCGACGTGGAAAGATTCGCGACTTGGGCCGTAACCCTCGTCGTCAAGGTCATGGCCATCGTCAGAACAACCGGAGAGGCAGTGGTCACATGCGGACATGAAGCCCCGCATGGCACCGGGGTCATTGAGGGCAGAGAAATCCCAACCGGAGTCGGGGTCGTCCTCTTCCTCAAAACCCACCGGTCCGAAGGTTGAGACGGCTGTCAGTCGGTCCTAGGTCGACCACATGCGGTACCCCGGAAGGTTTGGATATGCCTTTACGAAGGTGCTCACCATAGCGAGGTCGCTAGGTGGATCGAAGCTGAACCGAAAAGGTATGGGATGGAAAACGGATGGTACCTCTTGGTCGTTGGACGATGGTGAAGTCGCGTCGGGGGCGGAGCACACCGTCATCTCAGGTACGAGGGTAACGCCTAGCAGGTCCTTTGCGAGGGTGCTGGCGTCATTAGTTCGCTTGGGGCTGACATGTCGCGGGGAAGTGACACCCGCCGTCGCCTCAGGTGCGAGGGCAATGTCTGACATGTCCCCCGGGGGAGTGCCGGCGTTGTCGACTCGCTCTGGTGCGACAGCCGACAAGGTGCCGCCTCCTGCGTGGCCATGGTTGCCTCGTCTTCGCCTCCTCCGACGAGGAGGGTGGCAGGGACGACCGGAGTGCTCCTCTTCTGCCGTGGGGAGATGCTGTCGTAGAGCTCGCCGCCGCCGGGCGAGTCAAAGACCATCGTCGTCGTCACGCCGCAGGGGGAGGAGTACCATGTCGTAGCTGCCGTCGAGGGACATGAACTCGAGACTCCCGAAGCGGAGCACTGTCTCAGGCTGGAGAGGTTGCTGAAGACTCCCCATCTGGAACTCAATGGAAAGGTGTTCGTTAACACGCAGCAGGCCCCTACCTGGCGCGCCAACTGTCGGCGTTTCGACCCCGGGGGGTCCCTGGACCGACGAGTGAATTGTCACTGCGTGTCCCTACCCAGATGGGTTGGCGCGGGATGGAACACAAGATGTGGGACAAGCCTTGTATTATCCTGCACCAGGGGTGCCGCTCGCAGTAGGGGTTACAAGCGCGTCGCGTGAGAGAGAGAGGGACACAGGGCTCGTCCGCCTCGTCCCTCGCGCGAACCCCCCTCAGGGTGGCCCTGGACCTCCCTTTTATAGAGGTAAGGAGAGAGTCCAGGCGTACAACGGGGGGCGCAGCTATGCGCTAACGTGTCCGGCAGTGGAGTTCCTAAGCCATGTGTACATGCCAACGTGGCCGTTGGGGGAGAGCTTGGGCCCTGTACATGTGATGGCGTGGCCGCCGGAGGAGCACCTGAGTCCTGTAGGAGCACAGCTGGCAGCGTGGCGTGGACCCTGCTGACGTCTCCTTGCTGTCATAAGGGGCTGAGAGCCACCGGCGTCATGGCGCACGCGGGGCACCATCATTACCCGTCGCCGGGGTAAGCCAGATGGGACACCGGTCTTGTTCCTTGTAGCCTGAGCAGGCTAGGAATAGGGAAATGATGCATCCCCTATTAGCGCGGTCGGTCCGAGCCCAGGGTCGGTCGAGGCGGAGACTTCTCTTGAGGCCGAGGCTGGGGTCGGGCGAGGACGCGATTCCTCCCGTGACCGGGGTCGAGGTCGAGTCCGGGGGTCGGGCGAGGCGGAGATCTCCTCCCGAGGCTGGAGCATGAGGTCGGGCGAGGCGGAGCTTCCTGTTGCGCCCGAGGCTTGAACTCGGTGGTTGATCGTGACTTGTTGTCAATCGTTGCCGGGGTGGCTGACACGGCAGTCGGAGCGGAGCGAGCGGCGCTGTTTTCCTGTCATATCGGACAGTAAAGAAGAGGGGCGAAGTGACTGCGATCACTTTGGCCTGGCCGACTGAGGCGCGTGTGTCAGGATACGGCGTCAGGCATCTCCTGCATTTAATGCGCCTGCGAAGCGGTTGGTTGGTGAGGCGGTATGGCCAAGGTTGCTTCACAATGAAGCTTGCCCGAGCCGGGCCTCGGGAGAGCCGAGGGGGCGCCCGCTGTCTGAGGAGGCCCTCAGGCGAGGCGTGAACTTGTCTGGGACTACTGTTCTAACCCGAGGCTGGGCTCGGGTGAGATCGCGTCCCTCCGGTAGACGAAGTCTTGGCTTGAACCGCACCCATCAGTTGGTCTGAGGGTGTTTACTAGCCATGGTTAGGAGCGTTGGGGGTACCCCTAATTATGGTACCTGACAGTATCAGAGCCGACCCTCACGGTTTCACGGACGTGTGTGGGATAGGGGTTTGGGTATATGGCTCATGGCGCATGTAGGCCTGAAGTGGTCACATGGTATGGCATATGACGACACTAGACACACTGACGTGGACAACAGGGGAGGTTCCTAGCTTGGGATTGACCAACAACAACGTCGATCTTCTGAGGGGTGGATTGTGATATCCTGACCGAGGGGATGGTGATATCCTGACCCAAATATAGTACTGAAAGGGAAATGGCCTCAACCATTTCTATAATCGATTTTGGTGTTTGACGCCCATCACAAATCACATGGACTAACTAGTTTTTGCCTAGTTGATCATTTCTCAAGTGCATAAAGTTCATATACATCAATTCTAAGTCGACTGTCCAGAATACAGTAGATTATTCTGGATAGGAGAACCTTTTTTGGAAAATCATCTATGCATGGACCGTCCGAGCCCTACCGACGGACCATCCGCGACACCAAGGTGAGCCTCGGATAGGAACTATGCAAATCACACGTTTACATTACAAATTGTCCGAAGGAAAAGAGAGCACCGTTGGGGACCAAGCTCGGACCGTCCGACCTCAGGCGCGGACCATCCGCCCGTTGACAAACTAGAGAAACCCGAATGTATTGGGTTCGGTAAAATGCATTTTTAGCGTCCTCGCGGACCGTCTGGAGTGCACGGCCAAACCGTTCACGACTGCTTTATCTGACATCTAACAACGCATTAAATGCACCTGTAGCCGTTGATATAGCCGTTAATGCTGACCGTTGCGATTTTAGTTGTTGATGTGCAGGGGCGGACCGTCCGGTCTAGGGCGCGGATCATCCTCGGTCGGCAGAAAGGAGGCAACGACTAGGAAGTGGTTAGGGACTACAAATACAACCCCAACCACCTCCATTCAATACAACTAAGTATTCTACTCATACACATTCAATACAAGAGCTAGCAATCCATTCCAAGACACATTCAAAGCTTCCAATTTCTTCAAGTACCACAATTAAGACAAGTGATCATTAGTGATTGGTGACTTGAGATAGTGTGATTCGTGTTTCATTTGTTGCTCTTGTTGCTTGGCTTTTAATCGTGATTTCTTCATCTCCTTCTAAACTCTCTAGTGACTTGTAAAGCTAGCAAGAGACACCTAGGTGTGTGGTGATCCTTGAGATTAAGAAGAAGCATTCAACCGATCTTAGTGATCGATTGAGAGAGGGAAAGAGTTGAAAAAGACCCGACCTTCGTGACCTCCTCAATGGGGAGTAGGTTCATTGGAACCGAACCTCGGGAAACAAATTGTTGTGTTCATTTCTGTTGATCTTCACCTTATGATTTGATTTTTCCTCTCCCATTTCTCTAAGTTCTTTTGCTCACAGTCGTTTGAGTTAACTCTCAAAGTCATCAGCATTAATTGAGCAACTCATAGCAAGAAGAACTCTCTTCCGCACTCCGTATTCATTATAATTTGTTTCTAATCCTAACCCCGAGTGAAGTTTGTGTTCAAAGTTTATAATTTACAGGTTTCGCCTATTCACCCCCCTCTAGGCGACTTTCAATTGGTATCAAAGCCCAGAACTTCATTAGAGTCTAACATCTCGAAGTGATATCAGGAGAACACGCCAAAAAGGAGTTGATCACCGGGGAAATCCTGGATCTTCGGGGAAGAAAAATGAAGGCAAGACTCCGTCAAAGGAGGCCGACGACAAGCACAAGAAGGACAAGGATGAATCCACCGGCTACATCAAATCACACAAGAAGGGCGATAAGAAGAAAAAGAAGATGGTCAACAATGAGACCGACTCTTCCACGCCCTCAACCTTCGACGCCGGTCAACATATTCAAAGCGCCAAGAGCGTAAAAAGTATAGTAAGATCCCTCTTCGCTATCCTCGAATTCCTAAACGTGCCCCTTTACTTTCTGTTCCCTTAGGCAAACCACCATACTTTCATGGTGAAGATTATTGTATGTGGAGTGATAAAATGAGGCACCATCTAACCTCACTCCACAAAAGCATTTAGGATATTGTTGAGTTTGGAGCGTAGGCACCACAAATAGGTGATGAGGACTATGATTCCGATGAGGCTGCCCAAGTGAGGCATTTCAACTCCCAAGCCACCTCCATACTCCTTGTGTAGAGAGTAGTACAATAAGGTGCAAGGGTTAAAAAATGCCAAGGAAATTCGGGACGTCCTCAAGATGGCGCATGAAGGGGACGAAGTAACCAAGATCACCAAGCGGGAAACAATCGAGGGAGAACTCGGTCGGTTCGTCCTCAACAAAGGAGAAGAGCCACAGGCCATGTACAACTAGCTCAAGACCATGGTAAATCAAGTTCGCAACCTCGGGAGCACCAAGTGGGATGACCATGAAATGATCAAGGTTATTCTAAGATCTCTTATTTTTCGTAACCCCATTCAAGTGCAATTAATTCATGAGAATCCTAGGTATAAGCAAATGTCTTTCGAGGAGGTAATTGGCAAGTTTATGAGCTTTGAACTTATGGTCAAAGACTTCAAACACATTGTCAACTTAGAGCAAGGTGCCACCTCCACACCCGAGGTGCAACCCGTTGCATTCAAGACAACGGAAGAAAATATTTTCACCCTTCTTGAACCAAATGAACCCAAGACCTTCCTTGCAAACTGGGCATGAGAACTTACCGTGAACAAACTAGGCGGAGAATAGCCCATATGCCGGGAAGTCATGCAAGGAGTACTGGTACCAAACATGCATTTTGAAGTTTTTCTTTGTAGCTTAGTCATATGTCCATGTCCGTTCCTCCCAAACACGGACCAATTCATCAATCACAGGCTCCATGTACACACCTATTTTATTCCCCGGGTGTTTAGGAATTATCAATGACAAGAACACGTTCTATCATTGAGCATACACTTGGGGAGAGATTGAGGGGGATAACGAACATGAAACAACATGTGTATGGGATAGGCATCAGTCCATAAGGATTGAACCCATATATGGCCAGCGCAACACATACATTACGAGCCTTTTTGATTTTTCTCATTATGAATGGCATCAAAGTGGGTCTATGCTTCACCATCGGATGCATGTACCATGTTATCAGGATTGTATCGTTTGCCATTTTTGTGCCATGTCATATGTTTCGTGGATTTCTCAGTCATGTATAGCCGCTGGATCCTCGGTATGAACGAAAGGTGGCGTAGGATTGTCACAGGGATGTCGACTTGCCTCCTCTATCCATCACCAGAGTCTACCTCCATGAACCTAGATGATTTACACTTCGGACATTACTTTGCTTCTGCTTATTCTTTTCTAAATAGGATGTAGCCCTTTAGACAAGCATGTATCTGCTCATACGTCATCTTGAGTGCACGAAGGAGTTTCTGTGCCTCGTACATGCTCTTTGGCAGAACGTGATCCTTCAGAAGTAGGCTGGTATGTCCTTCAACGAACTGTGCCTCGTGATAGTCATTTAACATGTGCGCTACCTCGGCATCAGCATCAAAATCCTTAATGTGTTGTCTCACCATCTTCTCTCTCGTATGGTGTGCTTCACCATGGAAGATCCACCGAGTATAGTCTGTTGTATATCCATTCTTCTAAATATGTTCCCCCGTCACAAAAGCAAAGTTCCTATTATAATGTTTTTGGATTATTGGAAAAAATAGGACACTTAGTTTTAATTTAATCTGAAAATGAAGTATGACCACGACGATATATTTGTACATAAAATGAACATATACTATGCAAGATCTAAACATGCATATTATGCCAGTTGAGATTAAAACTTGCACTAGCAGAATCATGTCTAAATCATACTTTGCAGTATAAAAACATGGTTAAAGGAAAGATGGTCATAGTTTCTTTCTTGATGACGATTGTGTAGAGAAGATGACCCTGACTTTCAGCACCGTCATGTTCTTGGCGATGACATGGAACGTTCGTGCGATGAGAAGGAAGACGAGCTATGACGACAAAGTTTACAAAGACGACAAGTCAAGAAAGCGACCGAGCATTTGTATAGCACTAGTAGAAAAATGCTCTATGCCTGTGGTGAGGTCTAATTTTTACAAGCGGTTATCAACCACCAGTGCTATTTCTACAGGCGGTTCTTTAAGAAAACCATCAGTAGAAATCATATTTCTACATACGGTTCCTTATGAAAACCACCTATATATAGAAATCCATGATTTCTAGTGACGGTTTTCTTAAGGAACCGCCACTAGAAATCGATTTTTATAGGCGGTTTACTTAAGAAACCGCCACTAGAAATCGATTGCTACAGGCGGTTTACTTAAGAAATCGCCACTAGAAATCATTTTTATCCTTAATTTTTTGAGTTTTTCAACGGCTTCGGATGATAAAAGTACCAAAATAAAATAAAAGTTGTAGATCTCGAAAAGTTATAAAACTTTGTGGTTGACAACTTTTTTATTCAAAATCATCTTGGCTCTCAAAAAATAAAATAAAATGCTGCGATTTGTGACTTCGATAGAGACAGACGAGTCCACACTGATTAAAATAAATTTTTTACTATTTCTAAACAATTTTTATGTTGTTTACTGGAAAAGATTTTTACTGTCAGTTTAATTATCACTGGTCGTTTTCTTAGCACAACCGCCAATAAAAATTGATTTTCACTGGTGGTTCTCAGTTATTCTCCTGTTTATTTTTACTGGCTCTAGCGCTAGCGGTTTTGAAAAAACGCCAGTGTTCCGCCATTGTAGAGTTTATATGTACTAGTATGGAGCACTTCTCAAAAAAACCTTATTCGTACCCTTCCTGTGCAGAATCGCGCTGAGCTGCTCTATCGTTCACCGTCACAGCGGACAGAGGCAAAAACCTGTAGGAAGGGGCACAGCAGCCTACACAGCAGTCAGCAGGCTCGACCCAAATAATTCTAACATCATAGTTAGTTACAAACGGAGTGGTTATCTGCCACTGCACCGTCGGAAGAATGAACGGCGGACGAAATGGTCTACAACAAACCCACAACGGACTGCATGCACGATCTACATTATCAGTACGCGACGGCTATTTAAAAGGGACCAAGACCAGAGCCATGACAGCAGTCATATCCCAGGCGGCGGCGTCAGGCCCTTCCGCCGTCGACAGGCAACCGAGCTCGGCACGCGGCAACAGCCGCCTCCACACAGCGCCTGCAACCTCCTGCCGCCCACCCATGGCCGCCGCCGCTCGTCCTGGCAATCTCAGGTAGCCAACGCGCGCGATTTTTTAGTATATTCATCACTTGACCAGCAACATATATATAGCACTACTGCTACTCCTCTTCCTGTTACAAGAACATATATCAGAACAACACAAAAAGAAAAGTCTATAAAATTCCTGTACAGAACCTCAAAAGAGTGCACCTTGCTTGTCTGGTTGGGGATTTATGATATATATTTTTTGTTCTGGTTTTGTTACGAAGACTTTATTATTTATGAAAATGCACGTTTGTCGTTGCAGCGAATTCGGGCAGCAATGGCATAACGGCGGCGGGCCTGCGTGTGTGCTTGGCGTCGGCACAGCCAACCCAGCCAACTGCGTTCGGCAAGATGAGTACACTGACTGGTACTTCCGCATCACCAAGAGCGATCATCTTACGCACACCAAAGCAATCATGAGGAAAACGTGTATGTAATTATCTTTCCATTTTTCCATTCTCATTTTATATATCTTACCATCCCAGATAACTGCACAAAGCGAAAGTATTTTTAGCTGAAGAGTTAGTTAATTAGGTGGTCTAAAACTTTATGTGGGAGTGAGAATTTTAGGCTAAGGTTAAAAAAAGGTCAAGTTAGAGTGATCAGGAGCTGTAGGTATATTTGAGTTTTTAGGACATGTTTGGGATTTACTAAGCATCTACAAGAGTTTCTAAAATTTACTTACAATCTTGAATTTTTGGCAAGATATATAGGAAGAAAATCGAGTTTCTAAAATTTACTTGCAATCTTGAATTTTTGGCAAGATATATAGGAAGAAAAACTGATCTTTGAACAACTCCCTATCTCAACTTCAAATCTTTCTATATCCAGTGGCACGGAAATATACGCATGCGTACCCATTGACCAATCCATAAGGATGAAAGTGAATATCTTAATTATTAGAATAAATTTAATATTTTAAAATAGATATATATAAAATTTGATGTTGATTTTTTTATTTTATCACACACATTATTACAAATAAAAATAAAATTTTGTATAAATTGTTTTATGTATTATTTGCTCTCTACAATGACATATGTGAAAAATTTTCAAATTTTATATCTATCATTTGAGAAGATATATGGTAAATTTGATATTTAACTTTTATGAGTATTTACAACCTTAATTGGCAAAACAATAATACTAATTTGCATAGTAGATTTTATATTCTATTTATCTGTAATACAATAATTATTAGATGTCCGAATAAGTATCTGCTTTTATCCCTACCAATGTAGAGGTAGATAGATGCGGAGTAAGAATAAAGAATAGGATATTCTCCTTGCATGATTTTTAAATAGATATTTGAGATCCTAAATGAGTATCAATGAAAATATTTTCAATTGCAAACTTGCTTGTCGATATCATTGAATTCTATAACTTTGGTATTGATGGTCTATCAATGTTGTTTGAAAATTTTGAATTTTAAACATGAACAATTCAACTATATATAACATTTTTAGAAACATAATTTTAATTTTAAATAAGACATCAAGGTTAGATCGGAGATGCATTTACCGTGATGTCTTGTTCACATGCCTCTCAGGTGAGAAGATGATGGTAAAAAAAACGCTACCTGCAAGTCAACGAGGAGCTCTTCAGTGTGCACCCCGAGTTCTTGGACCCTGCAGCTCCAAGTCTGCAAGGCAAGCTAGCTGTCGTGGCCAGTGCCATGCCAGGGCTTGTGGCTGCTGCCGCAGAGAAAGCCATTGCCGACTGGGGCCGCCCGGCCGGAGATATCACCCACCTCGTCTTCGCCACCAGTACCAGTGCCCAGCTGCCTCACATTGACCTCCGCATCGCGGCCCTTCTCGGGTTAAGCACCACCGTGCAGCGCACGGTGATGGGCTTTCACGCCTGCAGCGGCAGCTCCGCCGCGCTCCGCGTTGCCAAGTACATCGCCGAGAACAACCGCGGCGCGCGAGTCCTCGTCGCTTGCGCGGACATGTGGAGCGTCATGGATAGTTACGTAGTTCCTAACGTAGACCACCGCTACGGAATTATTGGCCACGCCTTTATCGGTGACGGTGCCGGCGCAGTTGTCGTCGGAAGCCGACCACAGGAACCCGTTGAGCGCCCAATCTTCGAGATGGTATCAGCGTCGCAGGCCACAGTGCCTGGCTCGGAGCGGGCGGTTGCCGTCGAGCTCACCAATTGCGGCCTGGAGTATCGCCTCGAGTTTGGAGATGTGGCGGCGGAGGTCGGCGGTAACATCGAGCGGTGCCTGCTCGACGCGCTGTCGCCGTTGGGCATTGGTAGTGTTGGCTGGAATAACCTCTTCTGGGTGGTGCATCCGGGTGGCCCCAGGATCATGGACACCTTCACGGCGGCTCTCAAGCTAGAGCCCGGGAAGCTGTCTGCCAGTCGGCGGGTGCTTAGGGAGTACGGCAACATGACCGGCCCGACTCTGATCTTTGTCCTCGACGAGGCTATACGCCGTCGCCAGCATGACCACAAGGAGGGGAGCTGCGAGTGGGGGCTTATGGTGGGGTTGGGCCCGGGGTTCACCATCGATGTAATGGCATTGCGTGCGTGCAGTGGTAAGTCCACACCGACACCAAGAATCAAGAGTAGTTTGTAAGGGAGCCAGAACTCAGAAGCGGCCCTTCGGTTGTCTGTTCGTCAGTGCGTTTGTACGTGTCTTCATCCCAATAAAATAAATAAATAACTGTGGTTTGGCTTTGTGGCATCTTGATTTGTGAAACTATATGAAGTTTATAGGGTTTAGGGTGTGTTTGGTTTGACTTTTGGCTTTTGGCTTTTGCCCCCTAAAAGCCAAAAGCCAACCAAAGGGCTGGATCCAGAAAGCAGCTTTTTCTAAAAGCTGACTTTCTCACAGTGCAAATCTGAAAGCACCTCTGTACCTGCTTTTAGTGGCTTTTCGGATGAAACTATAAAAACATATATCGAAGAACTTTTAACGATTTTTAGTGGTTTCTACCAAACGGTTTTTAGCTTTTTAACGGCCCACAGCCTACAGCAGCTTTTTCCACAGCTCACAGCCCACAGCAACTTTTTTCACAGCCACAGCCCAACCAAACAGACCCTTAGGTTAACCAATTGCAAACTTGCTTGTCGATAACCAATGGTTAACCGTGTCTAAGGTCCTCAAAACACGGTTAACCATTGGTTATCAACATATTTGTCAAACATTGTAGGGGCTTCAACATCAGACTACCTTCGGTGTAGAACAGTGGAAGGATAACGAAGGTAGCTTTATAATAACAACACAGGAAGATGATGTAAGAAGACGGTGTCATCCTGAATGCTGAAGGCAAAATATAATGTTGTCCTTTATTATTTGTAAATCATGTATGTAATCCATATGTGTGTAAGTGTAATTTCATACAAAGTTATATGATTCCATATAAATAGATGAACAGTGTTCTGCATAAGTACCTTTTGGAAGGACTGAACGATAGCTGCATGTAACCTTTTTCTTCAAAGCATCTTCATTCTAACTCACTCTGTAGAACTGAAGGTACGATTATAAATTCATTATACGAAAGAGGAGAAATGTGTTATTATTATATCGAAGATGAGTTATCATGTTTAAACTCCCTTAGGTTCTTTACATGTTTACTTACGCAACTAAGTCACAGTTTATTCGGTTAAGTCTTGATCTTCGTCTTCGAAGGAATTATCCTGAAGGGAAAACTCCTTGAGGACGAAGGTCGAATATCTTTATAATATTGTGTTGCCTTGTTTTTGATTGTGTATAGCAATTGAGAACAAGTAGCCAACCACTGAGTCCCTATTTTCCAATCTAGTAACTTGATAATGAACTGATACTCATAGATCTAGCCTTAGAGAGATGGGGAGACAGAGGAACCTCCGGTGAACTCATCAACGACTACCTCCGGTGAACTCATGGATCCAATATTGACGCCCACCTCCGGTGAACTCATCAACGACCACCTTCGTCATGACGCCGAAGAAGACAGTGGCGCCAAGGGCTATTCTTGCTCCCCTGGATACCAATCAAGACAGAATCCTTCTAAGAGAAGCCCGAGTCAGAAGAGGAAGGCCACTAGACCAACCCCACAAGACGAAGAGCTAGATCAAGAGACTAGCAACCTGGAAGTCATACATCAACAAGTGGAGAAAAGAAGGGAGAAGATGCTTCGGTTGTCTGAGTTACAAAAGAAGATCGACGAAGCAGCCGAGCAAATGCGACACATTGCACAAGAAACTGAGCAAGGGCATCGACCACAACAAAGAGACCTTCGTCAGGAGGGCCCCAGCCATGATGATATGTGGTATGATGATTTTCACCATGACAATATTGCTTTTGATGATACTTCTCCCCTAGCTACAGAGCTACAGGCTGTGCCATGGCCACCTTCGTACAAGCCACCCCAGCTACCCATGTACTATGGTCACTCAGGCCCAAAGCAATTTCTGATGAGCTATGAAGCAACCATATCATCCTATGGTGGCAACACAGCTGTCATGGCCAAGTCCTTCGTCATGGCGGTCAGGAGTGTTGCTCAAACTTGGTATTCCTCTCTCAGACCAGGAACAATTACATCTTGACAGAAACTGAAGGATATGTTGATCACAAGCTTTCAGGGGTTTCAGACAAAACTGGTGACTGCTCAGGCCTTGTTTCAGTGCACACAAGACCATGAGGAATATCTGCAGGCCTATGTCTGAAGGTTTTTACGACTCAGAGCCTTGGCACCAATGGTGTCAAATGAAATTGTTATTGAAGCAATGATCAAGGGACTTCGACGAGGTCCAACGACACAATATTTTGCTAGAAAACCCCCTCAAACTCTAGAGAAGCTTCTCCAAAAAATGGATGAGTATATCAGAGCTGATAATGATTTTCGACAAAGAAGGGAGGAAGCTTACAGGTTCTCTAAGATGACCAGGGTCTTAGGGGAAGGTTTCATTCAAGACATGTAGAACAATCAACAACCCAAGTCAAAGTGAAGACAAGAACATTCATAACCAAGTGCAACACAATAACTCCCAATCAACAGGGGTGCACCAGGGTTCCTTCAGACCACCAACCCCAGGAGGTAGAGGAGAGCGAAGCTTCGGAGTAAGATACAACTCCCAACCAAGAAGACTGTTTTGCCTATTATGTGGAGAGGATAAGGGACAAACAACAAGGACTTGCCAAGTCACAATACAAAAGCAGAAGGAAATAGCTGAGGCCAAAGCACGACAAAATCAGCCGAAGCAAGTTCTTCACACTGCTTTGTACTACTCTCTATATATCCCAGAGTACGTGCATAACCAATAGCCACTTCCACAGTCTACAACTTCGGTTGCTTCAGCTAGTCATTCTCAAGCTAGGTGGGCCTTGCCTCAACCACCTGCACCAGTCCCAACTTCATCTTACAATCAGCAGCTTGAAGGCAAGTTTCAAGATCAGCATCAGCCTGAAGCAAGAGAGGAGTCCGAAGCTCGGACAGTCAACAGTACTGTTCCAGAATCCAAACATATTTACTGAAGCAACATAGGGGCTGGGTCAAGAATTTGAGGCACATCTAGTGTAATTTTCGTTTCTTTTGCTTTACAGTTTCCTTAAAAACAATTTGAGAAGGTGCAACCTTCGACACTTTGTAATACATTTGAGGTTACACCATCGAGTGTAACAAAAAAATGTCACCTAGTAAGGTGAAGAAGCTCCAAAGTCGTTCCTAAGGGGATGTAGAGCTAAAATGCCACCTAGTAAAGGTGAAGAAGCTCCAAAGTCGTTCCTAAAGGGATGCAGAGCTAAAATGCCACCTAGTAAAGGTAAAGAAGCTCCAAAGTCATTCCTAAGGGGATGCAGAGCTAAAATACCACCTAGTAAAGGTGAAGAGGCTCCAAAGTTGTTTCTAAGGGGATGCAGAGTCTTATTATAATATGCTTTCTATTATCATTTTAACTCAAGCATCTTTTGCATCACATCATCGCATCATTCTGCATCATACCATCATACATCATTTCACATCATTCATGAAGACAAAAAAGGGGAATTGCTCCTTCATATACAAATGCGGTTTAGCCACAAAGCTAAATTCGTGTTTTTTAAGAAATTATGGACTAAAGACAGGACAAAGGGAAAATGCTACATCTTCAATAGTCATCATCATGGACAGGACAAGGAAGAAGCCAATGTTTTCACTTTGGCAACGGTATTCTATATGAACTTACAAGTCCTTCGGCTAAAAAGGGTTTTTCTTTATGAAGCATGAAAAGAAGGGAAGGTGTTTTTTCGCCTTCGGCTCAGAAACGGTTCGTACGTTAATTTCAAGTTACACAAAAATATAATACACAATGTAATTGAGCGCAGTATACAATTATATTTACAAAGAGCAAAACACAAGCTTTTGAATGTTTTTTGCATGTCTACTAGACACAAAATTACAAAACTCTTTACAACAACTGAATCATCTTCTTTTAGAACCTTCTCAGCAGCTTCGTTCAGCAAAGTATTAACAGCTTTGTCTATCGCGGCGTTCACCACCTTGAATTCATCAAGGATTCCCCTTAGTGATGGATCAGCTTCGGGATCATACGGTTCCGGGGGTGGAGAAAGCTCCGCTGCACGAAGACATCATTTCATTAAGAAACTGCGAAGCTAAATAATTACGAAGTTAAAGCTTAACAGAAATATATTCCTATACATCTTTCTCGTTCTACAGCTTCTTCAGCTCTGTTTGCCTCTTCCGAAGCGCGATGGGCCTAAAAAAGCCAAAAAGTGCTAATTGGTCAAAATAGTAAACTAAAAATTCGAGTAATGAATATTTTAGAATCGAAAATAACCTCTTCTTCGCTCTGTCTAATAGCTTCATCTGCTACTTCTCTTCTGCCGCTTACCTAGATTTCAGAGTAAAATTTCCCACATAGGGCAATAGCTTCAGCCGAAGGAACCTTGATGGCGTCTCCTGAAACTTTAAATTCTGGCCAAATTACAGACTTCACATGTTCAAAGCCAGCTTTTTCAAGCAACGATGTAGCCCCTCGGGCACCTACGCAAGCACAAAAATCTCCTTACCAATGAGGACTTCATCAAAAGCCTTGACTTCACCCTCTATCCATCTAATCACCCCTTCGGGATCGCCGTGAATAAAATTTTGTTCGTTCAAGAATGCACCAACCTTGGAAAACATGCTCTTCAGCTTATTGCAGCACTGGATAGTAATAGAAAAACCTTCTTCTTTTGACTAACGAAGCTCTTCAATGTTCTTTTTTGAACCCTATTCCGCTCAGTCTCAGCTATTTCACGTTTCGCTTTTTCAACTTCAAAATTCTCGTTAACTTCATCAAGTGTTTTCTCTAACCTTAGTATTTCGGACTTGTGAAGCTCAACTTGAGCAGATAAAGCATATTCCAAGTCAGCTATGCGTTTTGCATCATCCTCTTTCTCCTTTTCATGCTTTGAATTTTTTTGGTCTGACTTAGAGAATTTAGCCAAATCAGTTTGACTCTTCTTTAGCCTCTCAATTAGAGAAAGAAGAATCATGTCTTTTCAATAGCTTGATGCCGAAGGTCAATAACTTTGGATCTCAAATTTCCGAAGGCTATCTAGGTGCTCTCATCATCGGCATCTTTCTGCGCTTTTAAATCTTTGCTAAGGATAAGACCCTAATAAAAATAATCATAAAAATAAAAAATAAGTACTATAGAAAAGCATTCTACAAAATTTCAAGTCTAAAAGAAAAAGTAAAATATGGTAACCTTCAAGTTGTTGTAAGCCAAGCGATCCGCAAGTTGATCCTTCGGCATTGCAGATAAACCAAATTCAAGTTTTGGATAACCCATGTTATCCATCATCTTCTGGCAAACATCAATCTCTTTGTTGTCTGGCAGGCAATATAGGTAATCATCTTCGTCATTACCCCCGTAAACCAAAGAGCCCCGAGGTTACTTCAAATCTCTTGAATAATGTTGTACCTTGGCAATTTGTTGTCCCATTAGTTGTTTTCCCGAAGCATGGTGAACAATATATTCAGGATATCCAAGAGGTGCCGCTTCGGGTATTGGCAGTGTTATTCTCTCTAGCAGGTTTTCAAATTCTTGTTCCAATGGTTTTGGTTCCGAAGGTCTAGCCTTACCTAAATTAGGAGGAGCAGCTTCGTCAATAGTCATTTCATATTCCTCAGCTTTGTCTTTGGAAATCTTTGTGGGAGTAGGTGTCGCCATCTTTAAAGGCCTCAGAACAACGTCTAGCACATTAGCCTTTCTTTTGCCTTTCTTGGAGTTCTCGCTGGAATGGGTAATATTTTTGTTAGCTCTTGCACCTTTAGTGGATCTTGGATCTTTGGCTGTTCTTTCGCAACGTGGCCCTTTTCCGAAGTTGATTCCAAGTGAATGGGCTGCAGGGCACTCATAGCAGATGCCTCGATTCATTTCATCACATGCCCAAAACTTCCAAAAGTAACATTAGACCAATAGTGCCTTGATTCAAATCAAAGAAAAAGAGAAGTATTATCTTCGAAGCTGAAGGGGTCTCTTCAACTGCTTCGGCAGCTTCTGCCTTAGAGGTCTCCACGGCAGGCAGTTTTGCAACCCTCTCCAAATAGTACAACTTCGATCGATGGGTTAGAACTTTGGTTTTCTTTTGCTTCGGCGTGATGGAAGAAATCATTACTATAGTTTTTCTTTTCACTCCCTTTTTCGTGCAGGAAAGCAGTAATTAGGATAGACAAATCCAATGACATCAAACACTCTATTCAACCTTCTTTTCCCACGGGCACCAAAGGCAATATCCATAGCTTCGTCTTCAGCCTTAGTATAAGCCCCCAACAACTCCTCACTAGTCATCTCAATGGCCTCAAGCCATTCATCATTTGGCTTGCCAAATTGATTCCTATAGCAATAAGTATACTTCAGGCAAACTAGGCCACCTTCGCTTGAGCTAGCATCGATTTCCTTCGGCATCTCCCACTCGCTAATATGGGGCCATACTTTGAAGGCTATGTGCTCTTGAACCAAGTCTCTGGTACCAATGTAGCTACACACAGTGTTGAAGGCCATCAGGCATGCTTGAGCTTTTTCAGTGTTCACAATGGTAGGCCTCTTAATGCCGAAGCGTGCCTGAATGGGCCACTGAATTACGTCCTTGATGTCCTCCCTCTCAACTAAGTCATTTTTAACGTAGAACCATTGCTTTATCCATGACCCTAGCCATTTCTTCCGAAAGGTCGGAACGGGTTGCCTCGCGTCACAGCGATATGCGAAGGAATAACAACCAAAATTGTTGTGATATTGCTCTTTTCTAGTTGCCTTCGTCTGATAAGAGAGTTCATGGATATTGCAGAAGTAGTCGGCATCTGGCTCCAGGCCTTGGCTCCTCATCACCTAGATGAAAACTCCAACTTTAATCAAAGCCTTGAGAGTAAGCTGATGAAAGAATATCACAAACCTATTCAACACTTCGACTAGCATTCTATACAGGGGAAATCGTAGCCCATTTTTCATATAGCTTCGGAAAACCACCACTTCGTCTGCTTCAGGAAGAGGAACAGTGTTCTCCCCTCCGACTCGCACTATGGATATATCATGAAAATATTTGCCCTTCATTGTCTCGATTTGTCCTTTCTTGATAGTAGATTTTCCGAAGACAACGTGGCTTGGCCTCCACGGCCGATCTTCGACATCGTCATTACCACTATCAACATCAAAATCCTTGCTGTCTCTAGAGTCTTCACACAGCCCAGCCAAAATCTTATCGGTTATTTTTTCAACATTAGTTTTCTCCATAGCTTCATAAAATCTAGCCAATGCAGCATCTCCACTCCTCTTATCTTTGGCCATCTCAACTTTGATTAAGCAAAGAGCCGAAGCTAGAAACAAATGCAATTGCAATAGCTTAGAAACAACCAGCGTAAGTTGGTGATACAAATAATGCTTTATCAAAACCCTCATATATATAGACAAAAACCACTACAAAGTCCCCATAGTTCAAAAAGTTTCGCTATTCTAGCGAAGGGAAGGTGTTTTTCGGACCTTCAGCATAAGGCCTTCATTTGTTTCGTAGTTTGAGTTTGTTATGAAGAAACAAACTAATACTGCGAGGGGCTACTGTTAGGGGCCTTTGTCTTTTGAAGGTCCTCAAAAACACTGTTAACCATTGGTTATTGACATATTTGTCAAGCATTACAGGAGCTTCGGCATCAGACTACCTTCGGTGTAGAACGGTGGAAGGATAACGAAGCTAGCTTTGTCATAACAACACAGGAAGATGATGTAAGAAGAAGGTGTCATCCTGAATGCTGAAGGCAAAAGACAATGTTGTCCTTGTATTATTTGTAAATCATGTGTGTAATCCATGTGGGTGTAAGTGTAATTTCATACGAAGTTGTACGATTCCCTATAAATAGATGAACAGTGCACTACATAAAGTACCTTTTGGAAGGGCTAAACGATAGCCGCAAGTAACCTTTTTCTTCAAAGCATCTTTGTTCTAACTCACTCTGTAGAACTAAAGGTACGATTATAAATTCATTATACGAAAGAGGAGAAATGTGTTATTGATATATCAAAGATGAGTTATCATGTTTAAACTCCCTTAGGTTCTTTACATGTTTACTTACGCAACTAAGTCACGGTTTATTCGGTTAAGTCTTGACCTTCGTCTTCGAAGGAATTATCCCAAAGGGAAAACTCCTTGAGGACGAAGGTCGAATATCTTTTTAACATTGTGTTGCCTTGTTTTTGATTGTGTATAGCAATTGAGAACAAGTAGCCAACCACTGAGTCCCTTTTCCTATCCAGTAACTTGATAATGAACTGATACTCATAGATCTAGCCTTAGAGAGATGGGGAGACAGAGGAACTTGTCCGATGTTGAGGGTGACACTGGCTAGTGTAGTGGTCTCCGGTGGTGGCTAGTGTAGTGGTCTCCGGTGGTGGTTGCATCCCAGATCTGGGCATTGATCTAACGAAAGGGGAAATATATAGACTCTAACTCGGTTATCTGACTGAGTTAGAGAACATTCCTAATTAACATTATTCCCTTTGTTTTTTCTTTCTTGTTCTTTAACTTCTCTCGATTGCATCTTTTGATGGTTTGCACAACAAAACAATGTATTACAGTGACCGGTTAAGTGCCACCAAACTCATTGACTATAACCTATCCACCTACCTCAGAATGAAACAACTTTCTCTATGGTTGTTTTCATAGCCCCTTGATCCAATATCATAGGCTTTCCTTTACTACCATGTTAGCTACATGTTGTCAAAACATGTTGGCTGGAAGTTCTTTTATGCGTGGATCCGCTAGCATCTGCTGGGTTCTGATATGCTTAACTTTAATGGTTTGATCCAAGATCTTCTCATTAACAACATAACACTTAATGTCAATGATCTTGGCAGGACCACTCGACTTGTTGATGTAGGAGTAAAATATCGTTGGCTCACTATTGCAATATATTCCTAGGTCTTTCTATGCTATCAACCACTCTTAATTCGAGTATAAATTTCTTTACCCACATCGCCTGCACAGTTGTCTCATATGTTGCCACAAACTCAGCATGCATTGTCAATGATGCAACTATTGTCTATTTGGAACTCTTCCAAGAAACAACTCCCTCCGCAAGTGTAAAGATATGTCCTAAAGTGGACTTCAATGTATCAACACAACCTACTCAGTCGGCCTCTAAATAACCAACCATCTCTAGGGAACTAGATCTTTTATATGTAAGAATGAGGCCTTTCGTGCCTTGTAAATATCTGAGAGCCTTTTTAACAGCTTTTTAGTGCTCTATGCCTAGATTCACTTGATATCTACTAAGCATTTCGATAGTAAATGCTAAGTTAGGGAGAGTACATATTTGAGCATAAATAATACTTCGATGGCTTAAGCATATATATGACACTGATTTCATCTGATTTTTCTATTCTGATTCTAGAGACATTGATAATTCCCAAATATCACCCTTGACTAGTGGTGTAGGCGAGGGATTACACTCACGCATACCGTATCTCTTTAATACGTTTTCTATGTAGGCTTTATGTGGAAGTCCTAATGTACCTCTATTTCTATCTCTATGAATTTCTATTCCAAGTACATTGGAGGCTTATCCCATGTCTTTCATGTCAAAGTTCGAGGAGAGAAAATTCTTTGTTTCTGCTGACAAGTTCTTATCACCAGTAGTCAACAGTATGTCATATACATACAAAATGAGGAAGATGTACTTACCATTCTTAAACTTTGCATAGACGTAATTATCTGTCTTATTTTCCTCAAATCCATATTTTCTTAAAGTCTCATCGAACATAAGGTACCACTGTTTGGAAGCTTGCTTTAATTCATAAATGGACTTCCTTAAGTGGCATCCCATATTTTCTTTTCCTTTTATGACAAAACCCTTGTGTTGTGTCATAAACACATTTTCTAGTAGTTCTCTATGTAGGAATGTTGTCTTTAAAACCATTTGATGGAGTTCTAAATCGTAATGAGCTACTAGTGCCATGACAATCTTTAATAGATCTTTTGTTGGGATAGGCAAGAAGTTTCATTATTATTTATCCCTTCTCTTTGTGTGAACCCTTAGGCTACAAGTCTAGCTTTATATCTTTGTACAATCCCTCTAGAGTCATGCTTGGTTTTGTAGACCCACTTGCAGCCTAATATTTTTGGATCCTTTCGGAATAAACTTTAAGTTCCAAACCTTATTCATTTTTACAAATTCTAATTCATTCTTTATGGCAGAAAACCATTTAGATGAATTTGGACTTCTCATGGCTTCTTCATAGGTAGTGGGATCTCCTTAGGAGTCTATATCCTCACTAATGTATATCTCACAATCTTCTATTTCTTTACTAGCATATACTTGATAACCATCAGAGATCATAGACCTTCTGGGTCTCTAAGACCTTCACAAATTTGCTTCATTCTATGTGTTCTAGGGCTGCTGCAATGGTGTATCACTAGGCACAATATCATTTCTTGGTTCTAAGTTCATGTGTGTTGCTGGCTCCTAAGGCTTAGACAACACGGGCGATGAAGCAACTTGCTCACTGATTGTTGTGCTTGGCGATACAACATTTGTAGCAGGGCTTTCGTTCACAATTGGGGCAATTAATGATGGAACCTCCATAGGTATCAATAAATAAGGTTCTTCAACTATTGAAATCAAGGCATACACCCTCTTTTTCTAAAGGTCTAATTCTCGAGGTACCATACTTACCTTAGTCATATGATTTTCTAGAAATACTGCATGTCTTTTTTTCTAAAAACTTGGTTTGTCTACCTAGGTAGTAAAACCTAAAACCCTTAGACTTCTTAGGCTAGCCAATAAAATGGCTACTAGTTGTCCTTCCATCTAGTTTTCTCTGTCTAGGATTAAAGATTCTTGCTTCATCTGGATAGCCCCAAATATGTAGATAATTTAATGCAAACTTTATATTAATCCATAACTCATATGTGTCTTTAGCACTAATTTGTTAGAAACTCTGTTGATTATATGGATGGAGGCTTTTAAAGCATCTATCCATAGACTCAATGGATAACTAGAGTAACTCAACATACTCTTTACCATCCCTAACAGTGTCATGTTTATTCTTTTTGCCACCCCATTCTGTTGGGGCTCACTGGTGTTGAGTACCGGGAAACTATACCATTTTCTTGAAAGAACCTTGCAAAAGGTCCTGATACTTGTTCATATAATTACTCCCCCATGACTAGATCTATCAATCTTGATCTTTAGGTCATGTTGATTCTCAACTTCTACCTTGAACTGCTTAAACTTTTCTAAATCTTTTTATCTTTCTTTAATGGGGTAAATGTAACTGTAGTGAGAGTAATCTTCTATGAAGGTCATGAACGAATCATAATCCTCAACTCTCCTTACTAAAAAAGGCCAGAAATATCTGTGTGTATAATTTCTAAAACTCGTGTACTATGCTTAGTAGTTTTCTTGATATGCTTCACAAATTTACCATTAAATGCAATGTCTGCAATATTATAAATCTATAAAATCTAAAGGATGGCGAACCTCTTCACTAACGAGATTTTATATTCTCCCCCTAAAATATGGCCAAAACGACAATGCCATAACTTCAATAAAGTTTCTCCATCATTACTTTTTCTTTTGTGGTCTTTTTTGATTGACTATATTTCTGATGTTTCTGTCTCTTTTATAATATCACATTGAGAAAGCAAATAAAGAATGTCCCATCAAAAGGAGAGGCCCATATTAGTATTGTTGACCTATATTATGCACTTTATGTCACCAAAGTGCAATGAGTATTCTAATAATCCAACCTAGGTATCAAATGTTTCTTAACGATAAAATGAAACCAACATCTAGAGTAAAATGTAGATCTCTGATGACTTCAACGCTGCTTCTACTCCATTCACCACTATAATTGTTCTTTGGCCCTTTGGAAGCCCATGGCTTATATAAAATCCATGTAGATAGTTTGCAATATGAACAGTTGAACCTAAGTCAATCCACCAAGAATGACTAGAATATTCTAGATATAAAAACTCATCTACAACGGTTACTTGATCTTTACCATTCTCATTTATGTACTTCAAGAAGTCCGAGCACTGCCTCTTGTAGTGCCCTATCTTGTAGTATAGACATGCATTTAGGGAAGCCAAGAAGTCCCCAAACTGCTTTGGCTTGTTGGTGCTACCTAAACTCAATGTGTTTAAAGAGTGAAAGTGGCCTAGAGGGGGTGAATAGGCCACACCTGCAATTCACAACGCAAACTTTGAACTTTTGTGAGAAACAACAGTTCAACACGGGAGGCCAGTTCAACCGGTCTTAAGGCCAGTTCAACCGCAATTCACCTATTCAACTGTGAACTTAAATGAAACTACTCAGATCTACCTGTAAGGAAAATGAACCCCAGGCCATTTGGATAAGTGATTTTTGTGTTTGATGATCAACATAACCTTGTGGACTAATGTTTCCCAAGTGTTTGTGTGTTGTGGTTCACAAGATGCGAAGTGGATTGGACTGAGGCTCTAAGGATGCAACACCTCAAAGAAGACATTATAATACCCACAGAAGACATTAAAAAGTCATATTGAATACATTTTATACAAGCTAAGAGTCCAACACATCAAGAAGTAGAAGTGGGATGCAAAGCCACAAAACAAAAGTGAAGTTGACAAAGTTGAGAGGAAGGGCTGACTGAATTGGAAGGAAAAATCTGAGAGGAAGGACAAATCTACTCAAACTGACATGGTTCAACTCTGAGATGTAGATAATTTTATAAGCTTTCCAAAAAGTCCAAGATCATCAAAATCGGAGTTTGGAGCTAAAAGTTATGCCCACAATACAGAGTTAGAAGTGCTGGAAAAACTGCAGCAACATAGGAGCTGTTTGCATCGGACTGTCCGGTGTGGCAAATTGCTCAAAAGGATATGGCTTCAACTCTAGGATATAGAGGATTTCATAATCTTTCCACAAAGTACAAGATCATAGTAATCAGAGTTCGGAGCTAAAACTTATGGCCAAAATACAACAAGTAAGCATGGTTTGTCCGGTGCACACCGGACTGTCCGGTGCGCCATGTCCAGTGCACCATCTTCAGAAGCTCTAACGGCTACCTTTAATGGCTAGTACACGTGGCATGTCCAGTGCACCACCGGACTATCTGGTGCACTTATACGGTGCGCCGCAGAAAGTTGCAGAACTACTTTCCAACGACTAGTTTCGAGTTGGGGCCTATATATACTTCAACCAACCGACCATTTGAAGGAGTGGGAGCTCAAGCAACATACCAAGACATATTATAGACATTTCCAAGTGCTCAAACACCCAAGTGTTAAATATAATCTGTTGTGGACTTGTTCTCAAATGCTATGAATCAAGAACAAGGCAACACAGAATGTTGTATGTTAATGCCCTTCGTCCTATGAAGCATTGTTACCCTTAGGACACAATGATCTTCAGACAAAGGTCATGAAGGACATACCTTCATCATTGCAGTATATATATTAATGAAAGAAGAAGCATATGAAACATAAAAACAACATGAATAATTATGTAGCATTATTAACCCATTTTTATTATATTATCCTGAATGAATGAAAACAATATAAAATTATAGATTGTACCTTCGGCTTGACAGAAAGCGAAAGCACAAGCGTGACGCAAGAACAAGTACAAGTCAAAGTGAACAGTACAGGGGTACTGTTCATCTATTTATAGGCACAGGACGCAGCCTGTGCGAAATTACATTCATGTCCTTTACAACCAATTACAATCATGACACAGGTTATCATGGGTCGATCGGTCTTTCTATCTTTAAGTCGATGCGACCCTTTGTCTCTAGGCATGTCGTTATGCTGAAGCTCCTTGGATGGTACCTTCGGCATTGCTTCTGTGTTGGTTCTTTCAAAGGTATTTCTTCTTACAGGACCTTCGGCGACGAAGCATACCCCCAACAGTAGCCCCTTCGCGGTGCTAGATCGTTCTTCGTAACGAGCTTGATCCGTGAAAAATTCTCCAAGGCTTCGGAATGACGAAGGTCCGAAAAACACCTTCCCTGAGCTTGTTGCCGAGGAATGATTTAAAATATTCCGAACGCGAGGTGGCCCACCATGCAGCGGGTATGAGCGACTTGGCGGTTCACCTTCTAGACACCAAGTGGTCCACCATTCAGCGAGTGTGGGCGACTGTTTGACGGGTGCGGGTAACTTGACGATTCACCTTTCCACCTACGGCACTATATAAACAGATGGGTAGGTGTGAAGTTACCATAGCATTCATTGCCATTGCACTGTTATGCTGCTGAAAAATTTAACCATAGCCGAAGCTTTCCTATCACATTCTCAATCAAAACTAGCTTCGTCATAAGAGAGAGCTTCGTCACAACCATAAAAACCATCAACATTCGTAAGAACCGCTAGGAATTCAACACCTGATGGCTAGAGTACGTTCGACCGCTAGAGTGAACTGCGGCGAAGAGGCTGAAACTACAGAGACTGCTCCGATCTCTGAAGTGATGAAACGATCAGGAATTGTTGGGACAGAGGTAGTTGCTGAAGAAGGTGCACCCTCTGCCGAAGCCGAATATGCTGACATTGAAGAGGATGTTGTTGATGAAGAAGAGGAAGATTATAATACTCCCATGCCAACCAAACCTAGTCATGTAGACTTTTGAAAATCTACCATTTCTGACACTGAAATGCCTATGATGATATGGTCTATGAACTTGGATCCAGAGTGGATGCCATGTTCATGAGACGAAAAAGGAACTAAGGTTAATGTGTGGATACCTGAGTCAAGCGTTTGAACGTACTAAACGCATGTCGAGAAATATGGTAACCAGTAAACCTAGTACCTGAATGAAGCCAGGCGCGGACTTTCCCCCTCACTTGTCCTGAGACTGGGTCTCGCATGCTAGCTATGGTGGGTACAAGTGCGGTCACTACACGGCAGCAGCCGGGGTCAGTAGAGCATTGTATGCCAAGGCGGTGAGCCCTGGCCGCGAACGGGGAATCGACGGGGACGGTTGATATGTGTGGGGACGGAGTGCCCCTACATGTCATGTGTTTAGGTTTACCTTGTAAGGTTTAAAAACTCGATTCGAATCGTCTGCTTCTCGCAGCAAATGAGACTACTTGACCCCTTGCACTGCATTGAGTAAGAAGTGAAATGGGGTTTACTTGAGATAACATATTGATTGTACTAAATGATTGCTACCATGTATGCTTAGAAGGAGCAAACTTAGCTAAAATTAATGACACTAGAACTGGAAAAGCTAAAATTGATGATGGACTTAGAGGTAGAGGAGTAGATTCCTCACACCGGGTAAGTCTAGCTGAGTATTAATATACTCAGCCTTGCTTGTGGCATAACTTTTCTAGGTACGCTTCAAGATATGGTTGATGGTGTGACTTGGCCTACCACCCTGCCATCGGGTTGGACGGTCGAGTGGGATGTTGCTCCAACAAGAGAGAAGCAGGAGGAGTAGTGGGCTAGCCTTGCCCTATTCCTCATCTTTCGACGTTATCGATTATCCGCTGCAATTTAAATTATGAACTTATTTCAGTTACTTGAAAAACTCCGATCTATGTAATAACTCCAGTACTTTAATTTGAGGTTTCCTATTTTATTGTATTTTCTCTGTGACTCACCATCGAGTGAGTTAGTGGTATTTGATCCTGGATAAGTGGCTTTATCAGACTAGATCTGAGGGACTGACGAGTTATTCTAATTTAAGTGCGATGCGGCCTTTAAGGCGTGACTTGGGCACTTAAGCTGGAATAATTTGGACGGTTCTGCCATAATAAGAACCAAAGCTTTGATGGAGGATGAAGCTGATTGCCAAATAATAAAGACACCATAGAAGGGACCAAACTTCAGGCCATAGAGCACATCAATAAGTACCAACCGAAACAATAAAATGGCGCGATAGAAAAGTTTGACTGAAAAATATCAAGCCAGGCCATTTGGTGCTTTGAAGGATAGCTAACCTAGATATAGTGGGGAAGCTTCAGCTGAAGTGGGAAGGTCCTTTTTTTGGTAGTATCTTCATCAAGACCCAGTTCTTACAGACTGAAGGATATGGACGACAACGATATACCAAGGTCTTGGAATGCGGATGAGCTTCGGCGATATTATGTGTAATTGATGTAATCTTTTTACTTTTTCCTATGGCACTCTTTTCCTTTCAGGAGGGGAGAAAGGTTTTTAATGGGGCCATAGGTTGTAATTTTCACTTTTTTGTTTAGCCCTATGCAATACAAGGGCCAAATTCCCCCAAGAATGTAACATGTAACATCAGAATCCGCACCATCGAGTGCAAAAAGAACAAGGAGAAGCTCAAAAGTCGTCCCTAAGGAGATGCAGAGTTAAAGTGTCACCAGGAGGGTGACGAATCTTCAAAAGTCGTTCCTAAGGGAGCGCAGAGTAAGTTTCGAAGCTACAAAAGTCATTCCTAAGGGAGCGCAGAGTAAGTTCCAAAGCTCAAAAGTCGTTCCTAAGGGAATGCAGAGCCAAAATGCCACCGAAATAGAAGGTGAAGAAGCTCAAAAGTCGTTCCTAAGGGGATGCAGAGCTTAAATGCCACCGAAATAGAAGGTGAAGAAGCTCAAAAGTAGTTCCTAAGGGGATGCAGAGCTTAAATGCCACCAAAATAGAAGGTGAAGAGACTCAAAAGTCGTTCCTAAGGGGATGCAGAGTATGGGTGTGGTTTTGTGTGTGTTCGGGTCATACATTTGCATATTTCATCACATCATTCTTTGCATTCATACAAACATTCATTAGACATTTGTAGGATTATCATTATCATGACATGAAGCATAGACGTTAACATGAAAGAAAGAGTTGCCTGACTTTGGTGACAAAATGCTTCATTGAATACGAAGAAGCTTCGTCTCAGTCAAGAATACAGAGACACTTTGTACAATGCTTTGATGTGAACGAAAAGAAGGGAAGGTGTTTTTCGCCTTCGGCTCAAAAACTGTAACTGTGGGTTTCGTTCACAACAAACCAATTTATACATGGACGGAAAGGTAAAATTATATTACAAGGTATGGACAAATATGTACAATGTTGTGTTTAGCTCTCAATTACAATCTTTTGCAAAAATAATGCAAAGAGATCCTAAGGTTTGTACATGAAGTCACAAAAAGAAGCTTCAGCCTAGCAACCTTCGGAACATGCTTCCGCTTACTGATCTTCGGCGCCACCATCGTGCAGACAGATGACGGTATAAGGTAAATGCATGTGTAATAAAGAAAACTCAAGGTAAAAGATAGGTGCAAGTTTCATACCGAGTTAAGCAATTTCTGAGCTTTGTCTCCAGCAAGCTCCCGCCCGCCTTTAGCCCAAATTTGAGTGATAAATCTATTTCCAATGCTTCGGGCCTCACCAGGAATATTGACTAAGTCTGATGGTGATAGGCTAAAGTTTGGCTTGTTCACTATTTTAGCATGCATGCATCCGGCCTTCAAAAATGTAGCAGACGTGCCATGAGAAGCTAATAGAGCACAGAAATCCCTGTGCCCAGTTATAACTTCATCGAGTGCATCAACTTCATTTTCAATATGCTCGAAGGCTTTCGGGATATCTTCAGCCGAAGGGGCAATTTCCTCAAAGCTAGCCCCAACCAAGTTGAATATTCCTTTTAATCAATGCGCATAGCGGGTAGCGACATCCGAGCACTTATTCCGAAGATCTTTCAGTGTTTCCTGCAGCTTTGTACTCTTCTCAGCTTCGGCTTCGAATTTTGCTTGCAGTTCTTTTCTTTCTTGTTTGAAGCGCTCTGATTTTTCCTTTAAAGTTGTTCGAGCATTGAGAAGTCCCTCACTTAATTTAGCATTTTCAGCTTGTGCTTCTGCAAGGGAACATTCGGCTGCTTGTAGCAGGAAATCTTTCTTTTTGAGAGAAGCTTAAAAATCTTTAATCTTGTTCTCCAAGCATTCAATTATTATTTCATTCTTCTTATCTTTGAAATGTTGTTGCATCCTTAGCGCCTTACTTAGCAGCATGCTCTGTGAAAACAAGTTAAGGTTAGAACATTTGAATCCATCACAAAGATAACAAGAATATAGACAAAGACTTCACCTTGAAATTGGAGTAAAATAGGCTGCCGACAATGTGTTGTCGTCGGTAACCAATTATGTCAGACTCCAGCTTCGGAAAACCAACACTCTTAGATAGAGTGCCGATTATTTTTGCCTCGGCGCGGTCGCGAATACATCCCAAAATTTCTTTGTCAACCCCGCCGAAGAGCATAGATCCCGACTGATAGCCACAAGATATCCCATATTCTTTCAGCTCCTCCTTGTCTGCCTCGGACAGTTCCTAGCCACCCAGGTGCCGAAGGTCAAAATCTTTCTCTCCTAAAGAAGTATCAACAACTTTTTTCCCTTTATCAGGCACTGTGGCCATGCTTTCCTCCACAGCCACATCTGTCTCTTCTGCAACCATATCTGATATAAGCTTATCAATTCCTGACATTATGGTTGCGAGTTTTGCAGCTTCGGCAGTAGCTTCGGCTTTGGCACTTGCAGCAGTTATCATTTTGCCCACTGAGGCTGAAGGCGGTGTTCGCTCAATGGCTTGCATCACGTTGACTATTCTTCGTTTCTTTTGCCCTTGAGCTTTCTCCTTTGCAGCTGACGGTTGTTCCTTCTTCTGTAAAAATTTCATCAGTTCCAGCCCCAGAGGACTTAGCAGCTTGATAGGCACGGAGTCAGTCATTACCTTTAAAATTTCTACTACTTTGGCAACAGAGGATGTTGAAGGAGCTTTGTCTGTTTCACCCACCTTAGGCTCAGCAGAGGAAGTTGTAACGAGCCTTCGATTTTTAGAAGGTGTCGCCTTCGGCTCAGGAGCTGTTTTCGTTTTCTTCGAAATTTTTTCATCTTCTTTTATCACCCGGGCAGCTTGCCTATTCAGGATGCTGACAACCTATTTCCTTTTTACCCCTTCGCCCCCTTTGTCAAGCTTTTCATAGTCAGGGTATTCGAAATTCAAGGCATCCGTTACCCGGTTCAATCTTCGTTTTGGCCGGGTACCGAAGGTTACAATCATCAACTGATCTTCTATCTTGGTATAATTCCCAAGTATTTTGTTGCACATGGTCTCAATCATATCTAGCCATTCTTTGCATGGCTTTTTGAATTGTTTCTCGAACTTAAAACGATAAGGGAGTCGTACAAGCTCGTGCTTCTTTCCCACTTCATTTCTCTTCGGTATTCCCCAGCCACTAGAAGTCGGATATGTTCTGTTTGATAAATACTCTTGCACTAAGTCTCTAGTACTGATGTGCTCGGCCACCACTCTAAATTATACTTCATCCAGCTGGCAGGGTAACCCTAATTGCTTATTGCATAAGGGTCAAGTCATGTCAAACTTTGACTCTAACGGACTCATAACCATGCTCATTAGCTTCTCCCTCTTTTTCTCACCCGCTTTTATGTAAAACCATTCATTAGTCCATCCAGTCGGCCACTTGGTACGATAGCTAATAACCGGGGCCTTCGTACCTTCCAATACGCAAAATTGTAGTAGTCAAAGTTCCTATGAAGGCCATCTGCTCTAGCCTTCATTTGGTAGTGAAGTTCGTGCACTCGGCAGAACGCTTCGGCATTCACATCCATTCCCTAGCTTCGAAGAGCCCATATGTACACACTAAGTCCAACAATTGCATTGGGAGTCAGCTGATGAAGGTATATTTCAAAGTTCTTTAGAACCTCCTCTATCATGTCATTTAGCGGGAACCAAAGCTCTGCTCTGAAGAAGCTCTTAAAGACGATAACTTCGTCATCTCTCGGCTCCAGAATTATCTCTTCCCCAGCAAATCGAACAAGCTTGATCTCAGACTCTCCAAAGTAGCCCAGTTTTTTCATCATAGTCATGTCATCTTCTGATACAGTAGATTTTTCAAATTCAAGATGACTAGGCTTTGTGGGGTTTAGAATGTTGTAGTCCTCCTCGCTCTCGTTATCACTATCACCCTCAACCACAGTTTGTCCAGCTTCAACATTGGAGGCACCTTCGTCAGTAACTGCCCCTAGCACAACTAGACCTGATTGCTTCATTACTTCTGAGATGGGCGCTGTTTCGGCAGCTTTGGCCTTGTCTCCCTCACGAGAGACCCTAGCAGTGGATCGAACTCTGGCCATTTGTGTTTATGCTTTTTCTAAGACGAAGCTAATCACCAGTGACGAAGCGTTTGCTCGAAAGTGCAATATAGAGAGCTTTGGCTATGGTTGAAAATTTTTAACAGCACAACAGTGTAATGGCAATGAATGCTGTGGTAACTCCTCGCCAACTCGTCTGTTTATATAGTGCTGCATGGGGAGAAGGCGAACAACCACACTGCTCGCACTGGCTGAGCGGTGGACCATCCGACGTCTGGAATATTATAATCGTTTCTCGGCAACGAGCTCAGGGAAGGTGTTTTTCGGACCTTCGGCATTTCGAAGCCTTCGTGTTTTTCGCGGATCGAGCTCGTTATGAAAAACGATCTAGCACCGCGAAGGGGCTACTGTTGGGGGTGTTCTCTTCCGCCGAAGGTCCTCAACGCAAAAACATCTTCGGCTAGACAGGACAAAGGCAGGTGAGACATGAAGATATAAGCTGAAGATGATGCAAACAAAAGCTGAAGCTATGGCTGAAAGAGCTTCGGCTTGGTGTAATGATAAAGGCGAAGGACGATACCGACTTGAAGAGGAAAAGACTATATAGTCCTTAATAGTTTGCATTATGATTATAATTTGTTAACAGGGACATGGATGTAATTTTGTCCGGACTGTGTCCCGTGCCTATAAATAGATGAACAGTACCCCCGTATTGTTCATGCTGAATTGTAATCGTTCTTGCGTCAGTCTCGCTTTTCACCTTCTATTGAACCAAAGGTATTAATGTAATGTTTATATCGCTGGTGTTTATTTATGTTTATAAAATGAGAATATAAGTAATCTAATAATTCATAGTGATTATTTTTATTCTTTTGTGTTTCATGTTTTGTGTATATTTATTTATATTTGTTCACTGAGATGATGAAGGTACACCATTCATGACATTCATCCGAAGATCATTATATCTAAAAGGAGGTAATGCTTCAAAGGACAAAGGTCTTTAATCATTAACAATTGTGTTGCATTGTTCTTGACCTATAGCATTCGAGAACAAGTGACCAACAACAAATCTACTGCAATTCGAATGGGTCAATTCGGAGTTAAAACGAATAAGATATGAATTTTCTAAGTTTTTAGGATTTATTTTTGTATTGAAAATCGATTTTTAGATTTATTTTATAAACTCTAGAGCTTACATGTACTATGGGTTCTATTTTCTGGAAAGTCGGGGTCTGTTTCGAATAAAATCAGATCTATCTATAACTACTTCCTATCTGGACTGGACGGTGGGTTATTTATGAACAATCCCAGGGGCTCTTTAAAATGGTTACCATGACGAAGGGGTATGCGTGATCCCGAGCCATTGAATCATGAGTCGAGGGCTCGAATTAGAGCTCGCCTTAAAATACTCAATATAGAGTAGCAACCGTTAGATCCTAGGTTAACGACCAGATGAATCTCTACGTTACCCTATATTCTCGGCCATCCTTTCAAGGATCAAGGGCCACAGTTTACGACAAAGAAGGGATATCTCACATCAAATCATGGTCGTGCAATGCGGGATCAGTGGCCAAGTGAGTTCTTCCCCCTAGGACCCGCGTAGAGGTAGCCCCCCCCGGCGCGGCGGAGACCACACCGGAGCATAGCCCCCAGGCCTGGGGCGACGGCAGGGGGGGCACAGGGGGGCAATGTCCCCCCTAATGCTCTCCTAATTCTATAGGAGATGTTAGTTTTTTAAGCTAATTCTTTTGTAAATAGTGTAAAAAATGCTTCTAACAGCCCCCCTAATCTAATTTGCCCCCCCTAAATTTGGATCCTAGCTTCGCCCCTGCCCCAGGCCCCCGATGCTCCTAAACCTTGAACGGATAGAAGCTACATGACATAGAGAACAAGACCAAACCATGGGGAGGGACATACCAGTGACAGAGATGGGGTCGGACCGGTTGCGTGCGCGGTGTGGCTTCAAGGTGGCACCACGACGTTGGCAAGCAATTCACCACGCTCCAACCGGCCAAGTGCCCAATCAACCACACCAGACGCCTCCACACTCATCCATGAAGCCCCCCCGGCTCGGTGAAGTTACTCCCGTGATGGCATTAACCTCTCTCACGTGGCCCGGACTTCACATCGGTGTTCGTACGACATTTTCGCTAGCGTGTGGTGCTTCAGCCTGCGCAACATGGATGAGGGGAGGAGCGATCGGGGGATTTATATTAGGTGCAGAAGAGTCCGAGGTGATCTAGTTTGGCTAATCTCGACATACTCAGCTGAGCAGACCCCGCAGATATGGCGATTCTCTTACAAGCGGGCTTCGCGATGGAGACGAAGTTGGCACGGCGGACCCACGCGCCAGCCAGAATGGTGAGTGAGCCAGAGCTACAGCCCACATGGCGGTGGAGAGGTCTACGGGTAGAGCATGGCCTAAGTGCGAGAGAGAGAGAGAGAGCGCCATGGGTGAGAATATCGTGTGGGGCCCGCCTGTCGGCGTAACAGCGGTGTGCGGCTAGTTGGGCCGGTGCCCAAGCGTTACTGGGCCGCGTAGTGGGGGATAGGAGTTGGACCCACACTTCCTCATTCCACATAAATGCATCTCAAACAAATAAATACCAGCTTGAATACAATTATATTTTATGCTTATTTATTCCCTCAAAAATAGTTATTTTCATGTATGAAACTCAATAAGCAAGGAGCTCGCATTTTGATATAACCCAATAGGCATAATTCATGCTTTATTTATTTTAGAGAATACTATTTTTTAAATGTGTGATCAAAGTTATTTAAAAGATGATTATTAGTTATTTACTTTTAGAGGGGTTTAACTTCATAGTCCCTACCAAGGTTTACGAATGTCTTTAAAGTAGCCCAAATCATGTAGTTCATGAGAGTATTATTTTTCTTTAGCAAATAGATTGAAAGCTTTTACTATTATGGTGTTTTCTCTTCTAGATTTAATTTAAGTTTCAGTTTCAAAAGTTTTAGGTTCTATATTTGACTAATAACCTTTCAGTACTGTCAACTATTAATCTTAGGAGAAAATAATTCTTAAAAGATACAAACCCATGTTAGGAGTTATTTTGCTTCTTAAATCTTTGAGGAACTTGCATGAATCCCAATTTGGGATTTTGGATGTTACATGAAATGACGACTAATTGGATCCGTGCTACAAAACCAAGGGAAACCTAGGCTGGTGTATCTTTTGATGATCCAACCGTTGAAGAAGCCGCAAAAAACTTATAGGCACTGGCAGCTAACCAGAGCCAAGGAACATTTAAGCCACAAAGGGAGAGAGACATCCTAACGGCTGGTCACAGTAACCCTAAGCATCCTGGTCGTGTATGAGGAATCTCGTCTAAGAAAGGATGGAGGGAAGGATTCAAACCATAGTGGGAAGGTTTGTACAAGAAACGTGATGTCTCAAATGCTATCAAATCCTCCTCTAGAATTGATGCAGCAGTTGGCGAGTGCGATGTCTGTTCAACAGATGACCACTCCATAGATGCAAATATTTTCTAGTAGCTCAACCATCTGTGTCTCCTCAAACTTTAGTTCCCATTATACATCCGTCATCACCTCCTCAATCTTCACATGTTGCTCCTCATCCTCTTTCTGACCCACCGTCTCTGCCACAAGCATCGCCATTTAGGGCTCCACCACCGTCTCCTCATCCTCTTGGAGACCCACTATCTACGCCACTAGCAAGAGATTCACCTTCTCCACAGCCATCAAGGGATTCATGGCCATCAAAGAAATCTAAATTCCCTATACCAAAATCGGTGTCCACGTTTAAGAAAAAGAAGAGTAAAGCTACTACTGCTAGCACATCTTGATTTTTGAAAGGGATTGCATGGGACCTCACGTCACATACTGTTGATTTGGCCGAGCACGAGGAGTCTGCAAAAAAGGTTGAGGTAATGACCGCAAAGATAAAGATCCCAACTAAGGCATATTATAAAAATGTGCCTAAAATATGTGTCTGCAGACCTCTACTACCTTTTGAGAAATTGAGGAAGGTCCCAGCTTGTATTAAAAAGTTGCATGACTTGTACATGAGGACATCATCAGTTGGCATTGACGCCATTAGTGTGCATATACTAGACTATGATTTTATTGGTTCGGACCAAAAGGCTTTTGTTGCATTCGAGGACAAGTGGTTAATGATGAACCTTCAGAGACTCAACGTGCAACTTGTGACGGTGTTTGCATTGTAAGTGCCGCTCATACTACCACATATATGTGTTATTATTAGTGAGCTGTACAAATTTTCAATATCTTACATGCACGTGTGACTTGTAGAATGCAACATGACTAGCAGGAGATCCTTTATGATACAAAACCTGGTGCTAGTGCTTGAAAAGGATTGTGTATCTTAACCCAAGATTGATATCCGAGGAAAGCCACACTTTCAGAATCGGGAAAGACAACAAAGAGTTAAAGGGAAAGACGGACGAAGAAGTTGAGGAGCGTCTAAAGATTATGAAGAAGGATTTTGAAGCAAGATTTGCCACCTACATAGGAAACACAATGCTTGAAATTCATGACAAGGAAGCCATAATGGCCTTATATAACTTTAAGTAAGTGCGATTTTGCATAAATAAAATTAATAATTTCAATACACACATCATAAATTTGATTCGTACAGGGACCATTGGATATGCTTCCTCATTTATCCTAAGGTTGGAAAGGTGTTGGTGCTTGACTCCTTGAACTACGACCCTTCGACCTATGCGAAATTCCTCAGTATCTTAGAGTTGTAAGCCTTTTTCAATGCATGCATACTTATATCGATGAGAATTTAAAAATAACATGGAGATTCTATTTGATATCACAGAGCATTTAGGTTCTATAAGTTTAAAGGGGGAAAGTACGCAAGTCCAAAAAATGTGTGCCACTAGACATCCATCATAACTGGTCGGTAAGTATGTGAATTTATGAATACATATCATACACAATGTTGCAACTAAATAACCAATCTCCTGTTATGTAGTTCCACAAGCAACCTCAAAGATCGGTCCTATGTGGGTTCTATGCGTGCGAGTTCATGAGAGTGAACGGACGATACATCACAAACCCTAGCAAGGTGTTATTAGTAATAGTCATGTTTTTATTTATGTCATTAAAGATGCAAATGTGTTATCGAGTGTGAATAGATGATGTTTATAAACTTCCTTTATAGGAATTTCAACAAGGATATCCGGAGAAATTGACCGAAGGTGCATTGTATGGCATAATTCAAGACCTATGCACATTCATATTGAAAGAGGTCATTCCCGCTGAAGGGAAATATCTCGATGCTTCCAGTACATTAGCTATTCCAAAGTTTAGAATACTAAGAGAAGTTAGTAGACTATCTATTAGGCAAGATAGATATTAGAGCATAGGTGAAAACTTTTGATGTATAGATGTGTGAAGCATATATGGTTGTAAACATAAGACTTTGATGTATAGAATGTATGATAGAATTTAATTTCATGTTGCTTTCAATATGTGTGCGTGTGTGTAAATAAATATAAAATTCAGTTTTGTTTGAAAATTTGAAAAAACACAGTAAACTTCCACAGGCGGCCAAATAAAGAAAACTGCGAGTGGAAAGTGTATTTTCATTGGCGGTTTTATTAAGCAAACCGCTAGTGGAAATGATAATTTCGCTGGCAATTCGTTTAATAAAACTGCCAATGGAAATGATATTTTCACTGGCGGTTTGCTAAATAAAACCACCAGTGGAAATGATATTTTCACTAGCGGTTTGCTTAAGAAAATTGCAAGTGAAAATAGAATTTCCACTGGCCACTAGCACTGGCGGCACTGAAAAACGTCTACAAATAGCTCTAGGACCACCACTATAGAGCTTCTGTGTACTAGTGTGGATAACAATCAATATCAACAACTTTGCAGTTATAATTTTCCATGTTTCTTTTTAGTACCGGTCAATACAATCGGGACTAAGGATCGTGATCTCTAGTCTCGATGTGTGGGGGACAGATATCCCCCGGGTCCACTGGAAGGGTAAAAGACCTCACGAAAGGCCCAAGGGCCCAATAAATCGTAAGGTCATTCCTTCATGGGCATGGGGAGGGACAATCAGTAAAGCAGATCGACGTAAGGTCGGATCGGTGCAAGCCCGGATGGCCCCACAGCGTTGAGCGAGAAACCACAACAGAAGATCCGACTTTCCCGCGATGGAGCCCCATGCAGCGGAACCAGGCGAGGATAGGTCGGCAGAATCATAGGAAGATAGACTCAAACAGTTCACTATCCTTTAGGTGTACGTTGTTATCATATCCACATGTATTGCCCCACGGTCGAATATATAAGGCCCGGGGGCACCCCTTCAGAACGATCAATCTCACTACTCAGCCATCCACCTCAACCCTCTACGTTCTCACTTCAGAGAACTGACTTGTAACCCATTGCACAAAGCATCCTCACCAGGACGTAGGGTGTTACGCGTCTCTAAGCGGCCCGAACCTGCAAACGCTGTCCATTGTCCCTCGTGCATCTGGCACGAACCATTTTGCTACAGTTGGCGACACCGTCCTACTCCTAAAAACACCTCGAGGGGCAACCCCAGGTGTGCGGTCGGACCCAAAACACCGACAGCTGGCGCGCCAGGTAGGGGGTGTGTCGACGATCTAAGCTAGCTCAATGGCCGTCACCTTCCACGACAAGATCACCTTCCGTCTCGGATCCACGTTCTGCTTCGGAACGATCTCGTTCGTAGCAGACGAAGAGGGAACTCTACACCGCATTGCAGATCCGCCAAGAAAGAAGTCTCCTCCAACAAACTCTGAAGATATCGGAAAAGCGCAACCTCCAGCTCTCCGAAGGAAGATCGCCACGACAGCCACGCCATTCTACCCCGACGTTCTTTTCATCGGGAGAGTGGAGTCGCCTCCTGTCTCCGACGACGAGCCGACCGCGCCTGGGGAAGAACCACCTCAGTAGGAGTCCCGTCGACGAAGAAACCGGTGCCGAAACATCCGGCGACATCACCAAGCCGGAGAACGGGATCCAGAGCAGCCTGTCTCACGAGACAAGGTCTCAGAGATGGGAGAAACTCCGGAAGAACGCGTCTTCAGAGAACGAAGGAACTCCCGACGACGTGATCGTCGACGAGCTCAGGAACAAGCCGAGCAAGACGCAAGGCAGCGCCGGGAAAATCCACTCTTCGGTCGCAACCTGAACCCCGACTTCGCCCGAGCCATGAACACGCCGAGTGAAGTCGGAGGAGTACTAGCTCGGATAGCTGACGGACTCCCTCGGACTCCCGATGCCGAGGGCTATCGACGCCTGTTCACCCAAGCAGCCAACCATCTTCTACCTCTCGCTCACCCGCCGAACGACTTACGACACGCCATCAACAGTCGCCGAGACGCGCAGAGCTCCATCAACGCTTCGCGTGAACGACGGCATGAGAACGAGATCCGCCACCGAGAAGAGTACGACAGGGATCATGGCATCCCAACTCGGAGTCAAGCCACCGGAGCCGAATCAACGATGGCCTCGACTGGCGGAACTACCTGGGGACGGTCGAGGAACCACAACAACTACTCCCCTCCTCGGGACAGGCATCATCCCCGACGACAGGAGGACACATGTGGAGTGTTCGCCCTTACTCCACGCCTTAGGGCCATTCAATGGCCCCCTAACTTCAAGGTATCCAATGTCGATAAGTATGAACCTAAGCAGGACCCAGGAGGCTGGCTGGCCGTCTACACCACCGCCGCTCGAGCCGCCGGAGCATCCGAGGACGTAATGACTGCGTACTTACCCATTGTCCTCTGGCAAGACGCACTACAATGGCTACGACATCTACCCCGGCATTGCATCGACGACTGGAGCGATTTCAGCCGACGTTTCACCGCCAACTTTCAGTCCCTCTCCGACAAACTGGCACAACCATGGGACCTCAAATCCATCAAACGCTGAGGGGACGAAACTCTCTGGTCATACCTCAAAAGGTTCCAGACCATGAGAAATCGTATCCCCGAAGTCACGGAGGCGGCCGTGATCGAGGACTTCTACAGAGGATCCAATGACTCGGCCTTCGTCCGAGCCATATTGCAGAAGGCGCCAACTACCTCCGAGGAGCTGTTCCGGGAAGCCGACCTCTACATCACCGCCGACGAGCGAGCCCTGGACCTCATCGGGGGAGCAAAGCCCGCATCGACAGCACCACAACGCGACGCGAACCAGCAACCTGACAAACGCTGGGAGAAGAGACCTCGCGAAGAGGTGCACGCCGCCGGACCACCTGCCTCTCGCGCCCGGGGAGGACCTCGCGGAGGCGAGCGCACGCTGGACGACATCCTCGATGCCCAGTGCCCATACCACAAGGACATGCGCCACACTCTTCGGAACTGCCGGGACTTCAAGCACTCCGTCGGGCACGGCCGACCTTTCCAACCTCTACCTCCTCCTCCGCCACGGGGAGGACCAGAAGAACCACGACAACCCCAGCAGCAGCAGGAGGAGGGAGGAGGAGGAGCTTTCCCGCGCGTTGACAGGGAGGTCAATGTCATCTTCAGCGGACACGGGTCGCAGGAGAACAAAAGACAGCAAAAGCTCAACGATCGCCAGATACTGGTGGCAACCACCGGTCCTCCAGCTCCGTACCGATGGTCGGAGCACCCGATCACCTTCACTCGGGCGGATCAATGGCTCAACTTCGACCACCCAGGCAAATACCCGCTCCTCGTCGATCCGGTGATCCGAGAAAGCAGGGTGAAGAAGGTGTTAGTGGACGGGGGGAGCAGCATCAACGTCACTTTCCCCCGGACACTCCGAGGCTTGGGAGTTCACCTCAAAGAACTCCACGAGTCGGACACTCCTTTCTTTGGCATCGTGCCGACCGAAGGGGAATACCCGCTGGGCCACATCTACATGCCCGTCACCTTCGGAACTTCGAAAAACTACAGAACCGAGTTCCTGAGGTTCGAAGTGGCGAATTTCGACTGCGGGTACAACGCCATCATCGGGAGGCCAGGATTGGCAAAATTCATGGCCAGTCCGCATTACACGTACATGATATTGAAGATGCCGGGACCACAGGGAATCATAACTGTGCGCGCTGACCTCCAAGGCGCCGCAAAATGTTTCCGAGTGGCCATCCAAGCGGCCCTCGCCACCAAACCATCGGCGACTTCTTCGATCCAGGCAAACTCTAAGCCTGAGGAAGACCTTATGGCACCGGCGAACGAAGCTCAAGTCGCGACCTCTATGCGGCCGATTGAAGAAACTAAAAGGATCAATCTGGGGTTCGCTGATGAACGCAAGACTGCCATCATCAGCTCCAGCCTGGATGATAAATAGGAAGGCGCGCTCGTCCGGTTTCTGCAAGACAACCGAGACGTATTCGCATGGCAACCTGCGGATATGCCGGGAGTCCCGAGAGAACTGGCCGAGCACAAACTGAAGGTCTACCCCCAGGCAAGGCCGATCCGGCAAAAACTGCGTCGTTTCACGCCCGACAAGAGAGAGGCCATTCGCGCTGAGTTGGCCCACTTGGTCGCGGCTGGGTTTATCAGAGAGGTGTTACATCCCGAGTGGTTAGCCAACCCTGTTATTGTACTCAAAAAGAATAAAGTGGATTAGCGCATGTGCATCGACTATACTGATCTCAACAAACATTGTCCGAAGGATCCCTTCAGGCTCCCAAGGATAGATCAGGTGGTAGACTCCACCGCTGGATGTTCTGTGCTGTCTTTCCTGGATTGCTATTCCGGATACCATCAGATCAGCTTGGCGAAGGAAGACGAGGAAAAAAACGGCGTTCATCACTCCGTTTGGTGCTTTCTGTTATACCTCCATGCCGTTCGGCCTCAAAAATGCTGGAGCGACTTATCAGAGAGCCATTCAAACATGCTTAGCCGATCACTGGGGCAAGCGTGTGGAAGCCTACGTGGATGACGTGGTAATCAAAACAGAGAACTCGTAAAACTTCATCGAAGACTTGCAGCTGGTTTTCAACAGTCTACGGCGATATCGGTGGAAGCTTAATCCCGAAAAATGTGTTTTTGGGGTACCAGCAGGAAAGCTACTCGGATTTATTGTTAGCCACCGGGGAATTGAAGCTAATACGGAAAAGATTGATGCTATCATGAAAATGGAAGCTCCACGATCACAAAAGAAGGTTCAGCGACTCACCGGATGTATGGCAGCCCTGAGTAGATTTATATCCAGGCTGGGAGAAAAAGGTTTACCATTTTACAAGCTACTCAAGAAGGTGGACAAGTTTCAGTGGACTTCAGAAGCACAGGAAGCCCTAGATGCTCTGAAAAAATTCCTGACAACCCCACCAGTACTGAAACCACCACGGCGAGCCACATCGACTCAACCAGCTGAAGATCTGCTGCTATATATATCTCTTGCACGACTCACGTGGTAAGCACCGCGTTGGTAGTCGAGCGAGCAGAAGAAGGACATGCCTACCCAGTGCAACACCCTGTCTATTTCATCAGTGAAGTTCTGGGTCCCTCGAAGAAAAAGTATCCTCAAGTTCAGAAGCTATTATACGCAGTACTTCTAACTGCCCGCAAGCTACGTCACTACTTTGATGACCACAAAGTCATAGTAGTCACTGGTTTTCCGATAGGGGATATTCTTCACAACAAGGAAGCCATTGGCCGGATAGCCAAGTGGGCCTGTGAACTGGGATCTCATGACATCGAATTTCGACCTCGTACTGCCATTAAAACCCAAGCATTAGTTGACTTCGTGTCAGAATGGACTGAACAACAAGTACCAGAGAACCCGGAAACAACAGAAGTATGGCGGATGTATTTTGATGGCTCGCTGAAGCTGCAAGGAGCAGGCGCGGGAATTCTCTTCATCGCACCTGGAGGCGAACACCTCAAATATGCCCTCCAGTTGTTATTTCCAGCCTCCAACAATGCAGCCGAGTATGAAGCTCTGATCCATGGACTAAACATCGCCATATCATTGGGCATCAAGAGACTAATGGTATACGAAGATTCTCTGGTAGTCATAAGCCAGATAAACAAAGAATGGGACTGTTCGAAAGATTCAATGGGAAAATACTGCGCTGCCGTCCGGAAACTAGAAGATAAGTTTGAAGGCCTAGAATTTCATCATGTAGAAAGAGATCGAAACACAGCGGCTGATGTATTGTCCAAGCTAGGATCCAGTCGAACTCAGGTCCCACCCGGAGTCTTTGTACAAGAAATACCACAACCAAGCATCTCAATGGATCAGGCAGAAGAGTGTAATATCGTAAATCAACCAGAGTCAGACTCTGATGACTGGAGAAGGCCGATTATCAGATATATAAAGAATGAAGAGGAACCAGATGACAAAAATGTAGCCGAGCGCATCGCTAGACAGTCAGCCCACTACACACTCATTGGGGAAACATTATACAAAAGAGGTGCATCAGGCGTCCTCATGAAGTGCATTCTCTCATCTACTGGGAAGCAACTTCTGAATGAGGTCCATGCTGGGCAATGTGGAATACACGCAGCGTCCAAGACACTAGTCGGGAAGGTCTTCAGGTCAGGATTCTATTGGCCAACTGCGAAAAGCGATGCAGCCGAGCTAGTTCAGAGGTGCGAAGCTTGCCAGTACTTGTCAAAGCAACAACATCTACCAGCACAGCAATTGCAGACCATACCAGTAACTTGGCCCTTCGCATGCTGGGGACTGGATATGATTGGACCTTTCAAGAAAGCTCAAGGAGGATACACTCATGTACTGGTAGCAATCGACAAATTCACTAAATGGATAGAGTTCAAACCCATTGCTTCTTTAACCTCAGCTAAGGCCGTGGAATTCATACAAGACATAATATTCAGATTTGGAATACCAAACAATATCATAACTGACTTAGGATCCAACTTCACAAGTCCAGAATTCTTCGATTTCTGCGAGCAAAAGAGCATCCAGATCAAGTATGCTTCGGTAGCACACCCGAGGGCCAACGGGCAGGTTGAGCGAGCTAACGGGATGATACTGGAAGCACTCAGGAAAAGGGTCTTCGAAAAGAATGAAAAGTTCGCAGGAAAATGGGTAAGGGAATTGCCCTACGTCGTTTGGAGCCTAAGAACCCAACCTAGCCGAGCTCTACATGGAAATACTCCTTTCTTCATGGTCTATGGGTCAGAGGCAGTATTACCCGCCGATCTCAAATTCGGAGCGCCGAGGTTGGTCTTCGAAAACATAGCAGAAGCCGAAGCTACTAGGCTGGAGGACATTGATGTACTCGAAGAAGAACGGCTGAACGCAGTAATTCAATCAGCACGATACCAGCAGACTCTGAGACGCTATCACGACAAGGCCGTGCGACAAAGATCCTTCTCAGTGGGAGATCTCGTCCTCCGCCGAATTCTAACGGGGGAGGGACGGCACAAGTTATCACCCTTATGGGAGGGACCATTCATAGTAGCAGAAGTCACTCGGCCGGGATCATATCGTCTAACTCAGATGGACGGCACAGAAATTGGGAACTCCTGGAATATAGAACACCTCAGGAAGTTTTACCCTTAGCTGAATTTCAAAAGCTATCGGGACGACAATGTACTCTGTAAAATGGGAGATATGTCATCAATAAAGAAGGCTTCAAAGATACTCAATTTGTTCATGATTGACTAGCACTCTTACTTAACTCAGGGTGACCACTATGCCCTGCTAACGGAGCAATCGGCTTAAGTCGGCAAAGACTTAAGACGGTGCAACATGCTCACGCTTACTTAACTCAAGGTGACCACTATGCCCTGCTAACGGAGCAATCGGCTTAAGTCGGCAAAGACTTAAGACGGTGCAACATGCTCACGCTTACTTAACTCAGGGTGGCCACTATGCCCTGCTAACGGAGCAATCGGCTTAAGTCGGCAAAGACTTAAGACGGTGCAACATGCTCACGCTTACTTAACTCAGGGTGACCACTATGCCCTGCTAACGGAGCAATCGGCTTAAGTCAGCAAAGACTTAAGACGGTGCAACATGCTCACGCTTATTAAACTCAGGGTGACCACTATGCCCTACTAACGGAGCAATCGGCTTAAGTCGGCAAAGACTTAAGACGGTGCAACATGCTCGCGCTTACTTAACTCGGGGTGACCACTATGCCCTATAAACAGAAGCAATCGACTTAAGTCAGCAGCGATTTAAGGCGATCTGACGCGCTTACGACTACTCATATAGGGATGACTTCTATATCCCGTAAACAAGTTTCAAAACCATCACACAACCTTTTACTACTGCAAATTTATGTACTGTTGAAATCTAAAACAATAGGAGAATAGAAATATCATTCAAATGCTAAACTGGTGTCCTCTACCAAATATATGACCGTGCTAACTGCGCGCTCAAAGCACGCAAAATATTTCTCTATTTCGCGATGTCTTTCTCAGGAGCAACCGACGAGGAAGGGCGACTTGAGGAATCAGGAGCAGCATTCACGTCAGCCCTTATATCTTCAGGAACAACTACGCCGGGTCTCCTCATCAAGATTTGTCCCGCCCGAATGGCCTTGTCCATGGCTCTGTCGCGCTGGGCTCTCAGAGTAATGGAAGTTTCTTCAGCAACCTTGGCAGCCAATTGAGCAATTTCTAGCTCCTGGGCGATGGATTTCTTGGAAGCACGGAGTTCTTTGATAGTAGCATCCTTAGCCGATATCAACTGCCTGAGACGGATCACGTCGTCCGTGGATTCCTGCAGCCTACAGCGAAGATTATCTAACTCCTCCATGGAGAAGCGATGACTCCTCTCTAGGATGGTCAACGAATTGCTAGAGTCGCGATACAGTCTGTCAAGATTGTCACGAGACGCAGCAAGGACACGTTTTTCTTCCTGCAAACAAGAATCAACTCCTTTCAAACATCAAACAAGCAATAGGAACACAGCAATGCAAGGCACAGTTTCATAGGTCACCTTTTCAGAATCAAGTTGAATGCGAAGGGAAGAGCTCAGTGCATTGGCGTCATCTAAGGCACCAGAGACCTGGGCTAGTTCAGTCTGGCTTTGAGAATACTTTTCTTCAAAATCAGAGCACCGTTGGACCAGCTCAGCCTGATCTCGAGAATGTTTTTCTTCAAAAGTGGAAATTTGTCGAGTCATATCTAGCAGGAGACAATCAAACAAAAAAGGGTCAGAATGTAAGGCAGTTCAATAATGAAGACAAAAAGAAGCAGAAAAGCACTAACCAGCATTGGTCGCCTCCAAGTCAGAGACACGTTGTTGAAGTAACACCGGATTCCAACGTGCAAGAGACAAAGCTCCTTCTGGAACAGAAGAACCCTGCAACCTCAGCTGGCTAGGCATCCCGTCCACTAGAGCCTGATAAGGAGAACAGACGAATGTAATGACAGCAGTTCATACGGTACAAAAGTCAGGACAGAATATATCACAGTACCTGGAGATTGGAGAAGAACGAAGGGACTCCCAAATCATTAGAGATCAATTGACGACCAGGCGTAAGGTCGCCACCCGAAGCAGCTTGCAACAAACCAGCAGGGACCAACTCAGTGCCATCAACAGAGCTCAAAACTTGGCCAGCGGGGACGCTGCCCTCTAAAGCGACTCCCTGGTCCAAAGCTTGGGCTACCACCATGCAGCCGGAGTGTGGAGGCGATCCCGCATGAACGTCCATGGAAGTACAAGAGGGAGACCCCGCTCGGACACCCTCGGGGGCTGGGTCATAGTTTGCGCTACCCACATGAGCCGGATCATCTCCGGCAGTACCCTCGGGGGCTGGGCAATGGCTTGCACTTCCCACCCGAGCCGAGTCACCCTCGGCAACACCCTCAGGGGCTGGGTAAGCGTCAACACCATCCTTGAAGGCCAGGTTCTCCGCAGTGGCCGCCTCTAAGGCTGAAAGCCCCTTAGTTACTTCCATGGGACCGAGATGATCCAAGTCAGTCTCCTAACCCTCAAGACCGCGCTCTAAGGTCGATGAGGCGCGGGATGACCTCAACCCAGCATCAAGCACATCAGCACAAACCTCCATCACAGCATCATCCGCTGGCTCTGATAAAAGGTCCTCTGGAACCATATCCTCTAGAGTCTGATCAAAGTTTGCCAGAGATAACTCCTGTAGACCAACGAGAGCTGACAGAGCAGGAGAAGGAACTCCACTACTCTCCCCACTAGCAATATACTGTCGACTGTTCTTCCGAGTCAGAGGGACCTCATCTTCTTCCTCCCTGTCGTTTTCATCAACAACATAAGCAACACACCCATTAGGATCAGCATCGGGTGGGGCACACCCATTGGGATCAGCAGCAGATGGAGCACACCCATTGGGGTCGGCGTCAGTAAAATCAGGCACGGGAACCTCCTCAGCAGCAGGAACCAAAGGACCAGCGCCCCGATCCAAACTAGATACTTGCCAAAGACGTCTCTTTTTCTTTTTCTGCTCATCAGCAGAAGGATCAAGTTGATTGGCTCGGCAAGGGCGTCTCGGGCGAGCACTGGCAGGCTTCTGAATATCCAAAGTCGTACTAGCTTCTGGGAGAGGCGCCACCACTAATGTCCTGACAGGAGCAGCATCAGGAGAGTCCTCAGCCAGCAAATCAAGCATAGCGCTTATTTTCGTGTCACTGGGATCCAAAGGCACCTCAAAATGGACTTGTCGTTCGTCATCAGGAATTTCCCCGAGCGAGGCAACCAAAGTGTTAACTTCTTCGGCAGAGGGTCGCACTCTAAGGCCCAAACCGCCATCAGTGACAGGTGGATTCGACACAAAAAGAGTGAAGGCCTTGGGAGGAGGCAGGCTCCATGCTGAGTATGCCACTGGGGCACCAACATTTGATACCTTGCCTCTAAGAATCATCTCAAGTCGGTTCACCAAGTCTATAGAGGGAATTTTTCTATTGGTAACCCGAGTTGAGTCAGCTAGACCTCGGTACAGATAAGCCGGGTATGCTCTGTCCTTCAACGGTTGAATATTCTTGAAAACAAAATCAGCGACCACAGCCTCGGCAGTCAGACCCCTTTCTTTCAGCAGTCCAACTTCAGCTAGCAAAGCCTTCGCCTCAGCTACCTCCTGATCCATGGGAGACTCAGTCCAACTCGGAGTGCGAACATCCGGCTGTCTTCCTGACCGTGGGGGGAGAGAATTTCCATGGTTCTCAATAATAAACCATTCCAAGCGCCACCCCTTGATACTGTCTTTGAGAGGGATTTCAAGATACTCAGTCTTCCTCCCACGGCGCATCTCCAAACTAGCACCCCCAACCAGCTGATGCTGACCCCCGGCCATTCCAGCGCGGCAGTGATACAAGTACTTCCACAGCCCAAAATGTGGCAGCACACCAAGAAAAGCTTCGCACAAATGAACGTAAATAGAAATTTGAAGAATAGAATTGGGATTCAAGTGGGTCAAGTTAAGGCGATAAAAATCAAGGAGGCCGCGGAAAAAGGGAGAAATGGGGAGAGCGAGACCGCGGAGAAGAAAAGGAATGTAAATCACGGATTCATGGGTATCCTCTGTCGGGACAGTGACCCCATGACAAATCCGCCAAGAACAAAGCTCCCTCGGGGGAAGAAACCCGGTGGACACGAGGTGGAGGAGGTCAGGCTCGGAGACAACAGACATGTGGTTACCTGCGAAAGGCAACTGGCTGTTGGGGTCGATGGGGGGAATTGCCGCAACAGATGAACTCGAGGCCTTTCTCTTGGGCGCCATCTCAACTCTACTGGCGAACAGAGCGAGAGCTGAATTGCAGAGAGGATTTGGAAGCAGGAAAGCAAGAACTAGGGCACGGAAAGCAGAGGCAGCTGAAAGCGCAGTATACGCGGGATATTCCCATGTCAGATACCGTCTCCAAAAGCGCAGTGTACGAGTGATCACGGCAGAAGGAGACAGTAAGAAATCGTTTTTCTCCAAATTACCTGCAAGCTAGGCCTAGGATCTTTGGGCCGATTACCTCAAAATCAACCCAAAGATCGGGGGCTTGTGGGGGACAGATATCCCCCGGGTCCGTTGGAAGGGTAAAAGACCTCACGAAAGGCCCAAGGGCCCAATAAATCGTAAGGTCATTCCTTCATGGGCCTGGGGAGGGATAATTAGTAAAGCAGATCGACGTAAGGCCGGATCAGTGCAAGCCCGGATGGCCCCACAGCGTTGAGCGAGAAACCACAACAGAAGATCCGACTTTCCGGCGATGGAGCCCCATGCAGCGGAACCAGGCGAGGATAGGTCGGCAGAATCATAGGAAGATAGACTCAAACAGTTCACTATCCTTTAGGTGTACGTTGTTATCATATCCACATGTATTGCCCCACGGTCGAATATATAAGGCCCGGGGGCACCCCTTCAGAACGATCGATCTCACTACTCAGCCATCCACCTCAACCCTCTACGTTCTCACTTCAGAGAACTGACTTGTAACCCATTGCACAAAGCATCCTCACCAGGACGTAGGGTGTTACGCGTCTCTAAGCGGCCCGAACCTGCAAACGCTGTCCATTGTCCCCCGTGCATCTGGCACGAACCATTTTGCTACAGTTGGCGACACCATCCTACTCCTAAAAACACCTCGAGGGGCAACCCTAGGTGTGCGGTCGGACCCAAAACACCGACACGATGCCAAGTACCTGTTGTTAGAAATCTGGTACTATAGCCGTTTCCCAACCGGTATAGATTGCTTTCCCTCTAGTAGTATATCTTTAGGTCTATATTTATATTTTTTGCAGAATGGTTTGTAAAGATAGCTACATAAATTTTGAGCCGTACCAACAAATTTGATTTCCAGAGATGACTTTTGTTCGCCTCTAGAGTGTTAATTTGTTGCAGCATCCTGATAACTACCTCTGTCTGTTTTATTTGTGTTGTCATCTGGTATGGTAAGATATGTTGATCACTCGTTATCAATTGTTGTGGATCAAGAACAAGGCAACACATTTGTTATATGTTAAAGGCCTTCGTCTTTCGAAACATTATCCCCTCTCGGGTATAATGGATCTCAGACGAAGTTCTTAAGTAACAAGTTTATATGATCCACAAATGTAAAGATATACTTGCAAGATGTAATTCCGTACCATATATTCATCCCATAATGAGTACAAATATATCTTTAAAGCTGAAATTACAATGATACCTTTGGCTTGTTCAATGGCAATGACGTGAGAGCAATTACAGTCAGCGTGAACAGTACGTGGGTACTGTTCATCTATTTATATGCAACCGTAAGGCTTTATGCGTTATTACATTCATGCCCTCAATGATTACATACAGAGTTTACAAAATGTTACAAGGATAGTATTGCCATTTATATTCAATGACTTGAGCAACACCTTCTCCTTATGTTGTCTATCCGCGTGATGAAGTTTGTTGGACGAAGTTTCCTTCGTCATGCGCCTCTTGTGTTATGTCAAAGCTCTTCTGGTGACGAAGCTCCTGTAATATTCAATAGTATGCTGAAAGCAAATGGTTAGCTGTGTTTTTGAGGACCTTTAGAAGAGGAAAGCCCCCAACAGTAGCCCCTCACAGTATTAGTTTGTTCCTTTGTAACAAATTCAGACTACGAAATGAATGAAGGTCTTTAGCCGAAGGTCCAAAAAAGCACCTTCCCTTCGCTAGAATGGCGAAACATTCCGTATTGTGGGACCCACCGCTCTGTGGTGTTTTATGTATATATATGAGGGCTTGCATTGAAAATATTTTCCATGCTATCAAGCTTTGTGCTTTATTTGTCGTTTTAGCTTTCTAACTCTACGATCACAATTGTTTTTGAGCTTCGGCTTTTTGTTGCAATCATCGCTGGAATGGCCGAAGGGAAGAAAAGTGTGGATCCCGCTCTGGTTGGTTTCTACGAAGCCATGGAAAGGACCAATGTTGAGAAGATTACTGATGAGATGCTAGCTGGACTATCTGGAGACTCAAGTGACAGCGAGAGTTTTGATGTTGAGAGTGACAATGATGATGCCGAAGATCAGCCATGGAGGCCAAGTCATATTGTGTTTGGGAAATCGACCGTTAGAAAGGGACAAATTGAAGCAATGAAGGGCAAATATTTTCATGATATATCTATTGTGAGGGCTGGAGGAGAGAACATTGTTCCACTTCCTGAAGCTAACGAAGTGGTTGTTTTCAAGAGCTTTATGAAGGCTGGCCTTCAGTTTCCCCTACATAAGATGCTAGTTGAAGTGCTGAACATATTCGAAATATACCTTCATCAACTTACTCCCGAAGCTTTGATTAAAGTTGTAGTTTTTATTAGGGCGATGAGGAGCCAAGGGCTGGAGCTGGACGCCAACTGCTTCTGCAATATACACAAATTATCCAATCAGACGAAGGCGACTGGGAAAGAACAATATCATAACAACTTCAGATGTTATAACTTTGTGTATCGGTCTAATGCGAGGTGTCATGTGCCAACATTTCATAAAAAGTGGTCGGGCTCATGGATGAAACAATGCTTTTATGTTAAAAATGATCTGAGTGAAAGTGAGGCTGTGAAGAGTATAATTTAGCGCCCCATACGATCATGCTTCGGCATAAGGAGACCTTCGATCGCAAGTGGTAACGAAGCACAAGCATGTTTGATGGCCTTCAACATAGTGTGCAACTACATTGGCATGATTGATTTGGTTCAGGAGCACATTGCTTTTAAGGTATGGCCCCTTGTTAATGATTGGGAGATGCCAAAGGAAACCGCTGAAGGTTCCAATGAAGGTGGCCTGGTTTACCTAAGATACATCTGTCGCTATAGAAGCCAGTTTGATGAGCCAAATGATGAATGGCTTGAAGCCATTGAGGCGACCAGTGATGAGTTGTTGGGAGCTTATACGAAGTCAGAGGACGAAGCCATGAACACTGCCTTCGGTGCTCGTGGCAAGAGGAGACTAAACAAAGTTTTTGATGTGATTGGATTTTTATCCTAACTACTGCTTTCCTGCCCAGAAACAAGGAACAAAGAGAAAAATCACAACTACGACCTCTTCCACCGCGTCGAAGCCAAAAAGGGGTAAAGTTTTGGTACATCGAACGAAGCTACATTCTTTAGAGAAAGCTGCTATGCTACCTTCTACAGAAGAGATGGAGGTTGTTGGATATGCCGAAGCTTCTCCCTCGGCTTCAGAGATAACTCCCGTTGTGATTGTTGAAGCCACCGTCGCTTAGGTAAAAGAAACAGAACCAGAGAGTTTAAAGACAGAACAGCAACCAAAGCTGCAGAGTCCCCCAACAATGATGGGGTTGTCTAAGTCAGCAATTGCTCCAGCTGCAACTCCTAGGAAAGGAAGGAGAATGGCCAGGTTCTAGACGTTGTTCTGAAATCTTTGAAGGTGCCGACTCCTGCTTCTATTAAGGCTTGTGAGGATAAAATTGAAGAGGTAGGAGAAGAAGCTGTTGCAAGCGCTTCTCTTGCCTACATGAAAGCCGAGTCTTCGAATGCTAAGCCAGTGGAGAAAGTAAAGGAAAATCTTCTAGAGAAGTTGACGTTGTTGTTGGTCACTTGTTCTCAAAAGCTATGAATCAAGAACAAGTCAACACAGATGTTAATGGTTAAAGACCTTTGTCCTTTGTAACATTATCTCCTTTAGGATATAATGAACTCTGGACGAAGATCATGAAGGACATAACTTCATCATTTCAATATGTAAGAATATAAACAGGGACATATGAAACATAGAAAGAGCATGAATAATTATATTAAATCTTTAGATTATTCATATTGTCATTATATAATCATGAACAAACATTATTGATAGTAGATTACATTTGTACCTTTGGCTTGACAGAAGGTAAAAGTCCGAGAGTGACGTGCGAATGATTACAAGTCAGTGTGAATAGTACGGGGGTGCTGTTTATCTATTTATAGGCACGGGACACAGCCCGGACAAAATTACATTCATGTCCTTGATAACTAATCTTAACCATGACACAGACTATCAGGGACTATGCGGTCTTTTCCTCTTTAAGTCGGTGTCATCCTTAGTCTCAAGCATGTCGTCATGCCGAAGCTCTTTCAATTGTAGCTTCGGCATACATCCTCATGTCACGCCTGCTTGCATGTCATCTTGCCGAAGGTGTTTTTGCTTAGAGGACCTTCGGCGGAGAAGAAGGCCCCCAACAATAGCCCCTTCGCGGTGCTAGATCGTTTTTCGTAACGAGCTCGATCCACGAAAAACTCGAAGGCTTCGGAATGCCGAAAGTCCGAAAAACACCTTCCCTGAGCTCATTGCCGAGAAATGATTATAATATTCCGAGCGTCAAGTGGTCCACCGTTCAGCGAGTGCAGACGACCTGGCGGTTTGCCTTCCCACCTGCAGCACTATATAAACAGACGGGTTGGTGAAGAGTTACCACAGCATTCATTGCCATTGCACTGTTGTGCTGTTAAAAATTTAACCATAGCCGAAGCTTTCTGCGCCGCGCTTTCAGGCGAACACTTCATCATTTAAGGTTAGCTTCATCAGACGGGTTAGCTTCGTCAAGCTGTAAAAATCCATCAAAATGGCTAGAGTACGATCAACTGCAAGGGTGTCTCATGAGGGAGAAGAAACTGAGGCCACTGAAACAGCACTAATTTTAGAAGTAATGAAACGATCAGGTCTTGTTGTAGCTGACGAAGGTACTTCTAATGTCGAAGCTGAGCAGACTGTGATTGAGGGTGAAGATGCTGAGAGCGAAGAAGACTATAGTATTCTGATCCCAACGAAGCCTATTCATCTAGATTTTGAAAAATCTACTGTGTCTGAAGACGACATGCCTTTGATGATGAAACTGGGCTATTTTGGAGAAGCTGAAAGCAAACTTGTTTGATTTGCTAGAGAAGAGACTACTCCAGAGCCGAAGAAGGATGAAGTTGTGGTTTTCAAGAGCTTCTTCAGAGCGGGGCTGCGATTTCCCCTGAATGAGATGATAGGGGAGGTCCTAAAGAACTTCGAAATATATCTTCATCAGTTGACTCCTAACGCTATTGTTAGGCTCAGTGTCTTTATCTGGGCCCTTCGAAGCCAAGGGATGAACCTAGATGCTGAAGCCTTTTGCCGCGTGCATGAGTTGCACTATCAGACGAAGGCTAGGGCAGACGACCTTCACGAAAATTTTGGTTGTTATAATTTTGCGTATCGAAAGGATACGAAGGCGCCAGTCCTCAGCTACCGCACAAAGTGGCCAATGGGCTAGAAAAATGAATGATTTTATATGAAGGCTGATGAGAAAAACAGGGAGAAGCTGATGACCATGGTCATGAGTCCTCTGAGCTTGAACTTCGGAATGACTCGGCCTTTATGCAACATGCAACTAGGGTCACCCTGTCAGCTGGCCAAAGTGGAATTTAGAGTGGTAGCTGAGCAGATCAATACCAGAGACTTAGTGCAAGAATATTTGGCTAACAGAACATATCCTACATCAAGTGGCTGGGGAATGCCAAAGAAAAAGGAAGCAGAGAAGAAGCATGAACTCATTCGACTTGCTTACCGCTTCAAATTTGAAAAACAATTCAAAAAACTGTGAAAAGAGTGGCTGGACATGATCGAGACAATGTGCAATGAGATACTTGGAAATTATGCCAAAAAGGAAGATCAACTGATGACCGCAGCCTTCGGCACCCGGCCAAAATGGAGATTGAACCGGGTGATGGATGCCTTGAATTTTGAATATCCTTGTCGGGGACCATAATTAGGGGTACCCTCAAGGCTCCTAATTCTCAGCTGGTAACCCCCATCAGCACAAAGCTGCAAAGGCCTGATGGGTGCGATTAAGTCAGGGATCAGTCCATTCGAGAGACTCGATCACGCCTCGCCCGAGCCTAGCCTCGGACAAGGGCAGCCGACCCCGGAGGATTTCCGTCTCGCCCGAGGCCCCCCTTTAGCGGCGAACATATTCCCGGCTCGCCCTAGGCCCTGCCTTCGCTAAGAAGCAACCCTGACCAAATTGCCGCACCGACCGACCAAATCGCAGGAGCATTCAATGCAAAGTTGGCCTGACACCTTTATCCTGACGCGCGCCCCCCAGCCGGCAGAGCCGAAGTGACCGCCGTCACTTCGCCGCTCCACTGACCGGCCTGACAAAAGGACAGCGCCGCCTGCGCCACTCCAACTGCGGTGCCACTTGACAGAGTGAGACTGACGGGCAGTCAGGCCCGGCCGAAGGCTCCATAGGAAGCTCCGCTTCGCCCGACCCCAGGGCTCGGACTCGGGCTAAGTCCCGGAAGACGGCGAACTCCGCTCCGCCCGACCCAGGGCTCGGACTCGGGCTAAGTCCCGGAAGACGGCGAACTCCGCTCCGCCCGACCCAGGGCTCGGACTCGGGCTAAGTCCCGGAAGACGACGAACTCCGCCCGACCCAGGGCTCAGACTCGGGCTAAGTCCCGGAAGACGGCGAACTCCGCCCGACCCAGGGCTCGGACTCGGGCTAAGTCCCAGAAGACGACGATCTCCGCCTCGCCCGACCCAGGGCTCGGCCCCAGAAGACGACGAACTCCGCTTCGCCCGACCCCAGGGCTCGGACTCCGCCTCGGCACCAGCCGGCAATCTCCGCCTCGCCCGACCCGGGGGCTCGGACTCGACCTCGGCTTTGGAGGAGCTTCCACATCACCCAACCTAGGGCGCAGACTAGCCACGTCAACAGGAGGCGCCATCATCACCCTACCCCGAGCTGACTCGGGCCGCAGGGAATAAGACCGTCGTCCCATCTGACTCGCTCCGCCAGATAAGCAATGATGGCACCCCGCATGCTCTGTGACGACGGCGGCTCTCAGCCCCCTTACGGAAGCAAGAGGACATCAGTAAGGACTCAACCGCTCCGACAGCTGTCCCTCCGCCAAGCTCCATCGCTCCTCCGACGGCCACGACATCACACCAGCTGGGTGCCAAGATCTCTCCGGCTGCCACAACGGCATGTACCTAGGGCGCTAGCTCTCCTCCGCTAGACACGTAGCACTCTGCTACACCCCCCATTGTACACCTGGATCCTCTCCTTGCACCTATAAAAGGGAGGACCAGGGCCCTCTTAGAGAGGGTTGGCCGCGCGGGGACAAGGACGAGACACGCGCTCGCCCGGAGCCGCTCGCTCCCTCCCCCGCGTGGACGCTTGTAACCCCCTACTGCAAGCGCACCCGACCTGGGCGCGGGACAAACACGAAGGCCGCGGGATTCCCACCTCTCTCACGCCGGTCTCCGGCCGCCTCGCTCTCCCTCCTTCGCGCTCGCCCTCGCGCTCGACCCATCTGGGCTGGGGCACGCGGCGACATTCACTCGTCGGCTCAGGGACCCCCCGGTCTCGGAACGTCGACAGTTGGCGCGCCAGGTAGGGGTTTGCTGCGTGTTGACGAACAGCTTCCCGTCAAGCTCCAGATGGGCAGTCTCCAGCAACCTCTCCAACCCGGGACGGTGCTCCGTTTCGGGAGTCTTGAGTTCATGTCCCTCGACGGCAGCTACGACATGATACTCCTTCCACCGCCGCGCGACAACGACAGTGGCGGCCGACAGCCCGCCCGTCGGCGGCGGAATCGACGACGTCTTCCCCGCGTGGTGGAAGAACAACCTTCGAGCTCACCCCGTCCTCTCCCCCACCGACGGAGGAGGAGGCGGGGCAACCAAGGCCAAGCAGGAGACAGCGCCTCGCCGGCTGTCGAGCGAGTCGATGGCCCCAGCGCCCCAACGGGGGGCGCACCGGGCGTCGACCTCGCGTTTGAGACGAAGGCGAGCGCTGTCTCCCCGCGACACGCCAAACCCGAGCAAGCGGATGACGCCAGCACGCTCGCGAAAAGCTTGCTGGACGTCACCCTCGTACCTGAGACGACGGTGCAGTCAGTCCCCGACGTGACCTCATCGCCGCTCGTCGACCAAAAGGTACCGACCGATTCCCATCCCACGTCTTTCGGATTCAGCCTCGACCCGCCTAGCGGCTTCTCTTTGGCGGGCGCTCTCGTAGAGGCAAGTCCAAACCCTCTGGGGTTTCGTATGCGGTCACCTTGGGACCGGCTGACGGACGTCTCGACCTACGGGCCTTCTGGGTCCGAGGAAGACGGTGAACCCAGCATCTGTTGGGATTTCTCTGGACTTGGCAACCCCAGTGCCATGCGGGACTTCATGACCGCATGCGACTACTGCCTTTCCGACTGTTCCGACGGTAGCCGTAGCCTCGGCGACGAGGACTGCGGCCCAAGTCGCGAATGCTTCCACGTCGATCTAGAGGGTCCCTCCGAAGGCAACCATCTCGGCATGCCGGAGGACGGTGACCTCCCTAGGCCGGGGCCTCGCGTTGACATCCCACGGGATCTAGCTGTGGTCCCCGTTCAGGCGGGGGGTCATGACCCACAGCTCGAGCAAATCCGCGGGGTGCAGGCTGGGCTCGACGAGGGAGCAGGAATGCTTGAGCCGATCCGTCGGGACGTCGGGCAGGCATGGGCGGGCCAACCCCCGGCCGGGGAAATACGTCATCTACCCCAGGGCTTCCAGCACCGCATCAACGACGACGTCAGGGTCAGGCCACCACCCGCATCTAATGGGGACGGCCAGAACCTGGCTGCAGCAGCGATGCTTCTCCGCGAGATGCCGGAGCCATCAACCACCGAGGGACGGCGAATCCAGGGAGAGCTCAAGAATCTCCTGGAAGGCGCCACGGTCCGACGGGCCGAGAGCTCTGCCTCCCGAAGGCAGGGGTACCCCTCGGAACCTCATGCCGCGACTTCCCGATTCATGCGGGAAGCCTCGGTCTACACCGGGCGCACGCGCAACACAGCGCCTGCGGCCTCGGGTCGCCTCGGCAACGAGCACCATCACCGCGACCGTCGGGCCCACCTCGACGAGAGGGTGCGCCGAGGCTACCACCCCAGGCGTGGGGGACGCTACGACAGCGGGGAGGATCGGAGTCCCTCGCCCGAACCACCTGGTCCGCAGGCCTTTAGCCGAGCCATCCGACGGGCGCCGTTCCCGACCCGGTTCCGACCCCCGACTACTATCACAAAGTACTCGGGGGAGACGAGACCGGAACTATGGCTCGCGGACTACCGTCTGGCCTGCCAACTGGGTGGAACGGGCGATGACAACCTCATCATCCGCAACCTCCCCCTGTTCCTCTCCGACACCGCTCGCGCCTGGTTGGAGCACCTGCCTTCGGGGCAGATCTCCAACTGGGACGACCTAGTCCAAGCTTTCGCCGGCAATTTCCAGGGCACTTACGTGCGCCCCGGGAATTCCTGGGACCTCCGAAGCTGCTGACAGCAGTCGAGAGAGTCTCTTCGGGACTACATCCGGTGATTCTCGAAGCAGCGCACCGAGCTGCCCAACATCACCGACTCGGATGTCATCGGCGCGTTCCTCGCTGGCACCACCTGCCGCGACCTGGTGATCAAGCTGGGTCGCAAGACCCCCACCAGGGCGAGCGAGCTGATGGACATCGCCACCAAGTTCGCCTCCGGCCAGGAGGCGGTCGAGGCTATCTTCCGAAAGGATAAGCAGCCCCAGGGCCGCCCATCGGAATATGCTCCCGAGGCGTCAACTCAGCGCGGAGCCAAGAAGGGCAAGAAGAAGTCGCAAGCGAAACGCGACGCCGCCGACGCGGACCTTGTCGCCGTCGCCGAGTACAAGAACCCTCGGAAACCCCCCGGAGGTGCCAACCTTTTCGACAAGATGCTCAAGGAGCCGTGCCCCTATCACCAGGAGGAGTGCGTCATGTTTCGGCGCCACTTCCACAGGGCCGGGCCACCCGCGGAAGGTGGCAAGGCCTGCGACGACGACAAGAAGGAAGATCACCAGGCAGGAGAGTTCCCCGAGGTCCGCGACTGCTTCATGATCTATGGTGGGCAAGCGGTGAATGCCTCGGCTCGGCACCGCAAGCAAGAGCGCCGGGAGGTCTGCTCGGTGAAGGTGGCGGCGCCAGTCTATCTAGACTGGTCCGACAAGCCCATCACCTTCGACCGAGATGATCACCCCGACCATGTGCCGAGCCCGGGGAAATACCCGCTCGTCGTCGACCCCGTCATCGGCGATGTCAGGCTCACCAAGGTCCTCATGGACGGAGGCAGCAGCCTCAACATCATCTATGCCGAAACCCTCAGACTCCTGCGTGTCGATCTGTCCTCCGTCCAAGCAGGCGCTGCACCCTTCCATGGGATCATTCCCGGGAAGCGCGTCCAGCCCCTCGGACAACTCGACCTTCCCGTCTGCTTCGGAACACCCTCCAACTTCCGAAGGGAGACCCTGACGTTCGAGGTGGTCGGGTTCCGAGGAACCTACCACGCGGTACTGGGGAGGCCATGCTACGCGAAGTTCATGGCCGTCCCCAACTACACCTACCTGAAGCTCAAGATGTCGGGCCCCAACGGGGTCATCACCGTCGGCCCCACGTACAAACACGCGTTCGAATGCGACGTGGAGTGCGTGGAGTACGCCGAGGCCCTCGCCGAGTCCGAGGCCCTCATCGCCGACCTGGAAAGCCTCTCTAAGGAAGTGCCAGACGTGAAGCGTCACGCCGGCAACTTTGAGCCAGCGGAGACGGTTAAGTCCGTCCCCCTCGACCCCAGTGGCGACGCCTCCAAGCAGATCCAGATCGGCTCCGGGCTCGATCCCAAATAGGAAGCAGTGCTCGTCGACTTTCTCCGCGCGAATGCCGACGTCTTCGCGTGGAGTCCCTCGGACATGCCCGACATATCGAGGGATGTCACCGAGCACTCGCTGGACATCCGAGCCGGAGCCCGACCCGTCAAGCAGCCCCTGCGCCGATTCGACGAGGAGAAGCGCAGAGCCATAGGCGAGGAGATCCACAAGCTAATGGCGGCAGGGTTCATCAAAGAGGTATTCCATCCCGAATGGCTTGCTAACCCTGTGCTTGTGAGAAAGAAAGGGGGGAAATGGCGGATGTGTGTAGACTACACTGGTCTCAACAAAGCATGTCCGAAGGTTCCCTACCCTCTGCCTCACATCGACCAAATCGTGGATTCCACTGCTGGGTGCGAAACCCTGTCTTTCCTCGATGCCTACTCAGGGTATCACCAAATCAGGATGAAAGAGTCCGACCAGCTCGCGACTTCTTTCATCACACCCTTCGGCATGTACTGCTATGTCACCATGCCGTTCGGCTTGAGGAATGCGGGCGCGACGTACCAACAATGCATGAACCATGTGTTCGGTGAACACATCGGCCGCACGGTCGAGGCCTACGTCGATGACATCGTAGTCAAGACAAGGAAAGCCTCCGACCTCCTTTCCGACCTTGAAGTGACATTCCGATGTCTCAAGGCGAAAGGCGTCAAGCTCAATCCCGAAAAGTGTGTCTTCAGAGTGCCCCGAGGCATGCTCTTGGGGTTCATCGTCTCCGAGCGGGGCATCGAAGCCAACCCAGAGAAGATCGCAGCCATCACCAGCATGGGGCCCATCAAGGACTTGAAAGGCGTACAGAGAGTCATGGGATGTCTCGCGGCTCTGAGCCGCTTCATCTCACGCCTCGGCGAAAGAGGTCTACCTCTGTACCACCTCTTGAGGAAGGCCGAGTGCTTCACTTGGACCCCTGAAGCCGAGGAAGCCCTCGGGAACCTGAAGGCGCTCCTCACGAAGGCGCCTATCTTGGTGCCCCTAGCTGCCGGAGAAGCCCTCCTGGTCTACGTCGCCGCGACCACTCAGGTGGTTAGCGCCGCGATTGTGGTCGAGAGGCAAGAAGAGGGACATGCATTGCCCGTTCAGAGGCCAGTCTACTTCATCAGCGAGGTACTGTCCGAAACCAAGATCCGCTACCCATAAGTTCAGAAGCTGCTGTACGCAGTGATCCTAACGCGGCGGAAGCTGCGACACTACTTCGAGTCTCATCCGGTAACTGTGGTGTCATCCTTCCCCCTGTGAGAGATCATCCAGTGCCGAGAGGCCTCGGGTAGGATTGCAAAGTGGGCGGTGGAAATCATGGGTGAGACAATCTCGTTCGCTCCTCGGAAGGCCATCAAGTCCTAGGTCTTAGCGGACTTCGTAGCTGAATGGGTTGACACCCAGCTACCGACGGCTTCGATCCAACCTGAGCTCTAGACCATGTTCTTCGACGGGTCGCTGATGAAGACAGGAGCCGGCGCAGGCCTACTCTTCATCTCACCCCTCGGAAAGCATCTACGCTACGTGCTACGCCTCCACTTCCCGGCGTCCAACAATGTGGCCGAGTACGAGGCTCTGGTCAACGGGTTGCGGATCCCCATCGAGCTAGGGGTCCGACGCCTCGACGCTCGAGGTGACTCGCAGCTCGTCATCGACCAAGTCATGAAGAACTCCCACTGCCGCGACCCGAAGATGGAGGCCTACTGCGATGAGGTTCGGCGCCTGGAAGACAAGTTCTATGGGCTCGAGCTCAACCACATCGCCCGGCGCTACAACGAGACTGCGGATGAGCTGGCTAAAATAGCCTCGGGGCGAACAACGGTTCCCCCGGACGTCTTCTCCCGAGACCTGTATCAACCCTCCGTCAAGATCGACGACACGTACGAGCCCGAGGTACCCTCGGCTCAGTCCGAGGCACCCTCGGCTCAACTCGAGGCGCCCTCGGCTCAGTTCGAGGCACCCTCGGCTCATCCCGAGGCACCCTCGGCTCGGCTCGAGGCGCCCTCAGTTCAGCCCGAGGTACCCTCGGCCCCCGAGGGTGAGGCACTGCGCGTCGAGGAGGAACGAAGCGGGGTCACGCCTAATCGAAGCTGGCAGACCCCGTACCTGCAATATCTCCACCGAGGAGAGCTACCCCTCGACCGGGCCGAGGCTCGGCGGGTGGCGCGGCGCGCCAAGTCGTTCGTCTTGTTGGGAGATGAGAAGGAGCTCTACCACCGCAGCCCCTCAGGCATCCTCCAGCGATGCATCTCCATCGCCGAAGGTCAGGAACTCCTGCGAGAGATACACTCGGGGGCTTGCGGCCATCACGCAGCGCCTCGAGCCCTTGTCGGGAATGCTTTCCGGCAAGGCTTCTACCTGCCGATGGCGGTGGCCGACGCTACCAGAATCGTCCGCACCTGCGAAGGGTGTCAATTCTACGCGAGGCAGACCCACCTGCCCGCTCAGGCTCTGCAGACGATACCCATCACCTGGCCTTTTGCTGTGTGGGGTCTGGATCTCATCGGCCCCTTGCAGAAGGCACCCGGGGGCTACACGCACCTGCTGGTCGCCATCGACAAATTCTCCAAGTGGATCGAGGTCCGACCCCTGAACAGCATCAGGTCCGAGCAGGCGGTGGCGTTCTTCACCAACATCATCCATCACTTCGGGGTCCCGAACTCCATCATCACCGACAACGGCACCCAGTTCACCGGCAGAAAGTTCCTGGACTTCTGCGAGGATCACCACATCCGGGTGGACTGGGCCGCCGTGGCTCATCCCATGACGAATGGGCAGGTGGAGCGTGCCAACGGCATGATTCTACAAGGGCTCAAGCCTCGGATCTACAACGACCTCAACAAGTTCGGCAAGCGGTGGATGAAGGAACTCCCCTCGGTGGTCTGGAGTCTGAGGACAACGCCGAGCCGAATCACGGGCTTCATGCCGTTCTTTCTAGTCTATGGGCCGAAGCCATCTTGCCCACAGACTTAGAATACGGTTCCCCGAGGACGAGGGCCTACACCGACCAAAGCAACCAAGTCAGCCGAGAAGACTCGCTGGACCAGCTGGAGGAGGCTCGGGACAAGGCCTTGCTACACTCGGCGCGGTACCAGCAGTCCCTGCGACGCTACCACGCCCGAGGGGTCCGGTCCCGAGACCTCCAGGTGGGCGACCTGGTGCTTTGGCTGCGACAAGACGCCCGAGGGCGGCACAAGCTCACGCCTCCCTGGGAGGGGCCGTTCGTCATCGCCAAGGTTCTGAAGCCCGGAACGTACAAGCTGGCCAACAGTCAAGGCGAGGTCTACGGCAACGCCTAGAACATCCAACAGCTACGTCGCTTCTACCCTTAAGATGTTTTCAAGTTGATCATATACCTCGCACCCACGCAAAGTTTAGTCATCAAGGAAGGGTCGGCCTCGCCTCGGCAAAGCCCGACCCTCCCTCGGGGGCTAAAAGGGGGGAACCCCCTCTGCGTCAAAATTTTCCTCGAAAAAAGATCTCTTCTGCCAGAATGTCTTTTGCGCTTTTTGGCTACTTCAAAAGTGGATCCTGAAAACGACGGAGTACACGTAAGCAGCCAAGGCTGACCGAGCCTAGGGACTCCTATGCCTCCGGGATACGGATACCTCACTCATCACCTTCCGCGAGAAGCAACTCTTGCTCGCACAAACATTTCTGTTACCGACAAAAAAGTCCAGATACTCGAAACAAAAGGAAAAGAGACGCAACTTTACAACACGGCGAGGGTGTGTTTAGGCCTCGGCGGCCGTAGGAAACACACGCTACAAGACAATCCGATCCTGCAGGCTCGGATCTTGACGGCTGAAGGGAGCAGCAGCACCCTCGGCATCGACGACACCTTCGGCGAGGTCTGACCTAGCCTCGGACGGCGACGCGGTCCGAAGATCTCCATTCTGAAGGACGACGTCATCGCCACGCCCGGGCCATCGCTACCAGGATCTTCTCGGGAATCCGGCCCGAGCAGGCGGCTCGGCCGGTCACCCCGGGGCCTCGACCAGCCGTCCTCCAAGGACGTCGGCCCGACCCGAGGCCTCGGCTGGTCAACTCCAGCGTCGGTCCCGCTAACGGACGACCCAGCCAGGCTCAGGCCAACCAGGTTTTCTTTTCGAGCCAACTCTGCCTCTGTTCATGTTGACGCCGCTACCCCTGGCCTCGGCTCATCGAAGAGCGGCCGAGGGGTTCCTTTAATTAAGCTAGAGAAGCCTCGGACAACAAGGCCGACCGAGCCAAGGGACTCCTACACCTCCAGGATACGGATACCTCACTCGTCACCTGTACACGGGGTGACTCACGCTTGGTGAAGCGGTTCAGACAACCAACAGGCGAGTCTTAGTGCTCGAAAAGGAGGAAAAAAACACGGCTCCGTGCCAAAATTACATACATGTTCAGGCCCCGACAGCCACAATGAACAAAAACACTGGCATTCGAAGTGCCATTACAAACGGAACTCCGGTTCCACCTCCGCAGGTACGAACAACCCCACTCGATGGGGCGGCCTGCGGAGCAACAGAAGACCGACGAACGGCTCGCCGTCGCCCGCTCCAGCAGCGGCGACGACGACGACTTCTGCTTCGGGGGGCCGAACAGCGGCAGCGCTGACCTCAGGGCGGATGCTGCTGCCAAGAGGCCCCCGCCCGTGCCCAAACTCAAGAGGCAAGGACGGGCAGAAGGCCGTAGAGTTGGAGGTCGGTCCGCGGGTGGCGCCGGCAAACTCGTCGGCGGCGGAACCTCTTCCAGCTGTCGTGGCGGGAGGCGACACCGGGAGCGGCTCCGAAGCCACTCGGCTCAGAGAGTCGGGCACGGTGCAGCTGTCAGCGCCACGGACGACTCCCACCCTTCCCCCCGATCACTGAGGGAAGGAGCGGGCCACCGCCCACGCAGGGGCCGACCCCAACTCGGCACACTCCCCTCCCCAGCACTAGTGATGAAAATCCTTGAGGCTGAGGGAGGGGCAGAGGCCGCAGCCCGGCTCGCTTTCCCCCACCATCAAGCTGGAGGTCACCGTCTTGGGTGACCGCCAGCAGAGGGGTGCAGCCGGGCTGCATGATGAAAATCCTTGAAGTCGAACGATGGCTGAAAGGTACCAACTCCCGCGGAGTTGTGTTTCCTCCAACGACGAGGCGGAAAGACGGCGGATATCCCCCATCCGGGGGCTTGGAAGGCGGAAAGACGCGATGCATAAGGGAGCGCGAAGACATGGTCGCCTCCCAAGGGGATCACCCTCCTTTAAAAGGCGGCTCTCCCTACTTGCGTCCCCAGCCATCATGGGGTGAGTCTTCTCCAACACACTCCAAGGTCCTCCCCTGCGGCGCGGGGGCTGGGTCCCACACGTCATGCAAGCCGACTCAGAGCAGAAGAAGCCAAACCGCCGCGTGCGGTGCGTACAACCGCCCAGCGGTTACATGCGACCCTCCACTTTTGCCCAGACCAGCGGGCGAAAGGGTGGGCAGCCATGCAGGCGGCATGCAACCGCGCCAAGTGGGCGCGCTTCTCTGACTCCCAACACGCCCGGCATGGAGGCCCAGGCCCACGCGTCATGCAACCGGCGCGCCGAATGCTTCGTGCATGCAACTGCACCGCCACTTGCGCCGCTACCGTGCCTCCTCGACTGCGGAACCAATACCGCGACTCGAGGCGACCCAGCGCGCGACCCAGCAGCACCAGCCTGGCGCGACGGTCAATGTGGCCAAAAGTGGGCCGGCAGTAATGGCGGTGGCAGGCGGGCAGGAGCAGCGGCCACGTCGTCAGCCAAGCTCACGTCCCGTCCGGGGGCAGCGAGAGAGCCCTCTCTCACGGCGTGAAGACAACGCGCCCGTGATCCGTTCCTCGAACGGCTCACGCACGCGCAACGGTCGCTCCTCCAACCACTCGCCCCGTCGCATTAACTCCACGGCGGGACACGCGGCGCCTCTGGCAGGAGAAGCGGGCGACGCTTCGCCTTCGCCGTAATGACCGCGTCAAAAAAAGGTACACCGCATCGTTCGATTTCGTATCCTTTTCCGTTTTTCCTCTTTCTCTCTCTTGCAACAGGGACCGGGAAAGGGGGATACCCCGAAAAGGATCCTTCCCCGTGAAGGAACTAGGCTCCGAGCCTCCCTACTGATCAGAGGTTCGAAGGCTGGCCCCTCGGAAGGGTTCGACAGCCGCCTCAGATCACGTGGGCCCTACACCCACTACTGGTCAGAGGTTCGAAGGCTGGCCCCTCGGAAGGGTTCAACGACCGCCTCAGGCTACTCGGGCTCCGCGCCCAATACTGATCAGGGGTTCGAAGGCTGGCCCCCGAAGGGTTCACAGCCGCCTCAGACGCCGAGCGAGGGATGACCATGGGTACGTTCGATACATAACCAAGGCTCGGGCTGCGCTCCCGAGGTACCCTAGGACATTTCCAAGACCGGCGGGAACGATCTTGTAACGGAATCCCATCAGAGGGAGGCATCGAGCCCTTGGACCCCGTCGCCAGGGGACCGGGTCCGGCAGATCACCCGCAGATACTTTTGGGCGTGCCTCTAGGCCCCTAGCCGACCCCTAACGAACGGGGCACGGACGTCCACTCGGATCACCCGCTTGCAGCTCAACGGAGACACCATGTTCGGCGCCCATCGAGGGCAACATGGCGCTTTCCCCCCCCCTCCTCCTTGCGGAAAGGCGACGCAGGGGCGTATGTAAAAAAGCCGAGTCTGTCCCTGATCGCCCTCTCGCCCTGTGCAGAGGCTCGGGGGCTGCTCTCGCAAACCCGGCTCCGGCCGAACCGTTGACAGCGTCAACATACCAGCCCGAGAACTTGGGACCCGACCGTACACCTGGGCTACAGCCAGCTCGCATGAGGGAACGACCAGACCAGCCGAAGCACTACGCGAGGCATTAAGACCTCGAAGGAGTGAAACCACTCCTCCGAGGCCTCGGGGGTACACCCGGCGGATGCGCTCGCACGCACCCACCGGAACAAAACGCAACCGAGAAAGGCTGGTCCCCTTGCAAAAAAGTGTGACGAAAGCCTCCAAGCGAGTGCAAACACTCCCTTTGAGGCTCGGGGGCTACTGTCGGGGACCATAATTAGGGGTACCCTCAAGGCTCCTAATTCTCAGCTGGTAACCCCCATCAGCACAAAGCTGCAAAGGCCTGATGGGTGCGATTAAGTCAGGGATCAGTCCATTCGAGGGACTCGATCACGCCTCGCCCGAGCCTAGCCTCGGACAAGGGCAGCCGACCCCGAAGGATTTCCGTCTCGCCCGAGGCCCCCCTTCAGCGGCGAACATATTCCCGGCTCGCCCGAGGCCCTGCCTTCGCTAAGAAGCAACCCTGACCAAATCGCCGCACCGACCGACCAAATCGCAGGAGCATTTAATGCAAAGGTGGCCTGACACCTTTATCCTGACGCGCGCCCCCCAGCCGGCAGAGCCAAAGTGACCGCCGTCACTTCGCCGCTCCACTGACCGGCCTGACAAAAGGACAGCGCCGCCTGCGCCACTCCAACTGCGGTGCCACTTGACAGAGTGAGACTGACGGGCAGTCAGGCCCGGCCGAAGGCTCCATAGGAAGCTCCGCTTCGCCCGACCCCAGGGCTCGGACTCGGGCTAAGTCCCGGAAGACGGCGAACTCCGCTTCGCCCGACCCAGGGCTCGGACTCGGGCTAAGTCCCGGAAGACGGCGAACTCCGCTCCGCCCGACCCAGGGCTCGGACTCGGGCTAAGTCCCGGAAGACGACGAACTCCGCCCGACCCAGGGCTCGGACTCAGGCTAAGTCCCGGAAGACGGCGAACTCCGCCCGACCCAGGGCTCGGACTCGGGCTAAGTCCCAGAAGACGACGATCTCCGCCTCGCCCGACCCAGGGCTCGGACTTGGGCTCGGCCCCGGAAGACGACGAACTCCGCTTCGCCCGACCCCAGGGCTCGGACTCCGCCTCGGCACCAGCCGACAATCTCCGCCTCGCCCGACCCGGGGGCTCGGACTCAACCTCGGCTTCGGAGGAGCTTCCACATCACCCAACCTAGGGCGCAGACCAGCCACGTCAATAGGAGGCGCCATCATCACCCTACCCCAAGCTGACTCGGGCCGCAGGGAACAAGACCGGTGTCCCATCTGACTCGCTCCGCCAGATAAGCAATGATGGCGCCTCGCATGCTCTGTGACGACGGCGGCTCTCAGCCCCCTTACGGAAGCAAGAGGACGTCAGCAAGGACTCAACCGCTCCGACAGCTGTCCCTCCGCCAAGCTCCATCGCTCCTCCGACGGCCACGACATCACACCAGCTGGGTGCCAAGATCTCTCCGGCTGCCACAACGGCATGTACCTAGGGCGCTAGCTCTCCTCCGCTAGATACGTAGCACTCTGCTACACCCCCCATTGTACACCTGGATCCTCTCCTTGCACCTATAAAAGGGAGGACCAGGGCCCTCTTAGAGAGGGTTGGCCGCGCGGGGACGAGGACGAGACACGCGCTCGCCCGGAGCCGCTCGCTCCCTCCCCCGCGTGGACGCTTGTAACCCCCTACTGCAAGCGCACCTGACCTGGGCGCGGGACGAACACGAAGGCCGCGGGATTCCCACCTCTCTCACGCCGGTCTCCGGCCGCCTCGCTCTCCCCCCTTCGCGCTCGCCCTCGCGCTCGACCCATCTGGGCTGGGGCACGCGGCGACATTCACTCATCGGCTCAGGGACCCCCCGGTCTCGGAACGCCGACAATCCTAATTACGAAAGGCTTGACAAAGGTGCCGAAGGGGTAAAAAGAAAAAGAATTGTCAGCATTTTGAGTAGGGAAGCTGCTAGAATGGTAAAGTAGGATGAAAAGGATCCAAAGAAAACAAAAACTGCTCCTAGACCGAAGGTGGCAGTTTCGAAGAAGAGGAAGGCTAAAATTCTGGAGCCAAAGATAACTGAGGCAACAGAGGAAACTCATTCGACACCGCCCGCTGCTGAAATAGTAGAGATTTTAAAGGTAATGACTAAATCTTTACCCATCAAGCTGCTAAGTCCTCTCAGACCAGAACTGACACGACTTTTACAGAAGAAGGATCAACCCTCAGCTGTAAAGGAGAAGACTAGGGGTCAGAAAAAACGAAGGATTGTTAATGTCATGCAAGCCATCGAGCGGACGCCACCGCTGGCCTTGACATCCAAAATAACACCTATTGCAAGCGCCGAGGCCATTACCGAAGCTGATACCTCTATCGAAGCTGCAGCTGCTGCCGAAGCTACAAACCTTGAGAGTACACAATCAGGGATTGATAAAATTCTCTCAGACATGGCTGCGGAAGAGACAGCTGCGGCTGCAGAGAAGGTCATGGCCACAATGCCTGACAAAGGAAAAAATATTGTCGATGCTGCTTCAGGAGAAAAGGACTTTGACCTTCAGAACCTGGTAGGTCAAGAATTATCCGAGGCCAAAAAGAAGGAGCTACAGGAGTATGGGATATCCTGTGGCTACCAGCCAGGAGCTATGCTCTTTGGTGGAATTGACGAAGGAGTCTTAGGATGTATTCGCGACCGCGCCGGGGCAAAGATAATCGGCACTCTATCGAAGAGTGTCGGTTTCCCAAAGCTTGAAGCTGATATTAGCGGCTACCGACGACAACATATCGTCGGCAGTCTGTTTTACTCTAATTTCAAGGTAAAATTCCTTTTGCTAGATTTCTTTTATTTTTGTAGTGAAGCAAAATTTTCTGATGTCGGCTTATTTCTACATAGTATGTTGCTAAGTAAGGCACTGAGAATGCAACAAGACCTCGAAGACAAGAAAAATGAAATCATAATCGAGGGCTTGGAAAATAAGATCAAAGATTACGAAGCTTCTCTAGAGAAGAAAGACTTTCTACTTCAAGCAACAGAGGGCTCGCTTGTAGAAATCCAAGCTAAAAATACTAAATTAAGCAAGGAGCTTCTTCAGAGTCAAGTAGCTTTAAAAGAACAATTAGAGAACTTCAAACAAGAGAAGAGAGATCTGCAAGCGAAATATGAAGCCGAAGCTGACAAAAATTCGAAGCTGCAGAAATCTTTGAAAGACCTTCGGGATACATGTGTGAATTTTGGCAACCGCTACGTGCAACGGTTGAAAAAGGTCTTCAGCTCGGTTGGGGCCAACTCTGAAGATATTACCCCTTCGGTTGAAGACATATCAAATACCTTCGAACATATCGAAAATGAAGTTGATGCACTTGATGAAGTGATAGACGGGCATGGTGACTTCTGTGCCCTGCTAGCTTCTCGCGGCACAGCTGCCGCATTTCTGAAGGTTGGTTGCATGCACGCGAAGACAGTAAATAGACCAACCTTCAGTCTGTCTCCAACGGATTTGATTAATGTTCTCAGTGAAGCCCGAAGCATCGGAAACAGATTCACAACTCAAATTTGGGCTAAGCGTGGACGAGAGTTAGCAGGGGACGAAGCCCGAAGCTTGCTTAAACTGGTATGGAACTTATACCTGTTGCTTGCCTTGACTCTTGTAATTATTTTTACCTTATACCATTGTTTGTCTGCAGAATGGTGATGCCGAAGGTTGATAATCCGAAGCATATTGCGAAGGCTGCTGAAGCTTCTCTTTGGGCCTGCCTGTATAGACTTTAGGAACATTTGTATTATCTTTGCAAAAAACTGTAATCGAGAATTGAACAATACTGTGTATGTTTGTCCATACCTTGTAATATATTTTTACCTTTTCATCCATGTACAAATTGCTTTGCTATGGACGAAACTTGTATCTTTTGAGCCGAAGGCAAAAAACACCTTCCCTTCTTTTCGTACACAATGAAGCATGTCCTTGCATAAAATGTATATGTTTAAAACGAAGCTTCTTCGTGTTCATCGAAGCACTGTCATCGAAGCTGGAGTATTTCTGTTCGTGCTTCATGTTATGATGATGATGATCCTACGAATGTCTAAATGAATGTATGTATGAATGCAATGAATGATGTAATGTAATGTGCAAATGAATGTCCAAAACACACACAAAGCCACACCCAGGCTCTACATCCCCTTAGGAACGACTTTGGAGTCTTTAAGCTCTGCATCCCCTTAGGAACGACTTTGGAGCTTCTTCGCCTTATATTTCGGTGGTATCTAAGCTCTACATCCCCTTAGGAACGACTTTGGAGCTTCGTCACCTTCTATTTCGGTGGTATCTAAGCTCTGCATCCCCTTAGGAACGACTTTGAAGCTTCTTCACCTTCTATTTCGGTGGTATTTGGCTCTGCATTCCCGTAGGAACGACTTCTGAGCTTTGGAACTTACGCTGCGCTCCCTTAGGAATGACTTCTGTAGCTTCAAAACTTACGCTGCGCTCCCTTAGGAACGACTTTTTGTAGCTTCGTCATCCTTTGTGGTGATTACAGCTCTACATCCCCTTAGGGACGTCTTTTGAGCTTCTCCCTGTTTTCTTTTGCACTCAATGGTGCAGGTTCTGATTTTACATATTACATTTTTGGGGGATTTTGGCCCTTGTATTGCATAGGGCTAAATAATAATGAAAATTACAAAGTATGGCCCCATTAAAAACCTTTCCCCCCTCCTGAAAGGAAAAGGGTGCCATATGAAAAATGAAAAAGATTACATCAATGACACATAGTACCGTCGAAGCTCATCCGCATTCCAAGATCTAGGTATGTTGTTGTCATCCATATTCTTCAATCTGTAAGAACCAGGTCTTGACGAAGATACTACCAGAAAAGGACCTTCCCACTTTAGTTGTAGCTTGCCCACTGTGTCTGGGTTGGCCACTCTCCGAAGCACCAAATGTCCTGGCTTGATGTTTTTCAATCGAACTTTCCTATCACGCTATCTTATTATTTCGGCCTGAAACTTATTGATGTGTTCTATGGCCTGAAGTCTGGTCCCTTCTATAGTGTCTTTTGTTGTTTGATAATCAGCTTCGTCCTCCGCTGAAGCTGTGGTTCTTATTGATCCTGTCTTTGCTTCTTCTGGTGTTATTGCTTCGTCACCAAACAGGAGCTTGAAAGGTGTAAAACATGTTGACCTTGACACAGTTGTGTTGTGGCTCCACACCACTTTAATCAACTCATCTGGCCACTTTCCTCTAGGCTGGTTGAAGATTAGCTTCATTATTCCTGTCATTATAATTCCATTTGCTCTTTCTACCAACCCATTTGATTCTGGATGCCTCACTGATGCAAAATGAATTTTTGTACCAATTCGGTTACAGAAATCTTTGAACATTTCAGCATCAAATTGAGTTCCATTATCCACAATTATTGTCTTTGGCATGCCAAAGCGACAAACAATGTTTTGCCAAAAGAATTTCTGTACTGTGGCCAATGTTATTGTGGCCAAGGGCTTTGCTTCGATCCACTTGGAAAAAATAATTCCACTGCTACAACGACATATTTCAGATTTCCTTGTGCTGTTGGAAGTGAGCCTAACAAATCTAGACCCCACCTTTGAAGTGGCCAAGTTGGTTGTATTAACTGGGTTAGAGACGAAGGTTGTTTTTGGTCTTTTGCACATCTTTGGCAATTTTCACGTTTTTGAACCAGATCTGCTACATCTGAAGCTGCCTTCGGCCAATATAATCCTTGTCTAAAAACCTTCCCCAACAAAGGCCTAGAACCAATATGAGATCCATATAAACCTGCATGTATTTCCTTCATCAGCTCTTGACCTTTGGTTCTAGATAAACACTTCAGTAATGGAGAGCAGACTCCATATTTATATAACTCCCCTTCAATGATCACATATGGTCTTGTTTTTGCTTCCATTCTTTTATTATAAACTTCGTCATCTGAAAGACAATTACCATGGAGGAAAGATATAATTTCAGTCCTCCAATCTTCACTATGTACATGTGATATTGCAAGCACTGCTCTCTCCATAAGTTCGACTAAAGGTGCTTTTATTGTCTCAAAGAACACTTCCGAAGGCAAGGGGAGCCCCTATGCCGCTGATTTAGCTAACAAATCTGCATGCTCATTTTCCCCTCTTGGAATATTTTTTTACAAAAAATCCTTCGAAAGAAGCCTCCAATCTTCGAACTGTATCCAAATATTTTTCAAGTTTCGGATCTCTTGTCTTGCTACTTTTGTCCACATGGTCAGAAATAACTTGGGAATCTGTTTTAAGGATCGCCCTTCTTATTCCCATTGCCTTTAGCTTCCGAAGCCCTAACAGAAGAGCTTCGTATTCAGCAATATTATTTGTACAACTAAAGTCCAGCTTTACTGCGTAGCATGTCCTGACTTTAGAGGGCGCTACTAAAACAGCAGCTGCTCTAGCACCAAAGGTTCCCCAAGAACCATCACAGAATATCGTCCAGGCTTCAACACCTTTTGTTGCTTCTTCTTCTTGAGCCCCTGGCATCCAATCAGCAATGAAATCTGCTAGCGCCTGAGATTGAATTGAGGATCTATGCACATAATCAATGGTGAATTCATTAAGTTCTGTGGCCCACTTTCCAATTCTCCCTGTAGCTTTTTTGTTTCTCATTATGTCCTTCAGAGGTTGTGATGAAGGGACTATTATATGATAGGCTTGAAAGTAATGCCAAAGCTTTCTGGAGGCCATTAACACAACATACAACACCTTCTCCAATTCTGTGTGATTTTTCTTTGATAAACTGAGTACTTCGGAAACAAAGTATACTGGTGCTTGTCTTTTTACTTGACCATCTTTCTTCTCCTGTACAAGTGCCGCACTGATTGCAGAATGGGAGGCAGCCACATACATGAGTAATGGAGTTCCTGATGAAGGTGGAGTTAGATTTGTCAGGTCTATCAAGTATTGCTTTTAATTCTTCGAAAGCCTTCTGTTGAGCCGGACCCCATTGAAAAACTTCGGCTGACTTTAATATTTCAAAGAATGGTAGATTTCTCTTAGCTGATCTTGATATAAATCTGTTCAGCGATGCTAATCTTCCTGCCAATCCTTGAGCCCCTTTCTTTGAATTTGGCGGCTCCATCCGAAGGATAGCTTCAATCTTACTTGGGTTAGCTTCGATACCTTTTGTTGATACCAGACAGCCAAGAAACTTGCCCTTCTTTACTCCAAAAACACACTTTTCTGGATTTAAATTGAGACCAGCTTGCTTGAAGTTGGCAAACGTCTCTTGCAAGTCGACAATGTGATTTTCTTGTTTCGTGCTTTTTACTATGATGTCATCAACATAAGTTAGCACATTCCTGCCTATTTGAGAGTGAAGAACCTTGGCTATCATTCTGCTGAAGCTTCCTCCAACATTTTTGAGCCCCTCAGGCATCCGAAGGTAACAATAAGTACCACTCGGGGTTATGAAGCTTGTCTTTGGCTCATCCTCTTTCTTCATCCAAATTTGGTGATAGCCCGAGTAACAGTCCAATAAGCTCATGAGTTCCGAAGAAGCTGTTGCATCTGCAAGGGAGGCTATTCTTGGTAAAGGGAACTCGTCCTTCAGACATGCCTTGTTGAGATCTGTGAAATCAATACACAATCTCCATTTCCCATTAGCCTTCTTCACCATGACAGTATTAGCTAGCCACTCTGGATATGTTACTTCTCTTATGACACCAGCACTGAGAAGTCTTTTTACTTCATTCCGAGCACCTTCAGCTTTATCCTCAGACATTTTCTGAAGTCTTTGCTTTCTTGGCCTAAAAGATGGATCCACATTGAGTGAATGCTCAATGACATCTCTGTTAACACCACAGAGATCGTTAGCTTTCCGAGTGAAGACATCTTTGTTGTTGAACAAAAATCTTAGCAGAGTTTTTTCTCACCAGATAACTGAGATCCCAGCAATACCCGTTGGTTTGCTATGTCTTCACACAGGAGCATAGGCTTCGGCTAATCTGCCGAAGCAGCCTTCTCTCTTTTGTGCTTATATTGCTGACAAGCTTCGGCTCCATCTATGTTATGGATTGCCTTTGAATCCGTCCAACTCCCTTCAGCCCTCCTGGCAGCTTCTTGACTCCCATGAACAGCAATGGGACCTTGCTCTGAAGGTATCTTCATGCATAAGTATGCTAGATGAAGTATTGCTTTGAAGGCATTAAGCGTCCCTCGACCAATGATTGCATTGTATGGGTACTCCATGTCAACAATGTCAAAGACAACTTGCTCAGTTCTTGTGTTGTGAATGTGACCGAAGGTAACTGACATTGTTATTTTGCTAAGTGCCACAATCTATCTTCCTCCGAAGCCATAAAGAGGGTGTGTTACATCATGAATCTTGTCTTCTGGTTCTTGCATTTGTCTGAAAGCCTTTGCAAAGATGATGTCCACTGCACTGCCTGTATCAACTAGAACATTGTGGACCAGAAATCCCTTGATGACACAAGATATAACCATGGCATCATTATGAGGATAGTCTTTAAGCTGAAGATCTTTCTGGGAGAAGGTGATTGGGATGTGAGACCACTTAGATCTGATGAAGGGTCCCTGCACCCCAACATGTTGCACTCTTCTCTGCGCTTCCTTCCTCTACTTCTTGTTGGTTAGCTCTGAGCTTGAACCGCCTGTGATTGGGAGCACCAACTTCGTTGCTGAATGTGCTACAACTTAGTTGTTGTATGGAGCCATCGTTACAACAGTGGAAGTGAGTTCACCGGAGATGGGTGCCAATGTTGGTCACTTGTTCTCAAAAGCTATGAATCAGGAACAAGGCAACACCGAAGAGGCCATTCATCTACCAACTTCATAGAGGGAGGAGGCCTGAAAAGGTCTAATTCACCACCGAAGACTTCTCTCGCTGTCCTAGAAGGTCCGGCTTCTATCCCGACAGGATCCGCAGGTACGTTGGGGTGTTGTTGAGAATACAATACATGAACTTCTTCATGTAGAGTATTACAATAAAACTGCAAGTTATCTACGGCTGAGCTAAGCTCCTCCACGCAGGCTCGAGCTTTTGCCTCCTTAGCCCAAGCAAGTGAACGAGAGTTAACTGCCCAATCGAGCGCTAGATCTCGTTCCGCGAGTTGATCTTGCAGGTGGCGGATGTCTAAGTTTGTTGAAACTTGTAACTTTTGTAATAAAGAAATTCCGCTGCAAAATGTTGGTGTGTGATTTGTGTTTACTTAATCTTGCGATCTTAGTTGTAAGTGGTTTATCTGGGGTCCTTGGGACACTCGGACGGATCCTGTTAAGTTATTTGGTGCACATGCATAGCCGTCTGAGGTCTTTGAGACAAGGACAGGTGCATGTGGTCCAATAACTTGGGAGGTTCTGCCACAGCTGGTATCGGAGCACTCGATCCGATGAACTCAATTCCCAACCAAACTAGGAAACCTTGCCTCCATAACCAACCAAATGCTTCATTTATGCAGTAAGCAAGGATCCAAACTACATGTACTACATGTTATAGTGTCCAAGAATCAGTTACAATTCATTGAACCTATTTTCAGTTCTCTGAATTCATCTTTTAGTGCTCCATTCCTCTCCCTCTGTTCAGTGCTTTGTAACTCACAAATTCCCTCAACAACAAGCCCAACTCATTTACTTAAAGTTATTCTCTAGCCATAGCTCTACTACTTTGGCATAGCATCCCCAGACTGAAACCATGCTAATCAAAAGTTATGATGCCACAAAATAGAGCAAAAATCATAGAAAAGTTCAGTTTTAGTGAACTGAAACAACATTGCACCCACTCAGGCAGAGAAGTTTGGGACACCTTTTTACTGCCAACTTATACAGTAGCAAGCCCATTCTTTGTATGAAACTTGTTGTCCTTAATGTGGTCTTTTATCTGGATGTGGAATCCCTAACCTAATTCTCTTGGAGTAATTATCACAAGGCTCTAAAGTTAGGAGAAAACACTGGATCATAGTGACAGTAATTGAATTATCACACCACTGATCCCTTACAGACCTCCCCGTTCAGATCCCTTGATCACCTAATTTCACTTAGCAACAAATCAAGTCAACATAACAAAAGTTATTCTCAACCCCACTGGTCAGCAACAACCATTTAACAGTGCCTTAGGATATTATTACAGGTTGCAGGCCATCACTGAATTTGTTCTGGCTCATACTGTCAAGACCAACAGATAAGGATTTGTTGCCCAGAAAACAGTCCAAAAACCTCGATATTTTCAATAGAGAGTAGGGATTCTAGACCTCAGTTAGGCACCTCGACTCTATCTCAATTTATATTACCATATGAGGCAGAACATGAAGATAGGGGCCTATTTTAGAATCCTACAGCAACACTATCACTTGCACTAGCCCTGCTGCCCCATCTTCACACCTCCATGTTCCAACCAAACTAGGGCTGTAAAGGCCAAACGGACCACTGGGTGAGCTTCACCAACCTATAAGGATGCTAGAACATGAACTTTTTAGGGGTTGAACCATACCGCAATCGCCTGGCCATGTGAAGTCGATGTACTGGCGAGGTGGTCACCAGTCACTCGCAGTGGCCTGATCAATGAAAATGGGCACGTCCAGGGTATAGTTTGGGGGAAAGGAGAGCAACCCTGTTAGTTGAAGCTATATCCTGTGGTTGATGGTCGAGGCAAAGATCACGTCTTGCTCCTGCTTTCCTTTGAAAACAAGGTTGCCATAGACTCTAGGACTTGCCTTTAGCACTTGAAGTCTCCAAGTCAATTTGTTACTTGCTCAAGAGGTGACCTACTTTTGTCTAGCTTAAGCCAAGTCCTTAACCCAACACACAACATCACACTTTTTGAAAAAGTTTAACCTAGTGAATGCATTCTAAGTGTAACAAGCACATTAATGCAGATGCTTATGATGACATGTCAGAGTTTTAGTTTACGTAACACCAGGGGTGTTACAGCATTCCGAAAGACATAACCAAGTATTCAAATAAACCATAACGCGTAGTGAATGCGGTCTTGGGTATATCTTCGGGCCGGATACAGATCTGATGATTGCCCGATCTGAGGTCAATCTTGGAGAAGACCCTCGCTCGAGTCAGTTGATCAAATAAAATGTTAATTCGTGGAAGAGGGTACTTATTTTTGATGGTAACCTCATTAAGGGGTCTATAATCCACACACATCCATAGTGTTTGATCCTTCTTCTTAACAAAGATGGCTGGACAGCCCAGGGTGATGAGCTTGGCCGGATGAATCCCTTCTCCAATAGATCTTGTAATTGGGTCTTGAGCTCTGCCAGTTCATTTGGAGGCATTCGATATGACCTTCTAGAAATAGGAGCTGTACCGGGCTTCAACTCAATCACGAATTCTACATCTCTTTCTGGAGGCAATCCAGGCAAATCTTCTGGAAAGACGTCGGGGAACTCACATACTACCGGAATATCTTGGATCTCCGGTATAATAGCTTCATATATTCTACCAAATGGTTTAGCTGGAATGGCTATGGGGATGGTCAAGAGAACCTCTTCTTGGCCATAACTCAATTTGATAGTTCTCAATTCAGTATTGAGAATAGCTTTATGTTGGGCCAACCAATTCATGCCCAGAATTACATCTATGTCTTGGCCTTTCAGAACAATCATATTAGTAGGAAAGTCCCGTCCAGCCAATGTTACGGGCACTTGGTAAGCCACTTCTTTAGTAAATATTTGTCCCCCAGGCGAATGAATTTTAAACCCTTCCCTTGATTCATGGTATGGAATGCAATGTTGCTCCACAAATTTCTTGCTTATGAACGTATGCGAAGCACCAGAATCAAAGAGAATAATTGTGGGGTGGTTGGCCATGAAAAATGTACCCATCATAACCGGTTCGCCGTCCTGTGTTGTGGCCACTTGAGTATAATAAATTCGCCTTGTTTTCCTTGTGTTTTTGCCCGCGGTATTGTTTACCGCATTTCCCTTTCCTCGAGTGGAATTCCCAGAACTCTGCTGATTACTTGATCAATTCTGCTTCTGATATGAGCAGTCCTTGATAAAGTGTCTGGACTTTCCACAGTTGAAACAGCCAGTTGAAGAGATGGGGAGGGCAGGGAAACGAGTGCCAGGGGCACCCGGCTGATTTGTTGAAGTAGGGGCAGTGGTGGGGCGAATGAAGACCGGTTGCTTGAAAGGGTAGGAGGGTGGACGTGAAGAAGAGTGATTCGAATTGAAAGGTCGGATTACCAACCTTTGTCTTTTCTCGAGGACCTGATTGGGCCTATCGCCTCCATAACCCTTGGATTTTCTGGAACCTGCATATTTAGCCTCAACTGCCAGCGCTGTGCTGACAGCCCTTTCGTAAGTAAGATCGATGCAGGTGGCCATCTTTCTTTGCATTCGATCATTCAAGCCTCTCATGAAACTATTCCTCTTTTTTATATCCGTGTTGACTTGATCGATTGCATATTGGGATAAGTGATTAAATTTATTGAGATACTGGGTAACAGTATCCCCGCCTTGTTTTAACTTCTTGAACTCCTCCTGCTTCATGTGGAGCACCCCTTCAGGTATATAGTGCTCACGGAAAGCCAACTTGAACTCATCCCAAGTTATTTGATGACCAGCCGGTTGAATGGCTACAAAATTTCCCCACCAGGTGCTGGCAGGGCCATGCAATTGTTGTGCTGCGAATAGGGGCTTTTGAACCTCTGAACACCGAAGAAGCCTAAACTTTTGTTCAATGACGCGGATCTATTCATCCACTTCTAGAGGGTCCTCTGCTTTGACCAACAATGGAGGGCGCGTCTCGGAGAAATCCAGATAGGATGTTTCACGGGGGCCTTGCGGATATGCTCGCCTGCCTTGTTGTAGTTGTTGACCCGCCATCTCCCGCAGGAAGTGGGTATTGTCGGCCGCAGCATTAACCATGGCAGCGATGGCCTCGGCTAACGTGGGAGGTACTGGAGGTGGGTTCAAGGTTACTTCCCTCCCACTAGAGGTCCCTGCTCCATCCTGTGAACGAGTCTTGGAAGGCATCTGAGGCAACAAACATTGAGAAAAATATAATATGCCAAAGAAAACCATCCATCTAACATTACTGAAAAGGCAATGTTACAGACTCGAATTTTACAACAGGATTACATTACCTATTATACATTATTACTACTTCTAAACTATACTACCCTTGCTTCTTGTCACTTTTAGTAGCCTCGCTGTCGGGCGTAGGAGACCATTCATCTACCAACTTCATAGAGGGAGGAGGCCTGAAAAGGTCTAATTCACCACCGAAGACTTCTCCCGCTGTCCTAGAAGGTCCGGCTTCTATCCCGACAGGATCCGCAGGTACGTTGGGGTGTAGTTGAGAATACAATACATGAACTTCTTCATGTAGAGTATTACAATAAAACTGCAAGTTATCTACGGCTGAGCTAAGCTCCTCCACGCAGGCTCGAGCTTTTGCCTCCTTAGCCCAAGCAAGTGAACGAGAGTTAACTGCCCAATCGAGCGCTAGATCTTGTTCCGCGAGTTGATCTTGCAGGTGGAGGATGTCTAAGTTTGTTGAAACTTGTAACTTTTGTAATAAAGAAATTCCGCTGCAAAATGTTGGTGTGTGATTTGTGTTTACTTAATCTTACGATCTTAATTGTAAGTGGTTTATCTGGGGTTCTTTGGACACTCGGACGGATCCTGTTAAGTTATTTGGTGCACATGCATAGCCGTCTGAGGTCTTTGAGACAAGGACAGGTGCATGTGGGCCCAATAACTTGGGAGATTCTGCCACAACTGGTATCGGAGCACTGGATCCGATGAACTCAATTCCCAACCAAACTAGGAAACCTTGCCTCCATAACCAACCAAGTGCTTCATTTATGCAGTAAGCAAGGATCCAAACTGCATGTACTACATGTTATAGTGTCCAAGAATCAGTTACAATTCATTGAACCTATTTTCAGTTCTCTGAATTCATCTTTTAGTGCTCCATTCCTCTCCCTCTGTTCAGTGCTTTGTAACTCACAAATTCCCTCAACAACAAGCCCAACTCATTTACTCAAAGTTATTCTCTAGCCATAGCTCTACTACTTTGGCATAGCATCCCCAGACAGAAACCATACTAATGAAAAGTTATGATGCCACAAAATAGAGCAAAAATCATAGAAAAGTTCAGTTTTAGTGAACTGAAACAACACTGCACCCACTCAGGCAGAGAAGTTTGGGACACCTTTTTACTGCCAACTTATACAGTAGCAAGCCCATTCTTTGTATGAAACTTGTTGTCCTTGATGTGGTCTTTTATCTGGATGTGGAATCCCTAACCTAATTCTCTTGGAGTAATTATCACAAGGCTCTAAAGTTAGGAGAAAAACACTGGATCATAGTGATAGTAATTGAATTAGCACACCACTGATCCCTTACAGACCTCCCCATTCAGATCCCTTGATCACCTAATTTCACTTAGCAACAAATCAAGTCAACTTAACAAAAGTTATTCTCAACCCCACTGGTCAGCAACAACCATTTAACAGTGCCTTAGGATATTATTACAGGTTGCAGGCCATCACTGAATTTGTTCTGGCTCATACTGTTAAGACCAACAGATAAGGATTTGTTGCCCAGAAAACAGTCCAAAAACTTGGATATTTTCAATAGAGAGTAGGGATTCTAGACCTCAGTTAGGCACCTCGACTCTATCTCAATTTATATTACCATATGAGACAGAACATGAAGACAGGGGCCTATTTTAGAATCCTATAGCAACACTATCACTTGCACTAGCCCTGCTACCCCATCTGCACACCTCCATGTTCCAACCAAACTAGGGCTGTAAAGGCCAAACGGACCACTGGGTGAGCTTCACCAACCTATAAGGATGCTAGAACATGAACTTTTTAGGGGTTGAACCATACCGCAATCGCCTGGCCATGTGAAGTCGATGTACTGGCGAGGTGGTCACCAGTCACTCGCAGTGGCCTGATCAATGAAAATGGGCACGTCCAGGGTATAGTTTGGGGGAAAGGAGAGCAACCCTGTTAGCTAAAGCTATATCCTGTGGTTGATGGTCGAGGCAAAGATCACGGCTTGCTCCTGCTTTCCTTTGAAAACAAGGTTGCCATAGACTCTAGGACTTGCCTTTAGCACTTGAAGTCTCCAAGTCAATTTGTTACTTGCTCAAGAGGTGACCTACTCTTGTCTAGCTTAAGCCAAGTCCTTAACCCAACACACAACATCACACTTTTTGAAAAAGTTTAACCTAGTGAATGCATTCTAAGTGTAACAAGCACATTAATGCAGATGCTTATGATGACATGTCTGAGTTTTAGTTTACGTAACACCAGGGGTGTTACAGCATTCCGAAAGACATAACCAAATATTCAAATAAACCATACCGCGTAGTGAATGCGGTCTTGGGTATATCTTCGGGCCGGATACGGATCTGATGATAGCCCGATCTGAGGTCAATCTTGGAGAAGACCCTCGCTCCAGTCAGTTGATCAAATAAAATGTCAATTCATGAAAGAGTGTACTTATTTTTGATGGTAACCTCATTAAGGGGTCTATAATCCACGCACATCCGTAGTGTTTGATCCTTCTTCTTAACAAAGATGGTTGGACAGCCCCAGGGTGATGAGCTTGGCCGGATGAATCCCTTCTCCAATAGATCTTGTAATTGGGTCTTGAGCTCTGCCAGTTCATTTGAAGGCATTCGGTACGACCTTCTAGAAATAGGAGTTGTACCGGGCTTCAACTCAATCACGAATTCTACATCTCTTTCTGGAGGCAATCCAGGCAAATCTTCTGGAAAGACATCGGGGAACTCACATACTACCAGAATATCTTGGATCTCTGATATAATAGCTTCATATATTCTGCCAAATGGTTTAGCTGGAATGGCTATGGGGATGGTCAAGAGAACCTCTTCTTGGCCATAACTCAATTTGATAGTTCTCAATTCAGTATTGAGAATAGCTTTATGTTGGGTCAACCAATTCATGCCCAGAATTACATCTATGTCTTGGCCTTTCAGAACAATCATATTAGTAGGAAAGTCCCGTCCAGCTAATGTTACGGGCACTTGGTAAGCCACTTCTTTAGTAAATATTTGTCCCCCAGGCAAATGAATTTTAAACCCTTCCCTTGATTCATGGTATGGAATGCAATGTTGCTCCACAAATTTCTTGCTTATGAATGTATGCGAAGCACCAGAATCAAAGAGAATAATTACGGGGTGGTTGGCCACGAGAAACGTACCCATCATAATCGGTTCGTCGTCCGGTGTTGTGGCCACTTGAGTATAATAAATTCGCCCCGTTTTCCTTGTGTTTTTGCCTGTGGTATTGTTTGCCGCATTTCCCTTTCCTTGAGTGGAATTCCCAGAACTCTGCTGATTACTTGATCAATTCTGCTTCTGATATGGGCAGTCCTTGATAAAGTGTCCGGACTTTCCACAGTTGAAAAATCCAATTGAAGAGCTGGGGAGGGCAGGGAAACGAGTGCCAGGGGCACCTGGCTGATTTGTTGAAGTAGGGGCAGTGGCGGGGCGAATGAAGACCGGTTGCTTGAAAGGGTAGGAGGGTCGACGTGAAGAAGAGCGATTCAAATTGAAAGGTCGGATTACCAACCTTTGTCTTTTCTCGGGGCCCTGATTGGGCCTATCGCCTCCATAACCCTTGGATTTTTCGGAACCTGCATATTTAGCCTCAACTGCCAGCGCTGTGTTGACAGCCCTTCCATAAGTAAGATCGATGCATGTGGCCATCTTTCTTTGCATTCGATCATTCAAGGCTCTCATGAAACAATTCCTCTTTTTTATATCCGTGTTGACTTGATCGATTGCATATTGGGATAAGTGATTAAATTTATTGAGATACTGGGTAACAGTATCCCCGCCTTGTTTCAACTTCATGAACTCCTCCTGCTTCATGTGGAGCACCCCTTCAGGTATATACTGCTCACGGAAAGCCAACTTGAACTCATCCCAAGTTATTTGTTGACCAGTCGGTTGAACGGCTACAAAATTTCCCCACCAGGTGCTGGCGGGGCCATGCAATTGTTGTGCTGTGAATAGGGGGCTTTTGAACCTCTGAACACCGGAGAAGCCCAAACTTCTGTTCAATGACGCGGATCCATTCATCCGCTTCTAGAGGGTCCTCTACTTTGACAAACAATGGAGGGCGCGTCTCAGAGAAATCCAGATAGGATGTTTCACGGGGGCCTTGCGGATATGCCCGCCCGCCTTGTTGTTGTAGTTGTTGACCCGCCATCTCCCGCAGGAAGCGGGTATTGTCGGCCGTAGCGTTAACCAAGACAGCGATGGCCTCGGCTAACGTGGGAGGTACTAGAGGTGGGTTCGGGGTTACTTCCCTCCCACTAGAGGTCCCTGCTCCGTCCTGTGAACGAGTCTTGGAAGGCATCTGAGGCAACAAACATTGAGAAAAATATAATATGCCGAAGAAAACCATCCATCTAACATTACTGAAAAGGTAATGTTACAGACTCGAATTTTACAACAGGATTACATTACCTATTATACATTATTACTACTTCTACACTATACTACTCTTGCTTCTTGTCACTTTTAGTAGCCTCGCTGTCGGGCATAGGAGACCATTCATCTACCAACTTCATAGAGGGAGGAGGCCTAAAAAGGTCTAATTCATCACCGAAGGCTTCTCCCGCTGTCCCAGAAGGTCCGGCTTCTATCCCGACAGGATCCGCAGGTATGTTGGGGTGTAGTTGAGAATACAATACATGAGCTTCTTCATGTAGAGTATTACAATAAACCTGCAAGTTATCTACGGCTGAGCTAAGCTCCTCCACGCGGGCTCGAGCTTTTGCCTCCTTAGCCCAAGCAATCGAACGAGAGTTAACCACCCAATCGAGCGTTAGATCTCGTTCCACGAGTTGATCTTGCAGGTGGCGGATGTCTGATCTTAATTCATTTATTCTTTCACCATCCGCGACCCATATGTCGTTCCTGCGATGGAGTTCTGTTCGAAGCTGATCCACTTGGGCTTCCAGATCCCCGATTGGATCGTTGCTACCACCACTGCTATCTTCATGTCGTGGGGCAAGCTGATGACGGGGTATGCCAATCGGCCCGGTAGACTTGCGCGCGGTCTTTCTTGTGTGCGGCGGCATTTCTTAAGGGGGAAAATCTTATTAGCATTGTTTTTAGCATGATGCATGTGTAATTACAGAATCAACCTTAGTCGATTCACACCTTCTATACATTGCACTCTATTATCTGGTCTTCCAAATAAGTACTCAGAAAGAAACTAGATAAGAAAGAAAGAAATTTTCTAGATAAGTCTCGGAAGAATTCTTTTTGAAGATGCCTCATAATATCTGCAGAGATGGGCAAGCTCCGATACCAGCTGTGACGGAACCTCCCAAGTCATTAGGCCCACCTACATTTGTCCTTGTCCAACGAACCTCAGACAACTCTGCAGGTGCCCCTGAATCACTTGACAAGTTCTTTATCTGCTTTCCTTACCTTTCCCAAGAGCATTTTACCCGTCACGCAAACATTACAAGCATCGGAGATACGAAAATGTGGAAGCATTTATATTAACTTACCTTTACTAAAAAGTAAGACAGAGTTATATAGTTACAGACCAGAACAAAATATACGAGTGCTGAGTATTATTATTACAAACCATGGGAGGCAAAAACCCCTCCCGATAAGTATCAAACAAAAGTTTTATAGAGGATCCTTTGCTCCCGCAGCTTTACTCCTAGTGCTCTTCCTTTGGTACCACCTTTGAACAGAAGCAACAAAAGTTGGTTGCTTCCTCACCTAAAAACAACATGGGAGGAAGCCCTGAGTATGGAATTACTCAGCAAGTCTTACCCGACTAAAGAAAAGACTCTCAAGCGTATGCTGGCTTGAGGGAGTCAAGGTAAGGCTTATCAATAATCAATGACTCTGTTTGCAAAAATGCTTACTAAGAGTGAATCCTTAAAAATCTAGTTTTATTTGTCAGGTCAAGTAAAGTTACCTGCATCTAGAGTTCTGTCTACCCTAGTTCAATCACTTGACCATACTAGCCAATTTCTTAACAACCCTTCATCTTCACTAGATTGCTACGTGTAAGTCAGTGACCAAGTCTTCATAACCGCGAAGTTGCGGCGATCCGAATCGATTATACTCAGCTGAGGATCTCCAATCACACGACATATGTAGCACTTAACCCTTGCATATACCAACTCACCACCAGGATTCTTAAGACTAGATCAGGTTCACGCCAACTGAGAGCACAGATACACCACCATCCAGCCTCTTGCCACGGAGGGTACACGCTACTCTCGCTATCTCTCCACTCCCATTGCGTGGTATCTTATTCTGGTATTAGTCTGCCCGAGGCAAAGCTTACCCATGACGAGGCATGTGACCAGTTAAAGGGTCGTCGGTCATCAAGCCTACATCGACACGGTCCATAATCGACTCAGACGGAGACACTACACCGAGACTCTCTTCTCGTGCAAGTCACTCGCCCGGTCTCAGCTTAATCATTTCAAACCCCAAAGTTTGGTACCTGGCAGAGGTACATCTTTTCCAATGTTGAACCCATCATGGCCATGATGGATCCACCATCAAGTTTTATTTTCGAAAACAACCCACCCACTTTGCAACATCATCTTTGAGAAAACAAAACATTTTGTTTTTCTAAAGCAAAGCTAAGCATAAGAAAACCTTTCATAAAACAGGGATTAGGAAGTGATCCAAGGAAGGAGATGCAGCAATAGTTTAGCACACAACTCTTATCACCTAATGCATCAAGTAAGTGAGAAAGAGTTTAAAAATAACAAGGAGGTGGCAAATGCATCGGGGCTTGCCTTGTGTTACTGGTGAATCAGGCTCAGATCCGCAGATATCAAAATAAAAGCAGTTGCCTGCCTGATGTTCCTCAGGTGGTGGTGGTGAAGTCTTCTCTTCTTCTACTTCTTCTTCATTTTCTAAATATAACCATACATAATAATGAATGCCCATGTAATGCTCATGAGAGTGCAAAGATAATAAAAGTTTATTATCTAAAGTCTTGAATACAATTTTCCTTCACGGATCTCCGAGAACTTAGGGTTTCTGGAGTCAACAGTGAAGTTCACAAGGCAGGGGGCTAGGGTTTTGGGTTCTAAGTATCAAACATGGTCCAAATCATATCAAACTTTACCCAAGGTTTCTAAATATTACTTAAACTTTATCCTAAGATTTTAGTGAATTTTGGATTTATTATTTATTTTTTTAAAATCCAAAAGCAAGGGCTTGAGCTGTTTTAAATACTCTATAATTTCTTATTTGGATAAAAAATCCTAAAACTATTTTTAATAAATTCTATGGAAAATTAGGAATCTAGAAAAATTGGTCTTATATTTTTAGGATTTTTCTATAATTTTCTAGAATTGTTTTAGCTCTGGCAGAAAAAGAAAAAGACAATGTGTGAACAGAATTGGACCTAATCCAGCCCAGGCGGCCCAACACCGAGTGGAAACGCGCGCGCGCCCGCGCTGGCAGACTTACACAGAGGCCCCTGCTGTTAAGAATATCTGTTAAGAACCCCTAGTTACTATTCCCTCTCTCTCTGACAGTTACACGGAGGTCCCCTGACCTTTGTTTCTTCTCCAAATATGTCCCTGGCCACGGCGCGCTCACTGTCGGTCACCGACACGACTTGAACTGGCCACGGCCGGCGGCGGATGCCCAGTCTAACTATAGGGAGAGTATAACCGCGTCCAAGCGACCTAGGAACGAGCTTCACTTTGGCTGGCATACGCAGAGGACGTTCTACCCACGCACATGGTGGAACCCGCGACGTCGAGCTCGCGTTCCCACTCAATCATGGCCGAATTGACCAAACGGTTGCCACGACGAGCTTCCTGGGCACATCGAGCTGCTAAAACGACACTCGAGAGGCGTAGAGCCTTACCAGAGTGGGCTGGCCACGGAAGAGCTATCCACGGCGGCGCAGAGATCCGAGTTGGGGGAAAACGATATTGCGACGGCTCTGGGTGAAATTGGGAGGTGGGATTGGGGCTATACAGCCATAAGAAATTGTAATTTCACCATGCACAATTAATTCGGGAAGAGGTGGCAGAGGCAGTACGAATTTTGGACTTTGATTACACTCACTGGTGGAGATGTGAATACCCCGCCGTGGATCATGGTGCTATTTATAGCCACGGCGGTCTGGCTAGCGATCTCCGGCCACGGATAACTTCGTTAGCGCATGCTTACAACATAGGGAAGAGACACAGTGAGGGAGATCGAGGCATGGGTGACACCGCGGCAAAAGTTAACTGAGTCACGGTGGCCGTCGGTGATTAGCTCTGGCCACGCCCGGCTCAGCACGCGGAATGGTGCCACGTCCCGAGTTACTCCTTCGCAATCAAATCCCCACCGATTCATCCGAGCTCATCCAATTCAACAGTGCTGCAGATCTTTTCTTGGTGTTCTTCAGATTTTTCAGTCCATTAGATCTTCAGAACTTGTCTGAACCGACTACCTTCTACCCTCTTTATCTCTGGATTTTTGTTAAGAACAGAGCAACCTCCCTTAATACAATTTGTTCACTAAACATCAGTCTACAAACTTACTATAGGATTCTTGGGTCAAAACCGAATGAATTCAAAGATATGGCGTGCTCAAATTGGTCCCATATCATGGTGACAATTTCTGGTTGCAGTTTCAGTTTCAGTTAACTCGATACCAGTCTGACAGCGTAACTTTGGGTAACAATTTCTATGATTTTTGTATAACAACTAGAGTGACTGTCTACATCAAAGTTATTCTCCCATAATAGCTCCACCAAATTGATGTGGTGACATAGAACAAAATCCTCATAATTTGGGAGATATGGGGCTTCAAAGTGGGGCCAATATCACTAATTTCAGATTTAACCAATAGAGCTCAATTAGGGCTTCTTTTGTAAATGGGTCCAAAATTCAGGGTTTAGGTTGCAAATCCACACACATGTGAACCATATGAGTTAAGACACCTTAATTTCATGGTTTTTGCACTTTAGTCCAAAAGTACACTAATTTTTGCACTTACCCCTAGGGTTTAGGTTTAGGGCTTTCTAGGGTTATTTTTGGAGTTTTTGATACTTCTAGGGTTTGGATACCCCATAAGTCTATTCAAGGTGACACTCTATGATCATCTTAATAAGTTTTGAAGTTTTTCTCTTGTTTAAGCCTTGTTTGCTCTATTACACCCAATCTAGGGTTGAGTTCCCTACTCTAGGGTTTTATTTGCAAAAGGTCATATCAATACAACTTGTTTGAAATTTTTGCCTAGTGAATGCATTCTAGGGGTGACAAACACATGGAATGCCAACGCTTATGATGTTATGCTCAAATTTTAGTGACAGTAACACCAGGGGTGTTACACTCCCCTTCCCCTTCGCCGGATAAGCACGACAAGCTCACTAGATCCCTTTGATGCATAAATTACCTATGATTTTTCAACCACAACCCTCAGCCTGTTATTTTATGCATGATATGATTTTGAGACAAGTTATTATGGCCACCCAGCCGCTTGCCGCAATCAATCCTTGATATATTTGTTACAAATGATTTGAGAAAAGGTGTGAGTTTTCAATAGAAAATGCTTTTCAAAATGTGAATGATGAAGGGTTTTCACCCTTATCACCTTTGAGTAGGGATGATCAGGGACTCCCTGGTTTAGGGGAGGGCCTAAGGTGATGGCTCAACTGGTTTAGGTGTCAGCAGAAGGATTGTCCCCTCATATAAGGACCGGTTTGTCATCCTTCACTACCTGTACTCATGATAAGTACAACCACTCGAGACTGTATGGGCAGTCACTCAATCTGAACTCATATGGTCCAAACCCTAGGGTTATGACGGCTGGGGAGCACCGGGAGGATAAGGAGGGGGAATGTTTTGTCCGGTTTGGGCATGGCGGTGGCCTGACTCCTTCCGGTATAACCATTAAGGTTAGGACGTGCGAGGAAAGAAAGAGATTCAGATTCGGATCTCATTGGCCATGAGATCGCAGAGCCAGACTAGTGGGTAAAGTGTACCCCTCAGCGCAGAGTTCAAACCTATTCGAATAGTCTATGTCCACAAGAATGGACGAGTCTGGTGTGGTATGACAATTAGTGTTTTGTTTTCCAAAAATAAAAAGGTGCTTTTGAAAAGTGGTTTTTAAAAGGTCCGACGGTTGAGCCGTGAGCTATGGTGGACAGGAAGTCCAGTAGCTGTTTTTGAAAAAAGAAAACCAGGGGAAATTGCTAAGATACCTGGATGGTTTAGTCCAGGGGATGCGCTTTTGAAAAATGCAAAATGTTTTACAAAATAACCCTGCATCAAATACTGTTATTTCTGCAAAATACCCTGAGCTCCACATATTTCATGCATTATATCTGATTTCCCCATTTCATGGGTGAAGGTGGGCTGCTGAGTACGTTTGTACTCACCCTTGCTTATTTGTTGTTTTTTAGAGAAGGTGATCGCTGATCGAGTAAGAGTTACGCCTATTACCAACCTTGCCTGTGGCTGTTGGACCGCTGATTTGCTTCGCTGCGTATATCGGGCTGCTTCAGCCCCACTCTGATGTTATGTCCCAAGTTGTGGACCAACTCTTAAAGTTGATCGCCACCTTTATAGGTTTGTCTTGTGTAGGCAGATCTAGAATCATCTGTTGTATAAATGTGTTTACTAGCCTCCTGGGACTAGTAATTGTATCACATTTGAGTCCCAGAGGATTGGGGCGCTTCAGTATACGAAGGAAATGATGAAGTTGATTTTCTTTACTACCTGCCAGACAACAAGGAGATAAATGTTTGCGATAAATAATGGATAACATGGGTTATTCGAAGCTTGAACTTGGTTTATCTGCAATGCCCAAGGATCAACCTGCAGGCAGCCTTTCTTACAACATCTTGAAGGTTTGTAAACTTTATTTTTGTATTTATTGATTTTTGTTAGGAAGGTTATGTGGTAATCAATTTGTGGTAATGCTTATCATTATTTATTTGTATGTTTTTGTTTGTCAAGGTTTTATCCTTAGCAAGGCTTTAAAGGCCCAAAAAGATGCTGAAGATGAAAGCACTCAGATAGCCTTCGGAAACCTGCGCTCCGAAGTCATAACACTTTGGAATGAGCCCCTTGAGAAGGACAAGATCCTACTTTCTTTAGTCGACAGGCTAAAGACTAGCAAAGCTAAACTGGCTAGCCTTTCTGAAGTGGAACAAAAAATTCTGAAATTTGAGGAGAGAGAAGCAGATGAAAAATGTATTGCTGCTTTAGAATATGCTTTATCTATTCAAGTAGGATTACACAGATCGGAAGTAGAAGGACTAGAGAAGAAGCTTGATGAAATCATCGAGAACTTCAACGTTGAACAAACAAAACATGAGATATCTGATACTGAACAGTTGAGGGTTCAAAAGAATGTTGAGGAGCTTCGTCAGGCTAAGGAAGATTGCTACAAAGTTGCTATGCATTGTTGCAACAAGCTAAAGAGTAGTTTTGCTAAGGTTGGCGCGTTCTCTACTGAACAAAACTTTATTCGTGGTGATCCTGACAGAGTTATCAGATGGATTGAAGGCAAAGCCGAAGCTTTTGATGAGATCCTTAGCGATAGGGGAGATTTTTATGCCTGCATCGACCCTCGAGGAGCTGTCTCTCTGCTTGAAAAAGCTGGTTGTGAGCATGCGAAGGCTGTAATTCAGCCAGAATTCTCAGTTTCAGCTAGTGTCATCAAAGATCCTTCAGCCGAAGCTATTTCTCTTAGTGGAAAATTTTATTCTGAAGTTTGGTTGAATTGTGGCTGAGAAATAGAAGACGGGGCTATTCGACAAAATGGAAAGGAATCTCACACTACTTTAGAAGAAGCAAGGAAGGCTGAAGAAGCCGCAAAACATGAAAGACTTATAGGTATGTTTGTCATGTCTTAGCTTCGTAAATACTTTTAGCTTCGTAACTAACAAAACATGTACTTTGGTGCAGCCAAGCTTTCTCCTCCTCTAGAGCCGTACAACCCTGAGGCCGATCCAGCCCTAAAGGGCGCTCTTGATCGGATCAGAATAGCAAATGAAGTGGTTGACAAAGTTGTGGATAGACTCCTGAATGAAGCTGCTAATAAAATCTTGAAGGAGGATGATTAGACCTTGTATATATATAAAAACACATGTATAATTTTTGTGTGTTGTTCTCTTATGTAAAAAACAATTGTCAATTATATATCTCATGATGTGTTGGTCACTTGTTATCAAATGCTATAAATCAAGAACAAGGCAAGACAATTGTTAATGGTTAAAGACCTTCGTCCTTCGAAGCATTATTTCCTCTCAGATATAATGATCTTCAGATGAAGGTTATGAAAGACACACCTTCATCATTTTATCATATAAACGTTAATGTAAATAAGAAAGTGAAAGAATACAGAGGAATGAAGATAATAATTGTTATATATCAATGATTCATTTATCATTATCTTCATCAAACATGAATAAGCATTAACAATATTCATACTACAATGGTACCTTCGGTTTGCCAAAAGGTGAAAGAGCGAGAATGGCGCAAGAGTGATTACAATCCAGCATGAACAGTATGGGGGTACTGTTCATCTATTTATAGGCACGGGACACAGCCCGGGTAAAATTATATTTGTGCCCTTGAACGCTTGTTTACAAGTAACTAAAACAAATAAGGCCTAATCAATCTTTTTTTCTTTCTTCGCTTGGTCTGGGCTGAAGCTATTAACCTTCGGCATCTTGCACTATCGTCTCTTCACAGAGTCTTCGTCTTGAGGAGCTAAATTAAAGTTGAAGGTGGCTTCGGTGAACCTTTGTATCATTTTGCCGAAGGTGTTTTTTCTTGAGGATCTTCGGCAGAGAAGAAGACCCCCAACAGTAGCCCCTTCGCGGTGCTAGATTGTTTTTCCATAACGAGCTCGATCCACAAAAAACACAAAGGCTTCAGAATGCCGAAGGTCTAAAAAACACCTTCCCTGAGCTTGTTTCCGAAAAATGATTAAAATATTCTGGACGTCGGACGGTCCACCGCTCAGCCAGTGTAGGTGGTATGGCGGTTCGCCTTCTTCCCCTACAACACTATATAAATAGACAGGTTGGTGAGGAGTTACCACAATATTCATTGCCATTGCACTATTGTGTTGTTAAAAATTTTAACCATAGCCGAAGCTTTTCCAGATTGTTCGCTGCAGACACACGCTTCGTCATTCGAAATCACCTTCGTCTTTAAGGAATCGTGATATGACCACGCCATCAAGCAACACGTTACAACCCCCAAGTCATACTACATCAACTCAAGTACAACCAACATCATCACCGACCCAAGTCTTTGATGGATCAATTACACGTAGCCGAGCTAAGAAGCTACAACAAGAGGTGCACGCGCTACTTTATGAATTTCGATTAAATACTAATGAGAATTTTATGCTACCTAAGTCGTGTATGTTGATATTACTTAGGTTCACCAAAGAGGAAGGACAAAACATATCAAAGGCGAATCAGCAAGAAGAGCTATGTCCGAGTCAGTCCAGCGCTACAGAACCGTCCAGAAGAAACAGTCATATCTTTTGATTCCCAAAAGCTATGAAGGTCCATAAGTACTTTTCGGAAAGCTCTTGAAGTCTAGTTTCCAATGCTTCTAAAGCCGACTTAACCACATCTACCAGAAAGGCAGCCGACCTACTTTAGTGCTGACTGGTCAGAAGGTCAACAGTCTGCTTGATGACCAAGTTTTTGTATTAAACTGCATCATTCTACAAAGTTTCATTAAGCATGCTATATATGGTGAGAAAGCTTATCAAGTTAGCTTTCCAATGCAACCAGTCCCACGTCATTTGAAGATTCCTAGAAGAAGTTATTGCCAAAATACTAAAGGCTGCGCAGAAGTCAAACAGCCACACGGAAATCAGCTCTGCAGATCTTCCGAAGAGGCTCCTTCACATTAGCTCGTGAAAATACTTTTGTTTTGTGTTTATACCTCGCTAAGGCTGGTTGTTACTAGTATAAATACTCCCCTATGTCTATGATGTAAGGCAGCTTATGATAATCTAAAACAGAACCCCTTTGTTCAGTTGTGTGCTAACAAATATTGAGAGTGATCTCTACCCCTTTGCTCTTGTGAATTCCTTCGCGGGATTGCAGAAGCGGCGGCTTCATCCGCTCCCAATTGGTGCTCCTACTCCCTTCAAGGTCTCCTCGATTGATTGTAGGCTGTGTTGGTTGGTTCTTTGAGAGTGTGGTTGGGCGAATCCTCGATTCAGGCTGCCGGTTAAAGACGGTGGTTGGCTTCGAGTTTTATTTGTCAGGTTGCACTAGTTATCGCTGCTTGCAGCAAGTTATCTTGGCTTCTTTGAAGCTAGTTATCTGAAGATTGATCCTATGTCGTGAAGATTGGGCATCGTGACGCATCATCTGGTATCAAAGCCTCAGTTGCCACGGTAGGATTCTTTACCCTTTGCTACATATATTTTGTGTTCGTCCTATCCACCAAAAAGCCATAAAATATTTTGTCATAGCCCTTTGTTTCAATCTGTTGTTCCAGTGAGTTTTGTTAAGTTTCAGTCCTTAGAGTCTTTGTTTAGTTGCTGGTCACTCTATCCTTTGTGTTCCCTTTGAGCCTCTTATATATATCTAAAAATATCCACAAAAAGAAAAATCTGAAAACTCTCATCATTTCCTTCTCGTTAACTTTGATCCTATTTAAGTTATAGCTGCTGGTTGAGTTCTTTGTTAAAGTATTATAAAGTGTGCAATATCATATCAGATCTATGTGTTTAGTTCGATAAAAAAAAGAGTATCGAAAAAAAAGAGAAGAAAGAAAAGTACCCAAAAAAAGTGTTGAACAAGATTGTGAAAGAAACATAGAACAATCATTTTGTTTATGTGCAGAAGTGCTGAAAATTTTTATCAAGTTGTTCAACCAGCTTGCTGTTATCATTTGGTGCAAAATTTTGGTTGGATCTGATTGCAACACTTGCATTCCAATCATACTCCTTGTCTGCATCAAATCTGAAATTTCTTGCGCGTGTGTTTGATCTATTTGCATCCCTCGTATCTTGTGGTCAGCACTAGGCAGGGAACTTCTAGTTGGATGGTTATTTAACTTTACAACAACTTGGATTCGGATTGCATTCCTTGTTTACTATTCCCCCACCAAGCTCCACATATAAGTCATCGTAATCGGTACTCTGGTCTTGTATTTGCTTAACCATCACTTTCTTGTTACCACCACACATTTTTCTTGTAACCCGCAGGGACCTCATAAGAGCTTTGGTTGGTAAGAGTGGTGAGGTTGTGAGATTCTATATAGCTTCATATTCCACCTATATTTGTTGCCCTGTTGCCACTAACTTCGCAGGAAGATGGATCCCAACGTTGAGATTGAAGAATGTGTCACCCTGATACAATTCAATGAGCTCAAACAAAGCATAGAAGCCAAGCAAGATCTGTTGGCACAAGATCTTCAGACACTTATGGCTGAAATCAGAGGTCGTCGTCGACTCCCCGACGGTGTAAGAAACCATGATGAAGATGGGGAAGAAGATGAAGGAAATTATTCTAGAAGAGCAAGTGAACATGGGAGGAGAAATCAAGGTGCTGCATATGGTAGAGGAAGAGGCCGGAATCGAAGAAATAATGACAATGAAGAATCTGAATTTGGGGATGATCAGTCTCAACATCGCTATGGTCGTCGTCATCATAGAGGTGTCAACCAAGAAGAGAGATTTGGGAAACTTAAGTTTACCATGCCAAAATTTGATGGTAGATCTGATCCTGAAGATTATTTCACATGGGAATTGAAGGTGGAGAAAATCTTCCGCCTACATAATTATTCAGAGGAGAAGAAACTCGCAATGGCATCTCTTGAGTTTGAGGGATATGCTCTGATTTGGTGGGAGCAACTTCTTTGTGATCGTGAAGAAGATGGAGAGGACCCTATTGTTACTTGGCAAGAGATGAAGCGAGAAATGAGAATTCGTTTTGTGCCGAAGCATTATCGGCGTGATCTTTTTGATAAATTGCAGAATTTGAGGCAAGGAAGTTCCTCTGTTGAGGAGTATTATAAGGAGATGGAGAAGGCCATGATTAGAGCCAATGTGTATGAAGACGAAGAGCAAACCATTGCACGTTTCATGGCTGGGTTACACTACAACATTCAGCGTATTGTTGAGTTTCAGCCGTACCAAAGTCTTATTGATTTGGTACATCAAGCCACCAAAGCTGAACGCCAGCTGCAACAAGATGCTAAGAGCAGCAAGCCCTTGCCATATGGTGCACGAACCATGCCTGGAGGAAGCAAATCAATCTCAAGGTTTACTGCTGCATCCTCAGCGACAAAAGGCTCAACTGGGGGCTTGCGATCCAATATTCAAGGCAATTCTAGTGGAAAGAACGGTGTTGCTCCAAACACGAGTTATAAACCAGCAGCATCCACTTCAACATCAGTGGGTTCAATAGCCAAGAGTAGTGGTATTCAGTGCTTCAAGTGTGGAGGTCGTGGTCATGTCATAAAGGAGTGTCCAAATAATCGTGTGATCCTTGTGAATGATGATGGAGAATATACATCAGCTAGTGAAGAGGAAGCTGAAGCAGAAAATATAGAAGATAAAATTGAGGAACACACTGGATGTGAATTTGAGCATGGTACTACTCTGGTGGTTACACAAATCTTGAGTGTTCAAATGAAAGAAGCTGAAATTGGACAGCGGCATAATCTTTTTCAAACGCGAGCCAAAGTACAAGACAAAGTAGTAAAGGTGATCATTGATGGAGGGAGCTGCCATAATCTTGCAAGTCGTGAGATGGTTGACAAGCTTGGTTTGAAGTTGCAACGACACCCTCATCCATATCATGTCCAATGGCTGAATGAATCGGGAGATATCAAGATTGGTTATAAAGTGAAAGTTCCGTTCAAGATTGGAGAGTATGTTGACATAGTGGAGTGTGATGTTGCACCCATGTCTGTGTGTCACATGCTGCTAGGAAGACCTTGGCAATATGATCGATATTCTCAACATTGTGGAAGAACAAATCAATACACGCTAGATCTGAAAGGGAGAAAGTTTGTACTCAAGCCTATGACCCCTCAACAAATCATGGCTGAACACTTACAAAAGAAAACTAAAATTAGTACAACAAGTAGAGGAGGAGAAGAGCAAAAGAAATTGAGTGCCATCCACAATTCGGTGAGTGAGTGCTACAAGCCAAATTCCAAAGATAAAAAGAAGGAAGAGGGATAACATCTAGTTATGCTAGCCACGAAATCTGAGCTGAGAGAAGTGAGGACCAACCCATATCAAGTGCTCTTTGTACTTGTGAACAAAGATGTTTTGATTTCTCCTAACGACATAACATCTCTTCCTAGTGTTGTGGCTGATCTTTTGCAGGACTATGAAGACGTATTTCCACAAGAAACACCGGCTGGACTACCTCCAATTCGAGGGATTGAGCATCAAATCGATCTTATTCCAGGGGCTGCACTTCCTAATCGTCCACCATATCGAACCAATCCCGAAGAAACTAAGGAAATACAAAGGCAAGTACAAGAACTTCTTGATAAAGGTTTTGTTCATGAAAGCTTAAGCCCTTGTGCTGTTCCTGTGATTTTAGTACTTAAGAAAGATGGATCTTGGAGGATGTGTGTTGATTGTAGAGCTATAAATAATGTTACCGTTCGCTATCGCCATCCTATTCCACGACTAGATGATATGCTTGATGAATTAAGTGGTTCCACAATTTTTACTAAAATTGATTTGAGAAGTGGATACCATCAAATAAGAATGAAAACTGGAGATGAATGGAAGACTGCATTTAAAACAAAATTTGGGTTGTATGAATGGTTAGTGATGCCCTTTGGGTTAACTAATGCTCCTAGTACCTTTATGAGATTAATGAACCATGTCTTAAGAACTTTCATTGGAAAATTTGTTGTTGTCTACTTCGATGATATTCTAATTTACAGCAAGACTTTTGATGAACATGTGAAACACATTCGACAAGTTTTAGATGAGCTAAGAAGGGAGAAATTATTTGCTAATCTTGAGAAGTGCAGTTTTTGCACAGACCATGTTGTGTTTCTTGGCTTTATTGTTTCAGCAAAAGGAATAGAGGTGGATGAATCCAAGGTGAAAGCCATCAAGGATTGGCCAGCTCCAACGAATGTAAGTCAAGTAAGAAGTTTTCATGGTCTTGCTGGGTTTTATAGAAGATTTGTGCGAGATTTCAGTACTATCGCTTCTCCTTTAAATGAATTGACAAAGAAAGGTGTTGAATTTAAATGGGGAAACTCACAAGAAGATGCTTTTCAAGAATTGAAGAAACGTTTGACTGAAGCACCTGTACTTATTCTTCCTGATTTCACTAAAACTTTTGAAGTAGAATGTGATGCTAGTGGGATTGGGATAGGAGGAGTTTTAATGCAACAAGGAAAACCTATAGCATATTTTAGTGAAAAATTGGGAGGTGCTCAATTAAATTATTCTGTGTATGACAAAGAATTGTATGCTTTGGTCCGAGCGCTTGAAACATGGCAGCACTACTTATGGCCAAAAGAGTTTGTTATTCATTCCGATCATGAAGCTTTGAAGTATTTGAAAGGGCAAGCCAAACTGAACCTTCGCCATGCCAAATGGGTTGAGTTTATCGAAACATTTCCATACATTGTGAAATATAAGAAAGGTAAGGACAATGTGGTCGCTGATGCCTTGTCTCGAAGGAATGTGTTGTTGAATCAACTAGAGGTAAAAGTTTTGGGTCTTGAAAATTTGAAAGAAATGTATAATGATGATCCTGAATTTTCAGAACCATACAATCATTGTAAAGATGGAAAAGGTTGGGAAAAATATCATATACACGATGGATTTTTGTTTAGAGCTAACAAACTTTATGTACCAAATTCTTCGGTTAGATTGCTTTTATTACAGGAGTCACATGGAGGAGGTCTAACAGGTCATTTTGGACAAAAGAAGACTTATGAACTGCTCAGTGATCATTTCTATTGGCCCAAGATAAGGAGAGACGTCATCAGATTTGTGGAGCGTTGTGTCACCTGTCACAAAGCTAAGTCAAAACTGAACCCTCATGGTTTATATACTCCTTTACCCACTCCTAAAATTCCTTGGGAAGACATAAGCATGGATTTTATTTTAGGGCTGCCGAAGACTCAAAAACAGAGAGATTCTATTTTTGTTGTGGTTGATAGATTTTCAAAAATGGCTCATTTTATTCCATGCAACAAGAGTGACGATGCTTCACATGTTGCCAATTTGTTTTTTAGAGAAATCGTGAGACTACATGGAGTGCCCAAAACCATCGTATCTGACTGTGATGTGAAGTTTGTGAGCTATTTTTGGAAGACATTGTGGGCCAAGCTTGGGACTAAACTTTTGTTCTCCACCACATGCCACCCCCAAACTGATGGCCAAACTGAAGTGGTGAATCGTATATTGTCAATGCTGCTACGAACAATGGTAAAGAAGAACTTGAAGGATTGGGAGGAATGTTTGCCACACGTGGAGTTTGCTTATAATAGGGCAGTACATTCTACAACTAATTTATGCCCCTTCGAAATTGTATATGGGTTCAAACCTATTGCTCCGATAGATTTGTTGCCCCTTCCATTGCAGGAAAGAACTAATATGGAAGCTTCCAAGCGTGCTGCATACATAAAAAAGATACATGAGAAGACCAAGGAAGCAATTGAGCTCAAAGCAGTGCGCAAGGCAGCAAGCATGAACAAGCATAGGAAGGAAGTGTTATTTGAACCGGGTGACTTGGTTTGGATTCACTTGCGCAAGGAGCGTTTTCCTGATCAGCGCAAATCCAAATTGATGCCACGAGGGGATGGTCCATTTCGTGTTCTTACCAAGATCAATGATAATGCATACAAGATAGATCTTCCACCAAGCTATGGCGTGAGCAACACGTTCAATGTTGCTGACCTCTTACCATATACAAGTGAAGACATTTCAGAGTTGAGGACGACTCCTTTTCAAGGGGAGGAGGATGATATGACCACGCCATCAAGCAACACGTTACAACCCCCAAGTCATACTACATCAACTCAAGTACAACCAACATCATCACCGACCCAAGTCTTTGATGGACCAATTACACGTAGCCGAGCTAAGAAGCTACAGCAAGAGGTGCACGCGCTACTTTATGAATTTCGATTAAATACTAATGAGAATTTTATGCTACCTAAGTCGTGTATGTTGATATTACTTAGGTTCACCAAAGAGGAAGGACAAAACATATCAAAGGCGAATCAGCAAGAAGAGCTATGTCCGAGTCAGTCCAGCGCTATAGAACCATCCAGAAGAAACAGTCATATCTTTAGATTCCCAAAAGCTATAAATGTCCATAAGTACTTTTCGGAAAGCTCTTGAAGTCTAGTTTCCAATGCTTCTAAAGCCGACTTAACCACATCTACCAGAAAGGCAGCCGACCTACTTTAGTGCTGACTGGTCAGAAGGTCAACAGTCTGCTTGATGACCAAGTTTTCGTATTAAACTGCATCATTCTACGAAGTTTCATTAAGCATGCTATATATGGTGAGAAAGCTTATCAAGTTAGCTTTCCAATGCAACCAGTCCCACATCATTTGAAGATTCCTAGAAGAAGTTATTGCCAAAATACTAAAGGCTGCGCAGAAGTCAAACAGCCACACGGAAATCAGCTCTGCAGATCTTCCGAAGAGGCTCCTTCACATTAGCTCGTGAAAATACTTTTGTTTTGTGTTTATACCTCGCTAAGGCTGGTTGTTACTAGTATAAATTCCCCTCTATGTCTATGATGTAAGGCAGCTTATGATAATCTAAAACAGAACCCCTTTGTTCAGCTTTGTGCTAACAAATATTGAGAGTGATCTCTACCCCTTTGCTCTTGTGAATTCCTTCGCGGGATTGCAGAAGCGGCGGCTTCATCCGCTCCCAATTGGTGCTCCTACTCCCTTCGAGGTCTCCTCGATTGATTGTAGGCTGTGTTGGTTGGTTCTTTGAGAGTGTGGTTGGGCGAATCCTCGATTCAGGCTGCCGGTTAAAGACGGTGGTTGGCTTCGAGTTTTATTTGTCAGGTTGCACTAGTTATCGCTGCTTGCAGCAAGTTATCTTGGCTTCTTTGAAGCTAGTTATCTGAAGATTGATCCTACGTCGTGAAGATCGGGCATCGTGACGCATCAAATCACAAAACTCAAAATGGCTCGAGTAAGATCCACCGCTAGAGTATCACGCAAGGGAGATGATGCTGAGACGAAAGAGACAACGCTAATATCAGAAATGATGAGGCGGTCAGGTCTAGTGATAATGGAAAAAGCTATTTTTGAAGGTGAAACTACCGAAGCTGAGCAGATTGCAGCTGAAGACGGAAGTGATGATGAGACTTAGGAAGACTACAGTATTTTGAGCTCGTCGAAGCCAAGCCACATCGAGTTTGGAAAATCTACTATGACAGCAGAAGACATGGTTATGATGAAAAAACTGGGTTATTTTGGGGAGGCCGAGAGCAAACTTGTCCACTTTGCTGGGGACGAGGTGATTCCGGAGCTAAGGACGAAGTTGTTGTTTTCAAGAGCTTCTTCAGGGTAGGGCTTCGGTTCCCTTTACATGACATGATAGGAGAAGTTTTAAAGAATTTTGAGATATATCTTCATCAGTTAACACCAAATGCCATCATTAGACTCAGTGTTTACATATGGACTCTCTGAAGCTAGGGTATGAGTCTACTTTTTAAATTAAAGGGTATTCTGAAAGAGGTATTTCTTTTATTTTCACAATAGCTTTCTTTTGAATCCAATTTCAAGTTCGATTAGAAGGATAGAAAGGCGATGAGAATGGGAAAAGAAAAATAAAATATTTTATTTTAATGAGTTCCCCTTTTGAGTTCCCCTTTTTTGCAATTTTCTTATTATCAATTCCATTCATTTATTTTATAGAATACTTTTTTATTCTATATCTATAAAAAATCTTTATTTTGTAAACTAAAAAATACAATAGTCAATATTCCTTATAATAGATATACTTAATTATATCATAAGAATCTTAAGATATATTTCGAATATTAAGATATATTTCGAATAGATAGAAATAGTAAATTTGAATTGAGACACATATTCTATGACAGATTTTAACTTACCCTCTATTTTCGTACCTTTAGTAGGCTTAGTATTTCCGGCAATTGCAATGACTTCCTTATTTCTTTATGTGCAGAAAAATAAGATTGTCTAGAAACGACGGGACCAAATTTTGTCAATGTATTTCCAGGATCATAATACAGATATTTTTTTGTGTAAGTACTATAATATGATAGGGTATGTAGCTCTTTCTACACACAAATGAAAAACTCACAAGTCATATTAATTTGCTTATCGGCAGTGTCTCGACTCTTGACTATCAAAGCATTATAAATATAAGGCAACTTGCCCGGGGGAAAAGTGATATCCAGCACGGGTCCAATAATTTGATCAATACGCCCTACGCTTTTTTCTTCAATTGTGGAAATCCCGGGACGCGAAGTAGTAGGATTGGTTCTCATAATTATCACATAATTTTCAAAAAAAAAGGAAATCATCCTATTTTAATTAGGTTCTAATCCAATTAGTAGTAAGTATTTTCTTTTTTATTTAATAGTCTCTGACTATCATTAAATAAAGGGTAGAGCAATTCTTTTTTCTAGAGATTCTAGAGAAAGTGAGACAAAGTGAAACGAAAGAGTTTTCTTTGTATAAGAATTAGGTCTATATCATATCTAAATAGAAGGGAAATCAAAAAGAAGGGAAGTGGGGATTACATTGGATGAATCCTTAAGGAAGACATATCACAAAAGAAATAAAGGCTAAAGTAAGCACTCCTTGCCTTTGGTTTGAACAAAACAGATTCTTGTTTCACCGAGGAAAAGCTGGATAAATTGACAATGTCAACTTGAATTGACTAATTCAGTTCCGCCTATTCCACATTAATGGGAGTACATTTATGTTTCTGCTTCACGAATATGATATTTTTTGGACATTTCTAATAATAGCAAGCCTTATTCCTATTTTGGTATTTTGGATTTCAGGACTTTTAGCCCCGGTTAGTGAAGGACCAGAGAAGCTTTCTAGTTATGAATCGAGTATAGAACCCATGGGGGGGCTTGGTTACAATTCCGAATACGCTATTACATGTTTGCGCTAGTTTTTGTTGTTCAAAGACGCTGAAACTTTCTGTCGGGTGCATGAGTTGCACTACCAGATGAAGGCCAGAGCCGATGGCCTTCATAAGAACTTTGGTTGCTATAATTTTGCGTATTGAAAAGATACCAAGGCCCCAGTAATCGGCTACCGCACCAAGTGGCTGACCGGGTGGATGAGTGAGTGGTTCTATATAAAGGCTGATGAGAAGAAGAGGGAAAATTGATGACTATGGTCATGAGTCCGATGAGATTAAGCTTCGGAATGACAAGCACTACCGGAATCCGAGGCTTTGCCGAGTGTTGGATTCTTTGCCGAGTGCCTTTTGTCGGGCACTCGGCAAAGAAGGGTTTCCCGAGAGCCGCAATCGATAAAGTTAGGCTCTCGGCAAAGAGCCTCTTTACCGAGTGTTGGACACTCGGCACAGGACCCCACTCGGCAAAGGGGGCTCTCGGCAAAGGGCCGTCAGCGGCCGTCCCAAAGCTGACGGCCGTCAGTCTTTGCCGAGAACCAACGGTTGGCACTCGGCAAAGAGTCTTCTTTGCCGAGTGTCACCCAGTTGACACTCGGCAAAGTATATTTTTATTTTTTTTATTTTGTCTCCCAAACTTTTTGTGGTATGTTCCTACACTATGTAGACCTACATGTATCATTTGTGGACAATTATAACAGAGTTTCAATCTTTAGTAGATTTAGTTCGTTTATTTGAATTTCTTCGGAAAATTCAAATTTGAACTGCAGGTCACTCGAAACTTGGAAAACCGTGCGTGAAAAAATGATATTCATGTTACTTAGCATAAGTTACGACCGATTGCAGAAGCGTACCGGAAACTTCGAGCAACATGCTCACTAGACATGGCCGTGAACTTGGCATCCACATGTTTAAAAATTGTATAAAACACAAACAAAGTCAGAAAATCATGAAACTTGTCCACGTGTCATGATATCATATGTACAGGCTATGATAAAAATTTTAGAATGTTTGGAGAAAGTTGTGAGACACTATGTGTAGAAACCTAGAGGACTACACATGAAATCAAAGAGTTTCAATGTGGATCTCTTAGGTTTCTACACATAGTGTCTCATAACTTTCTCCAAACATTCTAAAATTTTTATCACAGCCTATACATATGATATCATGACACGTGGACAAATTTTATGATTTTCTGACTTTGTTTGTGTTTTATACAATTTTTAAACATGTGGATGCCAAGTTCACGGCCATGTCTAGTGAGCATGTTGCTCGAAGTTTCCGGTACGCTTCTGCAATCGGTCGTAACTTATGCTAAGTAACATGAATATCATTTTTTCACGCACGGTTTTCCAAGTTTCGAGTGACCTGCAGTTCAAATTTGAATTTTCCGAAGAAATTCAAATAAACGAACTAAATCTACTAACGATTGAAACTCTGTTATAATTGTCCATAAATGATACATGTAGGTCTACATAGTGTAGGAACATACCACAAAAAGTTTGGGAGACAAAATAAAAAAATAAAAATATACTTTGCCGAGTGTCTAGAGATGACACTCGGCAAAGAGTTCTTTGCCGAGTGTCAACTGGGCGACACTCGGCAAAGTGTAATGACATAATCTTTGCCGAGTGTCCCCCGGATGACACTCAGCAAAGACGCCTTTGCCGAGTGCCGCATCTATGGCACTCGGCAAAGTGTATTTTAAAATTTAAAAAAAATCTTTGCCGAGTGCCAGATCGCAGGCACTCAGCAAAGACCGTTTACTTACCGCCAGTTAACCCTTTCTTCCTCACTCTCTCACTCTCTTTCACACCGTCGCCGCCGCCGCGCCCTCGCCATCCGGTTCGCCGCAGCCGCGCCCCTCGCCCTCGACGTGCCCCGCCCGGCCGCGCCGCCGCGCGCGCGCTGCTCCGGGGCCGCGCCCCTTGCCCTCGCCCTCGCCGCGCCGGGGCCGCCCGCCGCGCCCACACCCCTCGCCACGCACGCCCTCGCAAGCCCGCCGTCGCGCCCTCCACGCCGTCGCGACCTCCACGCCGTCACGCCCGTTCGCCGTCGTGCACCGTCCACGCCGAGCAACTAGGTATAAACTCATTTTGAGATTTTAGTTGCTAAATATTGTCAAATAAATGTTTGATTGTTGTGAAATAGAGTTAAGTTTTTTGTGTGTGATTGTGTATTGTGAAATAGAGTTAGGTTTTTAGTGGTCACTTTGCATGCATTAGGTAAGTCTTTTAATTGCACAAAAGATGTTTATGTGGTTATTTAGGCATTAATGTATATGTGTGGATATGTATATGTGTGGATGTCAGCCATCGTGCTGCTACTTATATTTACAGGCTTTGAAAACCTCCCCGTGCAGGGGAGGTGCTGCCGGATTTTTTTGTTGATAAGCTTTGAAAACCTCCCCATCAATTTTTTTTGTATTAACAGACTTGTGTTTCTTTTTTCCAGAGAAGATACTTGTCTTCCTAGCCGCTGTGGGTCTGCCTGCACCGCGTCGCGTCGCCACTGCACTGACCCGCCACAGCCCCACTAGCCTGACTCCACCGTCACCCTAGGTATAACCTCTATTTTCGCATCATGGTCGTAGATCACGTAACCCAGTTAGGTGTCTCCCGTTCGAAAGTGATACGGTGTACATATGCAGATCTTTGCATATCTACAAATGTATCAGTTTCGAATTGTCCACGTTTTTTGGACAGCCCGCGGTTGCGTAGATGGTGTTAGTTTCATGCTCTACTCCGGTCCAAGATAGAGTTTCGGCGTCACCTCCCTGTTGTTCTCCGGACAGTACACTCTCCCTGCCAGGACGTGTATCCAGAGAACAACGGGGAGGTGCTGCCGAAATTTTATCTCGGATCGGAGTAGAGCATGGAAACTAACTCCATCTATGCAACCGCGGGTGGGATTAGGACCTATCATCACCTATTAGAAGGTAGGAACGTAGTGTACATGCATTACATGTCTATATTAAACTATACTCGGTTATATATGTTAGAGGATGGAGGACCGTGAGTGGATGTACACGGGCCGTAGAGGAAGGAACGATGTCACCACTGAATGGATTAGAAAGACCGATGATTTCGTGGAACGGGCATATGGCGAAGCTGCTAAAGGAGCGAGTCTAGTCCCATGCCCGTGCAGCAAATGTGACAACCGGAAAAGAAAACCAAAGAAGACCATGGTAGAACATATTTGGAAGAATGGATTTACGCCGGGCTATACTCGGTGGATATTTCATGGTGAAGCGCATCGTACGAGAGAGGAGGTGCTGAGACAACGTGTCGAGGATTATGACGCGGATGCGGGGGTAGCGGATATGTTGAACGACTATCAGGAGGCACAGTACACGGGAGGATGTATGGATGACGAGCCAGAGCCGACTGCAAAGGCGTTCTACGACATGTTCGACGCGGCACAGAAGCCCCTTCACGGCCAGACAAAGGTTTCTCAACTGGATGCCATTGGGCGTGTAATGGCGTTCAAGTCACAGTACAGCATGAGTAGAGATGCATTCGATGGCTTGTTGACGGTTATTGGGAGTCTGCTTCCGGATGATCACGTTCTGCCAAAGAGCATGTACGAGGCACAGAAACTACTTCGTGCACTCAAGATGATGTATGAGCAGATTCATGCTTGTCCGAAGGGCTGCATGCTATTTAGGAAAGAATACGCGGAGGCAAAGTACTGTCCCAAGTGTAATTCGTCTAGGTTTATGGAGGTAGACTCTGGTGATGGACAGAAGAGGCAGCTCGACATCCCCTTGACAATCCTACGACACCTTCCGTTCATACCGAGGATCCAGCGTCTTTACATGACAGAGGAATCCGCGAAACAGATGACATGGCACAAAAATGGAAAACGATACAATCCTGACAAGATGGTGCACGCATCAGATGGTGAAGCATGGAAACACTTTGATGACATTCACCGTGAGAAAGCCGAAGAGGCTCATAATGTACGTGTTGCGTTGGCCACAGATGGGTTCAATCCCTATGGAATGAGTGCTGCCCCGTACACATGTTGGCCCGTGTTTGTTATCCCAATCAATCTCCCCCCTGGTGTGTGCTTTCAAAGGCAGAATATATTCGTGTCGTTGATAATTCCCGGACACCCGGGGAACAAAATGGGCGTGTACATGGAGCCTTTGATCGATGAATTGGTACGTGCCTGGGAGGAAGGGGTATGGACATATGACCGAGCTACAAAGACAAACTTCAGAATGCATGTTTGGTACCAGTACTCCATGCATGACTTACCAGCGTATGGGCTATTCTGTGCCTGGTGTGTTCACGGTAAGTTCCCATGCCCAGTTTGCAAGGAAGCTCTCAGGTTCATTTGGTTGAAAAAGGGTAGCAAATATTCGTCCTTCGATAAACATCAACAATTTCTTCCTGCTGACCATCCATTCCGCCTAGACATCAAGAACTTTACGAAAGATGTCGTAGTGACAGACCACCCACCTGCAACGATGACTAGTGCCGAAATTCGTCAACAGATAGATGGGCTCGTGGCCAATACAGAAGGTGGTTTTGTGGGATATGGTGAGCAGCATATGTGGACACATAAGTCTGGCTTGACTCGGCTCCCCTATTATGATGACCTGCTCCTTCCACACAACATTGACGTGATGCACACTGAAAAGAATGTTGCCGAGGCACTATGGGCAACAATTATGGACATTCCTGATAAGTCAAAGGATAATGTGAAGGCAAGAGTGGATCTGGTAGCGTTATGTGATAGACCAAAACTAGAGATGAAGCCGCCAAGTGGCGGAAAGACGTGGAGAAGGCCTAAGGCCGATTTCGTCCTAAGCAGGGCCCAGAGGAAGGAAGTACTTCAGTGGATCAAGATGTTGATGTTCCCTGATGGATATGCAGCTAACCTGAGTAGGGGGGTGAACTTATCTACTATGCGAGTCTTAGGGATGAAGAGTCATGACTTCCACATATGGATTGAACGGATTCTTCCTGCGATGGTTCGAGGCTATGTCCCTGAGCATGTCTGGCTAGCGCTTTCAGAGTTGAGCTATTTCTTTCGTCAGCTTTGTGCAAAAGAGTTATCTCGAACCGTGGTTGCAGACTTGGAGACAATGTCTATATCGTGGCCCAACAGGCCACACAAGTGTATTATCTCCCATATGCGTGTCAAACGAAAGAACATCTTAAGGGTTGGGATGTTGTGTATAAGGTATCGCCGCACGGGAGGTTACCTGTTCCTAACGATGAAGATTACAACTTAGACCCGGACACATATGATGGAGAGTTCTTCTAAGAAGATGGGCTAGAAGGGCGATTTGAGATAGACTTAACTGAAGCTATCGGAATGGACGTAGATATTGAAATGGTTGTTGATGAGGAGGATGATGAGGTGCAAAATGATAATGACTTAGTAATCCTTGAAGGCAATGACATTAATGACGAACTTGCGTCTTCCGATGGTGTGGAGATTGAAATGCTTGATAGTGATGATGAGAGTTATGATCCGGCTAACCCCGACACATATGAAGATTATTTTTAATCGATGTAATGCTATATGACTTTTTATTTCGCACCTGTTTTTAAATACATCTTTTTATATGTGCTTATTTGTTTACTCTTAATTGCAGGTTGTTGGACAAATATGGTGGGCGGTTTCCTGAGGAGGAGGAGGGGGAGGAGGAGTAGGACGGCGGACGATGCAGAGCAGGCAGCGCAGCAGGACGAGGCAGAGCAGGCAGCGCAGCAGCAGGCGGCGCCTCAGGACGACGACGACCAGCAGCAGGACGCCTCAGGTTCAGGCGGCTCTAGTTCGAGGAGCATCTACCTGCGAGGCCGCGCGAGTCTCCCTCAGCGTCCCATACTTCGGAACTGACGACCGCTGATTCGGCCGGAAGGGGAGAGGTATGTAACTTTATGTTCTTCATTCTTGTTCATATTATGTGTTCAAAATCATAATGTAAACTAATACTTTTTATTTATCACTTGGACAGGTCTTGGACGGTTTTGGATTATGCTGGGGGTCATCGTCGCCCCCCCCCCCCCCCAATAACATCCTCGGCCTGCTGTGCAGGGAACACTTCCCTGGACTTGTGGAGTACGCCGGAGTGACGGGCCCAGCCTTCACCTTCGACCACTACGTCGTCGCCCCCGATGCAGTAGACCGGGACGGCATGTAATTCAATAACAAGGCGGAGCGGGTGAAGCAAGAGCTGTGGGTAAGTCTTAGTATAATGTAAAATATGTCGCATTCGTTGCAAATTCTTGAAATAATGTATGGATACATCGTTTTTGTATGCAGGATTTCTTCAGATGCGATGCTGGATACGAGGCTAGGGCGGATGTGGTGACCACCACGAGCTGTAAGAAGCTCGTCGTGGACATGCACTATGAGGCCCGCATCCAGGCCATCATCACCTACCATGGCTCCGTCCTTGGGGAGAAGGTGACCAAAACTCAAGCCCGAACCATGTCGTTGACTAGGGAGCAGTACCTGCAGGTAAAGTCATGCATGTTTAGTACCAGTACTCCATGCATGAATTTTATTTTATCTTCTGATATGCACTTTACGTGTTTACTTTGCAGATGATTCCACATTGGTGCGCCGCACATCCTCTGTGCTGGGAGCAGATGGTGGATAGGTGGTGTTCGGCTGAGTGGGACAAGGCGCACACAGCTAGCCGGGAACGGCGTTTGATGATGCAAGGCCCCTCCCACCACCAAGGCAGCCGGAGCCTGGGCCAATATGCCGAAGCATGGGTACGCCACCTTTTTTATTTAGATATATAGCACTAAGTTAGATATTATTTCTAACTATCTCATTGGTTTTCGTTGCAGTCGGCGTCACATGGTGGCAGGCCTTGCTCCACCTTCTCGGCCTATGCTATGGCCCATAAGGGTAAGGCGACGTCCGACGTCACCTACAACCCGAATGACGGGCCCGAGGCCTACACCAACCCCGCCGTCTACAGCCGCCTCCATGACTACACCGCCATGGCGCAGGAGGTCCATGGCCCAGACTATGATCCGAGCACCGAGCCGATCGACATCGATGTGCTCATGAGGGTCGGAGGAGGCAAGAGACATGGGCGGTACTGGATTGCCGACAGGGCAATCGACTCGTCCTCCACTCCCACTCTGTCTCAGGTGAGAGCAAGGAGCACGGGCTCGAGTCCAGCCATACGACCTCGGCACGACAGCTCACAGCATCGCATACAGCAACTCGAGGTTAGTGCTTCTGTAACTCGTCCTTTCTTGAGTTATATACCTTCTCTTTGAGTTACTATAACGTTGGCTTGTAATATTACAGACCCAACTAGAAGAAGAGAGGAGGGAACGTCAAGAGATGGAGGCGAGGATAATGGCGGAGCGGGCGGCGGCTGATCAGAGGATGGCGGAGATGTTCCAGTACATGCAGAGCCTTGGCGCCGCACAGGGCATCCCTCCGCCACCTCCATTGTTCCCTCCAGTTGACCCTACTCTCTTCCACACTCCTGTGAGTATCAAAATTGTAGTTAGATGTTTGTAATGCATCTGGTATAACACATGCAATCTCTTCTCTGTGCAGGGCCAATCTGGGGCGGCATCCAACAACCCTCCGGAAGGGTTCAGCCCAACGCAGCCTCGGTCAAACCGCCCACCTCCATGAGTGTTGTGTTTTCATTGTTTTAGACTTCAGAACTTATGTATAATACTTATGTCTGTGTTTGATACTTATGTGAGAGCTTGCGACGTTTGAGGCTTATGTTTGTGTTTAATACTTGTGTTGAACACTTATGTTTGTGATGGATATTTATGTTTGTGGTGACGGTTTTATGTTTGTGTTGGCTATTTATGTCTGTGATGATATCTGTGATGTATATATGTGATATATTCTGTTTGTGTGGATGGAATACAAAAAACAAACTAAAAAGGTATATGCTGGTCACTTTGCCGAGTGTAACACTCGGCAAAGAGGCACTCGGCAAAGAGGCGCTTTGCCGAGTGTCTGGGTCATAACACTCGGCAAAGAGCACAGACCTGGGCACTAGCTTAGGTTCTTTACCGAGTGTTATGTCTCTGGCACTCGGCAAAGATGGGGTTTTTGCCGAGTGCTGCCCGGAAGACACTCGGCAAAGCCGCCGTCTCCGTCACCCGGCGCCGTAACGGCCGCTTTTCTTTGCCGAGTGTTGTCTGGCACTCGGCAAAGAGCTTTGCCGAGTGCCCGAGAAAAAGCTCTCGGCAAAGAAGGCTTTGCTGATGCACTGTTCGCCGAGCCTTCTTTGCCGAGTGTTTTTAAGGCTTCGCCGAGTGCTTCAGGCACTCGGCAAAGTGATTGATTCCGGTAGTGAAGGCCCTTGTGCCACATGCAACTTGGCTCCACGTGCCAGCTGGCCGAAGTTGAATTTAGAGTGGTATCTACCGAGATTAGCACTAGAGATTTAGTGCAAGAGTATTTGGCAAATAGGACATTTTCAACTTCAAGCGAATGGGGATGCCGAAGAAAAAGGAAGGGGGAAAGTATGAGCTTGTTCGGCTCCCCTATCGCTTTAAATTTGAGAAACAGTTCAAGAAACCATGCAATGAATGGCTGGAAATGATCGAAACCATGTGCAATGAGATTCTTGGCAACTATACGAAGAAGGACCAGCTAATGACTGTTTCCTTTGGTACCCGACCAAAACGAAGGCTGAATCGACTAATGGATGCATTGAACTTCGAATACCCAGATTATGAGAGGTTTGACGAAGGGGCCAGGGGTGTGAAAAGAAAAAGGGTTGTTAGCGTCCTAAGCAGGCAAGCTGCCTGATTAGTAAAAGAAGATGAAAAGGCTTTGAAGAAAGCAAAAACAATGCCAGAGCCAAAGGCAACAATTTCTAAGAAGCGAAAGCTTGACCAAAAACCCTCTACTAAACCGAAGGTCAACGAAGCAGCAGAAAAAACCCCTCCGTCGCTGACTGCTGCCGAAGTAGTTGAAATTTTGAAGGTAATGACTGATTCTCCGCCATTCAAGCTACTAAGTCCTCTAGGATTGGAATTGACAAAATTTTTACAGAGGAAGGAAATGCCCTCAGCTACAGAAGAGAAGATTGAGGGGCAAAAGAAACGACGAATTGTGAATATAATGCAAGCGATTGAACAAACACCGCCTTCAGCTTCGGCTACAAAGGCGGCAATTCCTGCGGATGCCGAAGATGCTGGCGAAGCCGAAGCTGAAGAACTAGCAACGATAATGTCAAAAATTGACAGGCTTGTATCAAATGTGGTTGGAGATGTGGTTGCAGAGGAGACAAGTGTAGCTACAGAGGAGAACATGGCCATAGTGCCAGATAAAGGAAAGGAAATTGTTAATACTCCTTTAGGCGAGAAAGATTTTGATCTTCGGCACCTAGGCGGCCAAGAACTTTCTGAGGAGGACAAGTTGGAATTAAGAGAATTTGCTATATCTTGCGGATACCAACCGGGGTCCTTGCTCTTCACAGGGTCGATGAGGAGATCTTAGGATGTATTTGCGACCACACTGGGGCAAAGATAATCGGCACTCTATCCAAGAGTGTTGGATTCCCGAAGCTGGAGACCGACATTAGTTGTTACCGATGGCAACACATTGTCGGTAGCCTATTTTATTCCAACTTCAAGGTGAGACCATTGTCTAGATTTTTATTACCTTCATGGTGGATTGAGTGTTCTAACTTTAACTTGTTTTGCAGAGCATGTTATTAAGCAAGGCATTGAAAATGCAGCAGGATACTGAGGATAGAAAAAACAAAGTCATAATTAAAGGCTTAGAGGATAAAATAAAGGAACTTGAAGCTTTTCTAAAGGAAAAAGACATCTTGCTGCAAATAGCCGAAGGTTCCCTCGCAGAAGCATGATCTCATAATACTAAGTTGAGCGAGGAACTGGACAAAGCTCGAACAATTTTGGACGAAAGTTCACGACGCTTTAACCATGAGACAAAGGAGCTCAAAGCAAAGGTCAAAGCCAAAGCTGAAAGAAATACTAAGCTACATGAAGCTTTTGAGAACCTTCTGAACAAGTGTGCTAAGTTTGCTACTCGGTGCATTAATCGGCTGAAGGGGATATTCAACTCGGTTGGAGCTGCTTCTGAAGAGATTACCCCTTCGGCCGAAGACATCCCCGGGGCCTTTGATCATATTGAAAATAAAGTTGAATCCCTTGATGAAGTTATAACCGGGCACGGAGACTTCTGTGCCCTAATGGCTTCACGCGGAACAGCTGCAGCTTTTATGAATGTCAGGTGCACTCACGCCAAAACTGTTAATAAGCCAAATTTCAATCTTTCGACATCAGATCTGGTTGACATTCCAGCCGAAGCTTGAAGCATAGGGAACAAATTTATCACCCAAATCTAGGCAAAAGGTGGGCGTGAACTGGCCGGGGACGAAGCACGAAAACTACTTAACTCGGTATGAAACTTTTACTTGTCTTCTTTACCTTGGTTTTCCTTTATTATATTTCCTGATTTCTTTATACCTTCTTCTCTCTACAGGAAGGTGGCGCCGAAGGTCGTTAAGCCGAAGCTTGTTCCGAAGGGCTAAAGATTCTTAGAACTTCCTTTTGTAAATATCTATAGAAAACTTAGGATCTCTTTGCATCATTTGGCAAAGATTGTAACTGATAGTTGAACAAAACATTGTACTTATTTGTGAATACCTTGTAATATAATTTCACCTTTTCGCTCCTATATAAACTTGTTTTGTTGTGGATGAAACCAACGCTTGTAATCTTTTGAGCCGAAGGCGAAAAACACCTTCCCTTCTTTTCGTTTACATCGAAGCATTTTTTCGTTAAAGGTGACATAGCTTTATATGTCACAAAGTTTTATCTGAGACGAAGCAGCTTCGTATTTGACAAAGCATTTTGTCACCAAAGACAATCATCTTCTGCCTTTCCTATTAATGCATGTGCTTTATGTCATGATGATGATGATCCTACGAATGTCTAATGAATGTTTGTACGAATGCAAAAAATGATGTGATAAAATATGCAAATGTATGCCAAGGACACACCCAGACTCTGCATCCCCTTAGGAACGACTTTGGAGTCTCTTCACCTTTTACTTAGGTGGTATTTCAGCTCTGCATCCCCTTAGGAACGACTTTGGAGCTAAGCTCTATATCCCCTTAGGAACAACTTTAGAGCTTCTTCACCTTTGATTTAGGTGGCATTTAAGCTCTACATCACCTTAGGAACGACTTTGGAGCTTCTGCACCTTTGGTTTAGGTGGTATTTTAGCTCTGCATTCCCTTAGGAATGACTTTGGAGCTTCTTAACTTACTCTGCATCCCTTTAGGAACGGCTTTGTAGCTTCTTCACCTCATAGGTGACATTTTAGCTCTCCATCCCCTTAGGGATGACTTTGGAGCTTCTTCATGCCCTTTTTTGCACTCAATGGTGCGAATCCTGGTGTTACATTTTACATGTGGGGGAATTTGGCCCTTGTATTGCAGAGGGCTAAACAAAAAAATGAAAATTACAACCTACGGCCCCATTAAAAACCTTTCTCCCCTCTTGAAAGGAAAAGGGTATCATAGGGGAAAAATAAGAAAATTACATCGTTTATACATAATATCATCGAAGCTCATACGCATTCCAAGACCTGGGTATGTCGTTGTCATCCATATCTTTCAGTCTATAAGAAGCAGGTCTTGACGAAGATACCACCAAAAAGGGGCCTTCCCATTTGAGCTGAAGCTTCCCCACTGTATCAGGGTTGGCCACCCTCCAAAGCACCAAATGACTTAGCTTGATGTTTTTCCATCTTACTTTTCTGTCACGCCATTTGATTGTTTCAACCTGGTATTTATTGATGTGCTCTATGGCTTGAAGTCTGGTCCCTTCTATGGTATCTTTTGTTATTTGGCAATCACCTTCGTCCTCTGTCGAAGCTAGAATTCTTATTGAGCCCGTTCTTGGTTCTTCTGGTGTAATTGCTTCGTCACCGAACAGAAGTTTAAACCGGGTAAATCTTGTTAACCTTGACACAACAGTATTGTGGTTCCACACCACCTTTATTAATTCGTCTGGCCACTTTCCTTTAGACTGATTGAAGATTGACTTCATTATTCCTGTTATTATGATTCTATTTGCTCTTTCTATCAATCCATTTGACTCTGGATGCCTCACTGATGCGAAGTGTATTTTTGTGCCAATCTGGCTACAAAAGGTTTTGAATGTCTCAGCATCAAACTAAGTTCTGTTATCAACTGTTATAGCCTTTGGCACACCGAAGCGACAAACAATATTCTGCTAGAAGAATTTTTAGACCGTGGCCAAAGTTATTGTAGCCAAGGGCTTTGCCTCAATCCACTTAGAAAAATATTCTACTGCCACTACAACATACTTCAAGTTGCCTTGTGCCGGTGGGAGTGGACCTAACAAATCCAGGCCCCATCTTTGCAATGGCCAGGTTGGCTGTATTAGCTAGGTTAAAGATGAAGGTTGCTTCTGGTCTCTGGCACATTTTTTAACTAAATATGTTGCATCAGAAACTGCCTTTGGCCAGTAAAAACCTTGTCTAAAAACCTTCCCCAGCAGAGGCCTAGACCCAATGTGGGCCCCACATAACCCCGCATGTATCTCCTTCATTAATTCTTGCCCTTCGATTCTGGACAAGCACTTGAGCAATGGAGAGCAAACTCCGTGCTTGTATAATTCCCCTTCTATTATTACATATGGCCTTGTCCTTGCTTCCATTCTTATATTATAAACTTCATCATCCGAAAGACAGTTGCCCTAGTGGAAAGATACAATCTCAGTCCTCCAATCTTCACTATGTACTGGTGAAATTGTGAGCACCGCTCTTTCCATGAGCTCGACTGAAGGTGCTTTTATTGTTTCAAAAAAATACTTCCGAAGGTAGTGGGAGCCCCTGTGTCGCTGATTTGGCTAACAAGTTTGCATGTTCATTTTCTCCCCTTGGGATATTCTTTACAGAGAAACCTTCAAAAGAGGCCTCCAAACTTTGGACTGCATCTAGGTACTTTTCAAGCTTCGGGTCTCTTGCCTTACTTCTTTTGTCCACATGACCCAAGATAACTTGTGAATTAGTCTTGAGGATTTCCCTTCTTATACCCATTGCCTTAAGTTTCCGAAGCCCCAACAGAAGAACTTCGTACTCTGCAATATTATTTGTACAGCTGAAGTCTAATTTTACTGCATAACAGGTTCTGACTTTGGATGGTGCAACTAGAACGGCAGTTGCCCTGGCGCCGAAGGTCCCCCAAGACCCATCACAAAATACCGTCCAAGCTTCATCATTGTTTATTCTTTCTTCAACCCGAGCCCTTGGCGTCCAATCAGCAATGAAGTCTGCTAATGCCTGAGACTGGATCGAAGATCTATGAACATAATCAATGGTAAATTTGTTGAGTTCTGCAGCCCATTTTCTGACCCTTCCTATAGCTTCTCTGTTCCTCATTATATGCTTCAGGGGTTGTGATGAAGGCACTATTATGTGGTATGCTTGTAAGTAATGCCGAACCTTCCTAGAGGCCATCAATACAGCATACAATACCTTCTCCAACTCTGTGTAATTCTTCTTTGATGGATTGAGTACTTCTGAGATGAAGTATACCGGTGCTTGCTTTTTTACATAGCCATCTTGTTTCTCTTGTACAAGTGCTGCACTAACCACGGCATGGGAAGCAAACACATATAGAAGTAATGGGGTTCCTGACGAAGGTGGGGTTAGAGTTGTTAGATCTATCAAATACTGCTTCAGCTCTTTGAAGGCTTTCTGCTGAGCTAGACCTCATTGGAAGACTTCGACTGATTTCAATACTTCAAAGAAAGGCATGTTTCTCTCTGCTGATCTTGAAATAAATCTGTTCAATGATGCCAGCCTTCCTGCTAACCTCTAAGCCCCCTTTCTCGAATTTGGTGGTTCCATCCGAAGGACAGCTTCGATTTTTCTTGGGTTAGCTTCAATACCCTTTGTCGATACCAGGCAGCCAAGAAACTTGCCCTTCTTCACTCCAAAGATGCATTTTCTGGATTTAACTTAAGACCAGACTGTCTGAAATTAGCAAATGTCTCTTGCAAATTAGCAACATGGTTCTCTTGTTTTGTGCTCTTTACTATGATATCATCGACATATGTTAGCACATTTCTACCAATTTGGGAGTAAAGAACTTTGGTAGTCATTCTGCTGAAGCTTCCTCTAGCATTCTTGAGCCCCTCAGGCATCCGAAGATAACAATAGGTGCCACTAGGAGTTATAAAGCTTGTCTTTGGCTCATCGTCCTTTTTCATCTAGATTTGATGATAGCCTGAGTAGCAATCCAATAAGCTCATGAGTTTCGAAGTAGCTGCTGCATCCACAAGGGAATCTATTCTTGGCAATGGGAATGAATCCTTCAGACATGCCTTGTTGAGATCTGTAAAGTCAATACACATTCTCCATTTTTCGTTAGCTTTCTTTACCATAACGGTGTTAGCCAGCCACTCTAGGTATGTTACTTCTCTGATAACACTGGCACTTAGAATTCTTTTCACTTCATTTCGTGCACCTTCGGCTTTATCATAGGACATTTTCCGAAGCCTCTGCTTTCTTGGCCTAAAGGACAGGTCCACATTGAGTGAGTGCTCAATAATATCTATATTGACACCACAGAGATCATTGGTTGTCCAAGCAAAAACATCTTTGTTGTTAAACAAAAATCTTAGCAAGGTCTTTTCTTGTTCATCAGATAGTTGAGATCCCAATAGCACTTTTTGCTCAGCTATGTCTTCACACAAAAGCATAGGCTCTGGTTGATCTGCCGAAGCAGTCTTTTCTCTTTTATGCTTATATTGCTGATAAGCTTCGGCTTCATCTATATTATGGATGGCCTTCGAATCCGTCCAACTTCCTTCGACTCTCCTGGCAGCTTCTTGACTCCCATGTACAGCAATGGGCCCTTGTTTCGAACGTATCTTCATGCAAAGGTATGCTGGGTGGAGTATTGCTTTGAAGGCATTGAGCGTCCCTTGACCAATGATTGCATTGTATGGATACTCCATATCAACAATATTGAAGACAACCTGCTCTGTCCTTGTGTTGTGAACATAGCCAAAGGTGACCGGCATGGTTATCTTGTTGAGTGCCACAATCTGTCTTCCTCCAAAACCACAAAGAGGGTGTGTTGCATCATGTATCTTGTCATCCTGGCTCTTGCATTTGTCTGAAAGCCTTCGCGAAAATGATATACGCTGCACTGCCTGTGTCCACTAGGACATTGTGGACCAGAAATCCCTTGATGACACAAGATATGACCATTACATCATTATGGGTATAATCCTTGAGCTGAAGATCCTCCTGGGAGAAGGTGATTGGTATATGAGACCATTTGGACTTGATGAAGGGTCCTTGCAGTCCAACATGTTGTACCCTTCTATGTGCTTCTTTCTTCTACCTCTTGTTGGCTGGTTCAGGACTTGAGCTGCCTATGATTGGGAGCACCATCTTCGTGGCCAAAGGTGCCACAACTTGATTGCTTTGCGAAGCCATCGTCACAGTTGTGGAAGTGAGTTCACCAGAGGTGGGCGCCAATGTTGGTCACTTTTTCTCAAATGCTATAAATCAAGAACAAGACAACACAATTGTTAATGGTTAAAGACCTTTGTCCTTCGAAGCATTATTTTCTCTTGGATATAATGTTCTTCAGACGAAGGTTATGAAAGACACACCTTCATCATTTTATCATATAAACGTGAATGTAAATAAGAAAGTGAAAGAATACAGAGGAATGAAGATAATAATTGTTATATATCAATGGTTCATTTATCATTATCTTCATCAAACATGAATGAGCATTAACAATATTCATATTACAATGGTACCTTTGGTTTGCCAAAAGGTGAAAGAGCGAGAATGGCGCAAGAGTGATTACTATTCAGCGTGAACAGTACGGAGGTACTGTTCATCTATTTATAGGCACGGGACGCAGCCCGGGTAAAACTACATCTGTGCCCTTGAACGCTTGTTTACAAGTAACTAAAACCAATAAGGCCTAATCAGTATTTTTCTTTCTTCGCTTGTTCTAGGCTAAAGCTATTAACCTTCGGCATCTTGCACTATCGTCTCTTCACAGAGTCTTCGTCTTGAGGAGCTAAATTAAAGCTGAAGGTGGCTTCGGTGATCCTTTGTATCATTTTGCCGAAGGTGTTTTTTCTTGAGGACCTTCGGCGGAGAAGAAGACCCCCAACATGATGTAATATATTTCTTTGTGGAGCGTGAAACCTTCGTACGTACCATTTTTGAGCCAAAGGCAAAAAAACACCTTCCCTTCTTTTCACACTTCATAAAGAAAAATCCCCTTTTGGTCGAACTGGCATTATTAGACTTGAAGGTCTTGCCGTAGACATTGCATGCCAAAGGTTTTGTTGTAGGTCTTGTATTGTTGAAGTATCATTTCTCAATTCTTTATTGAAGGTAGGCCTCATGAGTTAGCCATCATTGCTGAAGGAGCAATTTCCCTTCTTTTTCCACTGTTTCGAATGATGTAGGATGATGAATGAATGATGCGATGGTATGGAGCATGATGCGATGATATGATGCAATAAACGTTAATGCACAAACGCTTTGTAAAAGTAAGACTCTGCATCCCCTTAGGAACGACTTTGTAGTCTCTTCACCTTTTACTTAGGTGATCTTTTAGCTCTACATCCCCGTAGGAACGACTTTGGATCTAAGCTCTGCATCCCCTTAGGAACGACTTTGGAGCTTCTTCACCTTTTACTTAGGTGGTATTTTAGCTCTGCATCCCCTTAGGAACGACTTTGGAGCTTCTTCACCTTTTACTTAAGTGGTATTTTAGCTATGCATCCCTGTAGTAACTCCAGATTTATTACAACAGGCCGAAGGTTGTACCTTCTTGAATTTTTTTAGGTAGAAACATAAAACCAAGAGAAATGGAAATTACATTGAGTGTGTATGAAAGTTTTTTGATTGAGCCCCTATGTTGCTTCAATAGATGTGTCATGATTCTGGTACAGTGTTGTTGACTATCCGAGCTTCAGACTCTTCGCGTGCATCGCGTTGTTGCTGATTTTGGCGGTGCCCTTCTGGCTGTTGATTGTGAGATAAAGTTGGAGCCATGACTTGTGGTGGTGGTGGTAGAATCCATGCAGCTGGGGAGTGGCTTGTCAAAGCTACTGATACTGTGGGTTGTGAAAATAGTTGTTGATTGCCCACATACTCCGAAATGTACAGGGAATAACATGAAGCAGTATGCAGGACTTCTTCAGCTGGTTCTGTCATGCTTCGGCCTTAGTTATTTCCTTTTGCTTCTGTATCGTGACTTGGCATGTCCTAGTTGTATGCCCCTTCTTCTCCACACAACAAGCAAAACAACCTTCTTGGTTGTGAGCTGAATCTTCCTCTGAAGCTTCGTCCTCCTCTGCCTCTTGGTGCTGGTGGCCTGAGGGAGCTTTGTTGTGTCCCAGATGATTGGGAGATGTGTTGATGCCCTTGAGTATGATTTCCCCTGTCTTCGTTTGAGCTGGGATTGTGGATTGTCCTAACATGCCTTGGGTGGAGCCTTCCTCCGAAGCTTCTGGTCATCTCAGAGTATCTATAGGCTTCTTCCCTTCTTTGCCAGAAATCATTGTCGGCTCTGATATACTCGTCCATCTTCTGTAGAAGCTTCTCCAGAGTTTGTGGGGGCTTCCTGGCGAAATACAGCGATGTTGGTCCTGGACGAAGCCCTTTGATCATTGCTTCAATAACAATCTCATTTGGCACTGTTGGTGCCTGAGCTCTGAGACATACAAACCTTCGGACATACGCCTGCAAGTACTCCTCGTGGTCCTACATGCACTGGAACAGAGCTTAAGCAGTCACTAGCTTCATTTGAAAACCCTAGAAGTTGGTGACTAGCATATCCTTCAGCTTCTACCACGATGTGATTGTTCCCAGATGAAAAGAAGAATACCATGTTTGAGCCACGCTCCTGACTACCATGACGAAGGATTTCGCCATGACAGTAGTGTTGCCACCATATGTGTCACACCCGGTTTTGAAGGTAAACCGAATGCGAACCATGTATGTGCCAGGATCAGAAATTCATGTATACAGCGATTACATAAATGACTCATCATAGCACAATGCTTCGAATTACAATAAAGAGTAAGTAATGATATTAAAGACTAGAGTCATTTACATAATATAAATCAAAGTAAACAGAATCGAAACGTAGCCAATGTAAATTAACCCACCACAGGCAGCTGACTGGGGGAGGTCGCTAGCCTAATCCTCAAACTCATAGAAGTCCTAGAACTCCTGGAGATCCACCTCGATGTCTTCTTCTTTACCTGAGCATAGATTGCACCAAAGGCAGCCTGGTGTTTTGTGAAAGCAAGGGTGAGTACACATCAACGTACTCAGCAAATGTCCTATTTGGCTGAGGTGGACTAGCTTTATGTGGGGTTAAGCTCAAGCAGTTGCTTTTAGTTGGTCAGGTATTTATTATTAGTGGAAGCTAGGTTTTAGCAATAACCAACCCGTGAATCATTTCCTCATCAAGGAACATCATTATCATCATCGAACCAAAAACATTATTAGTACCATTGAATCTCAGATCATTTGTATCTCTAATCACAGAGGATCCCAAGGCCGCTCTTAACCGTGAGCACGACTAATATATCAGTTTCATAACACTTTGCAGAGGTTGCACACTTTACCCATGAGCCGTGATTCCCTTTCTGCCCGAGGATTGCGACTCCCCATTGATCACTCCCAAGGTGAACTAGCAGGGTCTCGCTACATGGCTTTTCCCTAGGGTCCTCACTATGCGAATGTTGGAAATGACCATGGCATAAAGCCCATCTGACATCCCAACACCTATACCTCTGCCCTTAGGAAAAAGCCGTGGGACGATGCCCGTACCCAGATCTATGAGCGAGAATATAGGAGCCAAAACAGATGCCTCCGTTTCCCAATGACCAAAAACTAGCATCCAACATAAGACTTCCCTAATTACTTGGCCAAGGGCATCCCATACCACCCTCATGGTTGCACTGTTTTCCCGGGGTGTCGCTCCCCGAACAGGTCCTTACGGATAGGTACTCAGGAAACAGCCTGAGTCCCCTAAAGTATCACAGGATCATCATCGGGATAACATCATCGAATCATAAGTAATCACATCATGTTCATTGATTAAAGTAAAGCAATAGCATAAAGCTAACCATGGTAACCCAAAAGGTAAACAAGGATGAGGTAAATACAGACTAGTCAATCCTTAGGTTTCAATAATGTAATGTGGGACGATGAATTATAAGTATGTAGAACATAATGGGTCAGAGAACACTTGCCTTCACCAAATAGATGCTCAGGGTCTTCAATCTCATAGAACTCGAAGAGCTTTATCTCAAGACCAGTGGTTCGCCAAATCTTGATTGTCGATTCCTCGAAGCTCAGGAACAGATCGCAATCTATTCGCGACGCGTAGCGAATACGAATAGATATAGACAAACAAACATATACATGCATAAGAACACTACACCATACAAAGGAAACCATTATAAAAACGTGTACTATAAAATATAGATAGCTTCTATAGTCACGCGAGGAAATAAGCGCTGAAATCGAAACTATGGCTGAGACGGTATGGTTTTTGGAAGGCTTGCCTAATAAACGCATAACCTATGTTCTAGGTCGATTCTAATTAATATAAATCGTTTGCAGAAGATACTCTAAAGAAATATCTAATGTGGCATTAATCGAGATTGTAATTTGATCGAAAACCACATTTTTAAACTGGTCGGATTATATTTATGAACACGACGCATAAGACTCACTATGTTTAAACATATAATAAATTTATAAACGACACGACGTACGGGTACCACTAAATTATATCGTTTTATATTAATCGAATATTGAATATAACGTCTAAGTCAGCATAATCGCTTAACAGGTTCGACCAAACTGTTATTTTAACTAACCGTCGCCAAACAAGAAATTAATTATTTAACATGAACGATGCGGCGAAGCGACTTTATCAAAGCCTGAATAGCGATTTATGCGAGCAGCGACGCGAGCGAACAGCGTGTGAATTAGCACTCGCGACGACACGCGAAACAACCCTGCGACACGCGCGAAGAGGCACACGGACAGCGCGCACGACAACACGTGACCATGTGCGACTGACGTGTGACGACGCGGGCGAACAGCACGCGACAACATGCGAACCATACGCGTGGCGTGAACGTGCGAACGAACGACGACGACATACAAGCAGCACACGAATGACACGCGAAACGGCGTGCCACCGCATGCGGAACAGGCCACGCGATAGGCAGAGAAAAACTAATTAGATGTCGTGCTTAAACTAAACAAATATTAAAGAAATAAAAAGTATTTAAGCTAATATTAACCATGTTAATGTTTATTATCAAAGCGCAAGTTGAACACTACACTTTTAATCTAATTAGAATATTAATCTAACAATTATTAGTCGAGCAAACCTTAAGTTAACTATCTAAAATACCCTACCAGACAAATTATCATTATTAAAATAAGTGTTTATAAGCGAAAACAATTTATTATCACGCGCAGACGCCGCGCGACACACGTGATCGACACGTGAGATACGCATGACACGCGAACTAGACACGCGACACGAACGCGCGAAGGAATGTCAACGACGCGCAAACGGCGCGCGAATAATATGCGACGACGCATGAACACATGCGACTTAGCGCGCGGACAACGCGCGGCGATACGCATGATCCGCACGCGCGACACGCGAAGACAACGTGTGGTGACACGCAGAAAACAGCACGCGCGATCCAGCACGCCCTCGCGCGCGGAACAACATGCGCGACATACGAGAAATACTTAAATAGATGTCGCACATACACTAAGCGAGTATTAATTCAAAATGTTTGAGTTGGCATTAATCAAATTAACACGTATTTATAAAGCACAAGTTAAAACTATAAATTAGTTTTAATTGGAAAGTCCTTCTTTAACCACTATCGAATGAAAAAATAATTAATTACTTAAGACCTGCGACAAACCAAAATAACGTGACTAATACGAAATTGATGTTGTTGACTGGAACGAGTCGTGACAGGTTTACGACACAATTTATATTGAATAAATAGCATTTCTCGAATTTAAACTTCGTGGCGCGATTCTATTGGTCAAAATGAAGCCATACGAAGGGCCACATGGATCTCAACCACAACTGGTCAAAGTGAGTGAGATCAAATGTGGCTAGCATCTCCTTCCTCTATTCTCTGTTGGGCTCGTCATGAAGGGAGGTTGGTCGGCCATGGGGGAGGGGGTGCTGGCCGCACTGGCCCAGGGCAGGCCGCGCCGGGGCTGGCCGCGATGACGACCGCGTGCTGGCTACGTGTCGCGCCGCGTGCCGCGCCCTGGGACACTGGGCTATCGCGCGCAAGGGAGAAGAGGAGGGGGCGAGGGGACCGCAGCTAGGGCTAGCGCTATAGGGAATTGGCCAACGAGCCCTCTAGAGTGTGGGCATAGGGGGAAGGCTAGAAGGGGATCGACCGTAGGGGAGGCAGGAGGGACTTGGGGACTTCATGCAAGGAGGCTAGGCAGAGGTGGGAGGGTCCTGGCCAGTAGGGGAGTGGACGTTGGCCAGGGGAGGAGAAAGCCGGCCACGGCTGGCCGGACCGCGCCAAGGTCGCGCCACCAGGAGAGGCAAACACCGCAGGGGCCAGCACGGCGTGGTGAGCAGCCCCATGGAGGATGCAGCCATGTCCAAATGCGCCTACAGGGTCATGCGTAGGGGCCCTAGGCAGCTGTGGCCGCGTAGGGACAGCTCGGCTGGCCGCGCAGGGACAGACGCTGTCGATTGCCAGGAATGGAGGGGCGAGGAGTAGGGGAGGAAGGAGATGGATGGGACTCACCGATGCCTGGTAACTATCGGGTGCCTGCTCCTGCGCAATTTTGGATCTGGGGGGAAGATAGGAGGTTATGCGACAGCGGGGTGGATTTATAAAAAGAGCGAGCGCGGGAGATGGTTGCTGAATTCGTCGTCAATTATGTTGCGACCGAGCGAAATAGGCAGTTGCGAGCACGACGACGATAAACACGAGCAACACGGCGTTTGCGAGGAAAGACATTTTAATGATCCCGCAAAAAGGACACGAGATCTAGAACGGGCTCAGCAAGAAGAACGTTTATATATATAGAGAGAGAGAGAGAGAGAGTTTCCAAGACTTTGTTGTTTTCGCAAATACTAAATTTTAGGTATTAAATTAATATTAGAAAAACTAAAAATTCATATTTTAATACTCAAAGAGATGTTTCAAAGGTTCCTGAAAGTCTCCAGAAACAAGATCAAGATAATTTGATATAGTTTGAAAAACCTTTACACTCATAAACACTATGCAACGACTTGAATGCAACAATCAAAGCTTCTCCAGGATTTTATTTTACTACGCCAAAACTAATATATATATATGTGTGTGTGTGTGTGTGCTTGCGCGCGCGTGTGTGTATATAATAAAATAACTCTCCATTATTTAGAAAAGAGAAGAAAACCAGGTAAAGAAGAGGGTAACACCTGAATTTGGTGGATATTAGGAAAGAAATTTTATACCCCAAATTCAGGGTGTTACAATATGATGATATGGTTTCTTCATAACTCATGAGTAACTGCTTCGGGTCAGAATGCCTGTCATACATGGGAAGCTGTGTGAAAGTCGCCTAGAGGGGGGTGAATAGGCGGAATCTGAAAATTATAAACTTTAAACACAACTATAAAACGGGGATAGCATTAGAATTAAAACTGAGTCCGAGAGAGAGGGTGAAAAATAAATCAAAGGCAAATGAAGTGGATGACACGGTGATTTGTTTTACTGAGGTTCGGTTCTTGAGAACCTACTCCCCGTTGAGGTGGTCACAAAGACCGGGTCTCTTTCAACCCTTTCCCTCTCTCAAACGGTCACCTAGACCGAGTGAGCTTTCTCCTTAATCAAACGGGTCACTTAGACCCCTACAAGGACCACCACAACTTGGTGTCTCTTGCTTTTATTACAAGTGTCTTGAGAATAAGAGTGGGAAAAGAAGAAAGCACGATTGCAAAAGCCAAGCAACGAGAGCGACAATTAACACACGGATCACTCTCTCTCAAGTCATTAAACACTAATGATCACTTGTCTCAATTGTAGAACTTGGAGAGATTGGAAGCTTTGATTGTGTCTTGGAATGGATTGCTAGCTCTTGTATTGAATGTATATGAGTTGAGTGCTTTTTTCTATTGAATGGATGTGGTTGGGATTGTATTTATAGCCCCCAACCACTTCCTAGCCGTTGCTCCTTTTCTGCCGACCGTGGACGGTCCACACCCCTGGTCCGGACGGTCCGCCCCTGCACATCAACGGTTGAAATCCCAACGGTCAGCAGTAACGGCTATATCAACGGCTACTATGCATTAAATGCGTCGTCAGATGTCAGGTACCGCAATCGCGGACGGTCCGGTCGTGCACCCCGGATGGTCCGCGAGGACGCTATAATTCATTTTTGCGAACCCATCACCTTTGGGTTTTTTGGTTCTTCACTGACAGGACGGTCCGCGCCTGAGGCTGGATGGTCTGCGCTTGGTCTCGGACAATGCTCGCTTTTCCATCGGACGGTCCGTAGTGTTGACTTGTGTTTATGCAGTGTTCCTATTCTAGGGTCATCCTGGTGTCGCGGACGGTCCGCCGCAAGGGCCCGGACGGTCCGCGCTTAGGTGATTTTCCAAAAGGCTTCTCCTGTCCGAAATAATCTACGGTATTCCGGACAGTCGACTTTAGAATAGTTGTAGATGAACTTATGCACCTGTGAAACGATCAACTAGGCAAACTGGCACAAGGTTTGTGATGGTCGTCAAACACCAAAATCGATTATAGGAAATGTTTGAGACTATTTCCCTTTCAATCTCCCTCTTTTTGGTGATTGATGCCAACACAAACCAAAGCAAAAACAAAGTGTAGAAATGTAACTAGTTTGCATTTTGACAGATGTGCATAAGTTATTTTGAAATGAAAGCATTTCTAAGCAGATAAGTTTGATTTGATATTTTTAACATTTTGGACCACATTTGCACCACCCAGATTGTTTTTTGCAAATCTTTTGAAAAAATCTTTTCAAAGTCTTTTGCAAATAGTCAAAGGTATATGAATAAGATTTCTAGAGGCATTTTTAGGTTTTGAAAATTCTCCCCCTGTTTCTAATGCTTTTCCTTTGACTAAATAAAACTCCCCCTGAATGAAATTCTCCTCTTAGTGTTCAAGAGGGTTTTACCAACTTTTGAAAACTTTCTCCCCTTTTGAAAACATATTAAGATACCAATTTGAAAACTTCTTTTAAAATATGGTGGTGCGGTCCTTTTGCTTTGGGCTAATATTTTCTCCCCCTTTGGCATTAATCGCCAAAAACAGAGACATTTGAGAGCCCTTTTACTTTCTCCCTCATTGGTACAAGAATATATGAGTGAAAGATTATACCAATTTGAGAGTGATGTGGAGTAGCGACGAAGGATGATACCGATAGAGTGGAGTGGAAGCCTTCTCTTCGTCGAGTGCTCCAATTTCCCTTTTAATCTATGACTAGCTAAAGGACATACTTGAAAAACACATTAGTCATAGCAAAAGAAAGAGATATGATCAAAGGTATATAAATGAGCAATGTGTGCAATGTTTCAATCAAAATTCCGAGAATCAAGTATATTTAGCTCATTCCTAAGTTTGCAAAAGGTTTTCTCATCTAATGGCTTGGTAAAGATATCGGCTAATTGATCTTTGGTGTTTATATAAGCAATCTCGATATCCCCTCTTTGTTGGTGATCTCTCAGAAAGTGATGTCGAATGTCTATGTGCTTAGTGTGGCTGTGGTCAACGGGATTATCCGCTATGCGGATTGCACTCTCATTGTCACATAGGAGAGGGAATTTGCTCAATTTGTAGCCATGGTCCCGGAGGGTTTGCCTCATCCAAAGTAATTGCGCACAACAATGGCCTGCGGCAATATACTTGGCTTCGGCGGTTGATAGGGCTACTGAATTTTGTTTCTTTGAAGCCCAAGACACCAAGGATCTTCCTAGAAGCTGACAAGTCCCTGATGTACTCTTCCTATCAATTTTACACCCTGCCCAATCGGCATCGGAATAACCTATCAAATCAAAAGTTGATCCCCTAGGGTACCAAAGCCCAAACTTAGGAGTGTAAACTAAATATCTCATGATTCGCTTCACGGCCCTAAGGTGAACTTCCTTAGGGTAGGCTTGGAACCTTGCACACATGCATACTGAAAGCATAATATCTAGTCGAGATGCACATAAATAGAGTAAAGATCCTATCATCGACCGGTATACCTTTTGATCTACGGATTTACCTCCCGTGTCGAGGTCGAGATGCCCATTGGTTCCCATGGGTGTCTTGATGGGCTTGGCATCCTTCATTCCAAACTTGTTAAGAATATCTTGAGTATACTTCGTTTGGTTGATGAAGATGCCCTCTTGGAGTTGCTTGACTTGAAATCCTAGAAAATACTTCAACTCCCCCATCATAGACATCTCGAATTTTTGAATCATGATCCTACTAAACTCTTCACAAGTAGATTTGTTAGTAGACCCAAATATGATATCATCAACATAAATTTGACATACGAACAAATCATTTGCAATAGTTTTAGTAAAGAGAGTAGGATCGGCTTTTCCGACTTTGAAGCCATTAGTGATTAGAAAATCTCGAAGGCATTCATACCATGCTCTTGGGGCTTGCTTGAGCCCATAAAGCGCCTTTGAGAGTTTATAAACATGGTTAGGGTACTCACTATCTTCAAAGCCGGGAGGTTGCTCAACATAGACCTCTTCCTTGATTGGTCCATTGAGGAAGGCACTCTTCACATCCATTTGATAGAGCTTGAAGCCATGGTAAGTAGCATAGGCAAGTAATATGCGAATTGACTCAAGCCTAGCTACGGGTGCATAAGTTTCACCAAATTCCAAACCTTCGACTTGTGAATAACCTTTGGCGACAAGTCGGGCTTTGTTCCTTATCACCACACCATGCTCATCTTGCTTGTTACAGAATACCCACTTGGTACCTACAACATTTTGATTAGGACGTGGAACCAAATGCCATACCTCATTCCTCGTGAAGTTGTTGAGCTCCTCTTGCATTGTCAACACCCAATCCGAATCTCTTAGTGCATCCTCTACCCTGTATGGCTCAATAGAGGAGATAAAAGAGTAATGTTCACAAAAATGAGCGACTCGAGATCGAGTGGTTACCCCCTTATGAATATCGTCGAGGATGGTGTTAACGGGGTGATCTCTTTGAATCGCCTGGTGGACTCTTGGGTGTGGTGGTCTTTGACCCTGTACTTCTTGATCATCTTCTTTGTCTTGATCAACTTCATCTCCCCCTTGATCCTTGTCCTCCTCTTGAGGTGGCTCATCTTCTTGATCTTCTTCTTCATCATCTTGAGCCTATTCCTCGTCTTGAGTTGGTGGAGATGCTTGATTTGAAGATGAAGGTTGATCTTGTGCTTGTGGAGGCTCTTCAGATTCCTTAGGACACACATCCCCAATGGACATGTTCCTTAGCGCGACACACGGAGCCTCTTCATCATCTAACTCATCAAGATCAACTTGCTCCACTTGGGAGCCATTAGTCTCATCAAACACAATGTCACAAGAAACCTTAACTAATCCAGAGGATTTGTTGAAGACTCTATATGCCCTTGTGTTTGAATCATATCCTAGTAAAAAGCCTTCTACAACCTTAGGAGCAAATTTAGATTTTCTACCTCTTTTAACAAGAATAAAACATTTGCTACCAAAGACTCTAAAATATGAAACATTGGGCTTTTTACCGGTAAGGAGTTCATAGGATATCTTCTTCAGGATTCGGTGAAGATATAGCCAGTTGATGGAGTAGCAGGCGGTGTTAATCGCCTCGGCCCAAAACCGGTCCAGTGTCTTGTATTCATCAAGCATGGTTCTTGCCATGTCCAATAGAGTTCTATTCTTTCTCTCCACTACACCATTTTGTTGTGGCATGTAGGGAGAAGAGAACTCATGCTTGATGCCCTCCTCCTCAAGGAAGCCTTCAATTTGAGAGTTCTTGAACTCTGTTCCATTGTCGCTTCTTATTTTCTTGATCCTCAATCCGAACTCATTTTGAGCTCGTCTCAAGAATCCCTTTAAAGTTTCTTGGGTTTGTGATTTATCCTGCAAAAAGAATACCCAAATGAAGCGAGAATAATCATCCACAATAACTAGACATTACTTACTCTCGCCGATGCTTATGTAAGCTATCGGGCCGAATAGATCCATGTGGAGTAGCTCGAGCGGCCTGTCCGTTGTCATGATGTTCTTGTGTGGATGATGGGCGCCAACTTGCTTTCCTGCTTGGTATGCGCTACAAACCCTGTCTTTCTCAAAATGAACATTTGTTAGTCCCAAAATGTGTTCTCCCTTTAGAAGCTTGTGAAGATTCTTCATCCCACCATGGGCTAGTCGGTGATGCCAGAGCCAACCCATATTAGTCTTAGCAATTAAGCAAGTGTCGAGTTCAGCTCTTTTGAAATCAACTATATAGCTGACCCTCTAACACTCCCTTAAATGCTACTAAATCATCACTTCTTGTAAAGACAGTAACACCTACATCTGTAAATAGACAGTTGTAGCCCATATTGCATAATTGAGAAACAGAAAGCAAATTGTAATCTAAAGAATCTACAAGAAAAACATTGGAAATAGAATGGTCAGGTGATATAGCAATTTTACCAAGCCCTTAGACCAAACCTTGATTTCCATCCCTGAATGTGATAGCTCTTTGGGGATCTTGGTTTCATAGGAGGAGAACATCCTTTTCTCCCCAGTCATATGGTTTGTGCACCCGCTATCAATGATCCAACTTGAGCCCCCGGATGCATAAACCTACAAAACAATTTTAGGCCTTGTTCTTAGGTACCCAAACGGTCTTGGGTCCTTTCACATTAGAAACAAGCACCTTGGGTACCCAAACACAAGTCTTGGAGCCCTTGTGTTTGCCCCCAACATATTTGGCAACTATTTTGCCTAATTTGTTAGTAAGCACATATGAAGCATCAAAAGTTTTAAATGAAATGTTATGATCCTTTGATGCAACAGGAGATTTCTTTTTAGGCAATTTAGCATGGGTTGATTGCCTAGAGCTAGATGCCTCATTCTTATACATAAAAGCATGATGAGAGCCAGAATGAGACTTCCTAGAATGAATTCTCCTAATCTTATGCTCAGGATAACCAGCAGGATATAAAATGTAACCCTTGTTATCCTGAGGTATGGGAGCCTTGCCCTTAACAAAGTTAGACAATTTCTTAGGGGCATTAAGTTTGACATTGCTTCCCTGTTGGAAACCAATGCCATCCTTGATGCTAGGGCGTCTCCCATTATAGAGCATGCTTGTAGCAAATTTAAATTTTTCATTCTCAATTTCATGCTCATTGATTTTAGCAGTTAATGTAGCTATGTGATCATTTTGTTGTTTGATTAAAGTAAGGTGATCATGTATAGCATCTACATTAACATCTCTACATCTAGTGCAAATAGAAACATGTTCAACGGTAGATGTAGATGGTTTGCAAGCATTTAATTCATAAATCTTAGCATGTAAAATAGCATTCTCATGCCTTAAGGCTGGAAATAGAATCATTACAAACATTTAAATCCTTAGCCTTAGCAATTAATTTATCATTCTCAATCTTAAGGCTAGAAATTGATTCATTCAATTTGTCAATCTTAGCAATTAAACTAGCATTATCATTTTTGAGATTGGCAATTGAATCATCACAGACTTTTTTCTTCTCAACCTTAGCAATCAAATTAGCATTCTCAATTCTAAGGTTGGAGATGGTGTCATGGCAAATGCTAAGCTCACTAGTCAATTTTTCACATTTTTCTATTTCCTGAGCATAAGCAATTTTCACCTTAACATGCTTTTTGTTTTCCTTAATAAGGAATTCCTCTTGGCTATCCAAGAGTTCATCCTTCTCATGAATAGCACCTATCAATTCATTTAATTTTTCCTTCTGTTGCATGTTAAGGTTAGCAAAAAGACTAAGCAAGTTATCCTCATCATCACTAAAACTACCCTCATCACTAGATGTAGTATATTTGTGGGTGGTTCTAGCTTGTACCTTCTTTTTCTTGCCGTCTTTTGCCATGAGACACTTGTGGCCGACGTTGGGGAAGAGAAGGCCTTTGTTGACAGTGATGTTGGCGGCGTCCTCATCAGAGGAGTTGGTGGAGCTCATGTCGGAGTCCCATTCCTGACACACGTGGGCATCGCCGCCCTTCTTCTTGTAATATCTCTTCTTCTCCTTCCTCTTTCCCTTCTTGTCATCGCCCCTATCACTATCACTAGATAAAGGACATTTAGCAATAAATTGACCGGGCTTACCACACTTGTAGCACACCCTCTTGGAGCGGGGCTTGTAATCTTTCCCCCTCCTTTGCTTGAGGATTTGGCGGAAGCTTTTGATGATGAGCGCCATTTCCTCGTTATCGAGCTTGGAGGCGTCAATGGGAAGCCTACTTGATGTAGACCCTCCTTTCTTTTATTCCGTCGCTTTGAATGCGACGGGTTGCACTTCGGGTGTGGAGGTGCCGCCTTGCTCGACGATTTGTTTGAAGCCTTTGATCATCAACTCAAAGCTCACAAACTTTCCTATAACCTCCTTGGGAGACATTAGCTTATATCTAGGATCACCACGAATTAATTGAACTTGTGTAGGATTATGAAAAACGAGTGATCTTAGAATAACCTTGGCCATTTCATGGTCATCCCATTTGGTGCTCCCGAGGTTGCGCACTTGGTTCACCAAGGTCTTGAGCCGGTTGTACATGGCTTGTGGCTCCTCTCCTTGGTTGAGGACGAATCGACCGAGCTCCCCCTTGATCGTCTCCCATTTGGTGATCTTGGTCACCTTGTCTCCTTCGTGCGCGGTCTTGAGCATGTCCCAAATCTCTTTGGCACTTTTCAACCCTTGCACCTTATTATACTCCTCTCGACATAGAGAGGCGAGGAGTATAGTAGTTGCTTGGGAATCAAAGTGCTTGATTTGGGCAACTTCATCCGAGTCGTAGTCTTCGTCCCCCGGCGATGGTACCTGCGCTCCAAACTCAACAATGTCCCATATGCTAGTGTGGAGTGAGGTTAGGTGATGCCTCATTTTATCACTCCACATACAATAATCTTCACCATCAAAAACCGGTGGTTTGCCTAGTGAGACGGAAAGTAAAGGAGTGCGTCTAGAAATCCGGGGATAACGAAGAGGCATCTTACTATACTTCTTGCGCTCATGGCGCTTAGAAGTGACGGACGGCGCGTCAGAGCCGGAAGTAGATGGTGACGAAGAATCGGTCTCGTAGTAGACCACCTTCTTCATCTTCTTTTTCTTATCACCGCTCCGATGCGACTTGGCATGTGAAGGGGATCCCTTCATTTTGTTGCCGGACTCCCCCGATGAAGCCTTCCTGTGGCTTGTAGACTTGTCACCGCCGGTCACAATCTCCTTCTTGGCGTGATCTCCCGATATCACTTCGAGTGGTTAAACTCTAATGAAGCACTGGGCTCTGACACCAATTAAAAGTCACCTAGAGGGGGGATGAATAGGCGGAATCTGAAAATTATAAACTTTAAACACAACTACAAGTCGGGGTTAGCGTTAGAATTAAAACCGAGTCTGAGAGAGAGGGTGAAAAACAAATCAAAGGCAAATGAAGCGGATGACACAGTGATTTGTTTTACCGAGGTCTGGTTCTTGAGAACCTACTCCCCGTTGAGGTGGTCACAAAGACCGGGTCTCTTTCAACCCTTTCCCTCTCTCAAACGGTCACCTAGACTGAGTGAGCTTTCTCCTTAATCAAACGGGTCACTTAGACCCCTACAAGGACCACCACAACTTGGTGTCTCTTGCTTTGATTACAAGTGTCTTGAGAATAAGAGTGGGAAAAGAAGAAAGCACGATTGCAAAAGCCAAGCAACAAGAGCGACAATTAATACACGGATCACTCTCTCTCAAGTCACTAAACACTAATGATCACTTATCTCAATTGTAGAACTTGGAGAGATTGGAAGCTTTGATTGTGTCTTGGAATGGATTGCTAGCTCTTGTATTGAATGTATATGAGTGGAGTGCTTTTTTCTATTGAATGGAGGTGGTTGGGGTTGTATTTATAGCCCCCAACCACTTCCTAGCCGTTGCTCCTTTTCTGTCGACCGCGAACTTTCCGCAGCCCTGGTCCGGACGGTCTGCCCCTGCACATCAACGGCTGAAATCCCAACGGTTAGTAGTAACGGCTATATTAATGGCTACTATGCATTAAATGCGTCGTCAGATGTTAGGTACCGCAGTCGCGGACGGTCCGGTCGTGCACCCCGGACGGTCCGTGAGGACGCTATAATTCATTTTTCCGAACCCATCACCTTCGGGTTTTTCTGGTTCTTCACCGACCGGACGGTCCACGCTTGGTCTCGGACGGTGCTCGCTTTTCCATCGGACGGTCCGTAGTGTTGACTTGTGTTTATGTAGTGTTCCTGTCCGAGGGTCATCCTGGTGTCGCGAACGGTCCGCCGCAAGGGCCCGAACGGTCCGCGCTTAGGTGATTTTCCAAAAAGCTTCTCCTGTCCGGAATAATCTATGGTATTCCGGACAGTCGACTTTAGAATAGTTGTAGATGAACTTATGCACCTGTGAAATGATCAACTAGGCAAACTGGTTAGTCCACAAGGTTTGTGATGGTCGTCAAACACTAAAATCGATTATAGGAAATGCTTGAGACTATTTCCATTTCACTATGGCGGTTTGTACGAAGGTGGTCCTGGGGTAGCCTGCAATTCTGCTACTAGGGGGGAAGCATGATCAAAAGCAAAGTTACCATGATTGAAATCGCCATACCATACATCATCATAACTTGGGCTTTCCTAACGAAGCTCTCTCTATTGTGGCCTTCGTCCTTGCTCGTTGCCTTGTGTGATGTGGCGCATCTCTTCGGTAGCTTCATCAATCTTCTTCTGAAGTTCAAACAGTCGAAGCATTTTCTCCCTTCTTCTCTCCATTTGTTGGTGGATAGCCTCTAGATCTCTGATCTCTTGATCCAGCTCTTCTTCCTGTGGTGTGCCCACCCCTACCTTTCGGGCTCTCGTCGTGCGCATCTGCTCCCTCACCTTGCGTCGTGGTCACGCGGACCCACCCTGGAAGTCGTTGCACCGCACCTCATATCGCTTCAGGTGGGGCCAATGGGCCAAGACTCCGTTAGCCGCCATGCTCCTGGTGGTCGCGGCGATCGTGGGGGAAATGGAACAAACCTCCCACCTGCGCGCTGGGGTTGTTGAGGTCAGGGTCTGGGGATAAAACCCGAGAGTCGGGCTCCTCTCAACCACCCTGTCACGTCTTGAGGGACCTCCACCGAGCGTCGTCGTGCCGACCAACCGACCAGAGAGGGAGGAAGGGTCGTCGTGGTGGACTGCATGATTGGGTGATCCCTGGTCTACGACAGGGAGCTCAGGGGAGACGCCACGGGACGAGCAAACCTTGGGAGCCACTAATTCCACGAATAACCGACGGACGCGCGTGGAATGGCTCATCGGAGCAAACCCTCCACCGCCAAACCTCCACCCGCTGTGGGCAGCACACACTAACGTCTGATTCCTAGTAATGACCTTTCCTCCCAATTCATGTTTATCCCCACATCGTGTAGAGTCTAGCTGATTTGTAATTCGCGCTCCAGATGACCGGGGCTCGGCTCACCGGCAAGCTTCGCCATGGGGGGAAGAGGGAGCCGCGTCCGGTCGCCATAGAGAAGGGGAAGAAAGGGGGGATTGGTCATGGATCACGCGACGCATGGCCCAGTTTAGAGTTTCGTACCGGTTTAGCTGGGAATGATCCTGACCGTTGATCGACGCATGGACAGGCGAGTTTAGATCAAGAAGATTTTAAATCCGGTGCGTTCATCTACGATCGCGCGGTCAGGGCACGGTACTGGTTCGAGCACATTGCCAGTTTAATCTAGGCGGTCGAATCCCGATCGGTCGGCCAGCGGCTGCCCTTACCCATTCGGTGCACGGATTTACAAATAAACCCTTATAGTTATGATGATTGAACCTGCCGTCCACATTGAGGTAGAGAATAGTGTGGAGTGGTCCTGAAAATTATGGATTAGACCCTAGACTCTTGAGAATTATGACCTGCGGTCCAAACAATCAAAGGAAAAATTGATAAAGTGTGTTTATAGAGTAATTTATGGGTAAAAATAACTCATTAAATTTGTAAAGTCCATAACTCCTTTGATTTAGCTCCAAATTGAACCCTTCCAGTTGCATTAGACTCCTATTAATATTGTTTATCATCTGATAACCTTGTTTTACTATATAGGATAAGGATAAAATCAAACACTCATTTTGTTTTATATTTAACACTTAAATATTCAGAAAATCGTAACTAAATAACTGTATCTCCGAATTTAGTGATTCTCGAACCTACGAACTCGTTACGATGCGTAGAATATTATCATGCATTCTATTCTGATGTTTGGTGTGATGTTAATTTCCCCTATACCATGTTTGTTTGTATTGCTTCGAGTAGACGAACAAGTGACCGAGGACCCAAGTGTTCAGCAGGTGGAAATTGCTGAGCAGGAGCTCATTGAAGGCAAGTTGTGCCCTTGATCACTCCATTTTACCTAATAATGTTCCTGTTAATCACTGTGACATGCTCAGGTTAATTTGATGGGACCTAATAGGTTTCCCTAGTATTGTTTATCCCCCACCTTGCAAACAGCTGAATTATTGGGTAGATTCGCTATTGCTCTACCTGGTTTTGGGAAACTGATGTTTTATTATGATCATGTTCTAATTATGTTGTTGTTTAATTATTGTTCATGATAAAATCATACTGTTAATTGGAACATGGAGAACTACCCGATAAAACAGTGCTACCACAAGGGTGGAATGGGACGCCCTTGGCCAAGTAATTAGGAAAGCTAGGGAGAGATTACCTTACCCAGTTAGGGGCAAGCGGGGAGGCATCGCTGCAGAGTATAGGGAGGCCCTCGGGTTGAACTGTATGTAAAGCTTTTCGGACGAGGGATTCCTATGCTTCCTTCTTCCTGAATCTATAGCGGGTTTTCTCGAATTAGTGGAACTTTGGAAATGCCTCGTAGTGCTACCCTGCCTCGCTTCCTTGGTAGAGGTGTATGGGGTTCGTACAACCCCGTGGCAATGGGGTAACATGACTTGTGGGTAAATATGTGCAACCTCTGCATAGTGTAAAACTGGTATATCAGTCATGCTCATGGTCATGAGCGGCTCAGACACTCACATGATTAACTTATGGAATTAAACTTAATTTGTCATATGCATTATATTGTGGGTGTTGTTATTAATCTTGATCTCTTATTTAATTGGGTTGGTATCTACTTATACCTAGCAACTGCTAATAAAATTTTGACCAACTTTAAAAGCAAAGCTCAACTTTAACCATCCTCTTTGGTAAGCCTTACACTTCGCATGAGCTCCCACCTTTGGTGAGTTCATGCACATCACTCCCCACAAATTGTTGAGCGGTGAAAGTATGTGAGCTCACCCTTGCTATACTCACATCCCCCAGGTCAAGAACAGGTACCATTGGATGAGGCGCATGAAGGATGATGTGATGAGTTCATGAGTGCTCTAGGCAGTCGTCTCCCAGTCAACTTTGGGTTGCTGGATCATTGTATTCATATGATGTAATTATGTATCTATTTTGTACAAAACTTTGTTATATATTGATGATGTGACATTCGATTTTGTACCATGAATCATCATATGTGAGACTTGATCCCAGCACACTTGGTGAATCGAGTCGGGTATGGGTAAAATACTTTACCCGCGGGTATCCAGTGGATATCCAAGATATCAATATACCTCTTTAAATGTGCTACATCCACTAAAAATTAAGGACCATAATAGAATGGAGCCAAAAAATACACAGCAATCCTGGTTTTGTTGCATGCTGGTTGCTGCTACTTCACCATGGACACGGGCAGGACCACATGCTGCTGTTGCTAGCGGCAGGCTGCTGCTACTATACACCATGTCACGGGCTGCTGGAGCTGGTTGCTGCATGATGTTTTTATTTATCAATTTATCATGGTGCATGTGTTGTTGATTAATGAATATTAATTTGTGTTGTGTTAACAGTCAACTGTAATGTACTAGAGACCAATGAGACATTAACAATGTTATGACTATCAACTGTCATGAACTCATTAAGCTTTTATTCTCTATACTCGAATTTAAATCTATTGGATGCAATAATTATGAGTTGAGATATTGTATCGACGTGTAACCAAATATAGTCATTCTCATGTTGTACTGGTGCTTAGATGGAAACTAAAATATTTTATGCATTTATTATAACACTAACTGAATGTTATTTAGTCTATAATAACATATCCACTGGATACTCGATACCCTGTGGATATCCGGTGGATATGGGTACGGGTATAGTTTCTCGCCCGATTGGCTTGGTGGGTATGGATATTTGTAGAAGTCTCGGGTATAATTTCGGGTCGGGTATTATTATACTCAAACAAAATCTGACCCGCTGCCATCCTTAGGTGTGATAATGTAGGTGGCTTATGACTCATAAACTCCCGATGCTTATCCCGGGGCAGAGCTGGTGGTGCTGGAGGTGGTAGTTGTTGTCGTTCCTATCGTTCCTAACGCATTTCTTGGCGTTCTTGCCTCATTTCCTGTCGTTCTTGATAGATATGTGCTTGCATTTCTATCATCGTGTTGGCCATTTGTTGTAGTAATCACATTTGAGTAGCAGTCACGTCATTAACAGGTGGAGGATTTGGAGGAGGATTCATTTCTCATTCCGGATTAGCTATAGCCCTTCTTCGATGAATTCGTGCGGGTAGATCACCACCTCCTCCCCTCCTGGTATTAACCATCTGGGTTAGAGACATATGGTAAGACAGTTTTGCAAGGGGAATAATATAGTACGCAGAACAGATAGCCTAGTAGCTGGTCATAAGCTGAAGGATCTTAGGCAGAGCTTTGATCTATTATTTTGTGTCTATGTCGGGATAACTATGCTTATAAGATGAATCTCCAAATATAAGATAGAATCTGTTAAGATAAGATAGATATGTGACACTAGATATATTTTAATGGGGATAATCTGAGTTGTCTAGTTATTTTATAAACATTTTTTGCCTATATGTATATGCAGATGCAATTGTGGACATTACTGCACAACACATCATGCTCACTCAAAGAACCAAATCAAACAATTATCATAAGAACAAACATTCAAGCGTATAGATACTAAAAAATAGTTTTGTTTTTGTTCCTAAGATTAGGTTTCCTATTCCTAAAGGTCACTTTAGGTACAGGATTTCAAAGTGTGAAATCCACTTTTGTCTTTAGAAGAGAAAAGATAAGAGTAATCAGAGTATAGCAGCAATAGATGAGCATAGATTTAAGGAAAGTTTAGAAAGAACCAAAGTAGCAAAGGTAAGTAGGTAAGGGTTTGTCAAGTTCTATCTAGGTTACGTCCTACAGTCAACATTCCTCTGATACCACTTCTGTCACACTCGGATTTAGGGGCCAAACCGGGCGCGATTCACATGTGTGCTAGGATCAAGTCTCACAGATATGATGACTCATGGTACAGAAACGAATGCCACATCTTTAATATAAATGGAGTTCTGTATAAAAATAGTTAAATAATTACATCATACGAAGACAACGATCCAGCAACCAAAGTTGACTGGGAGACGACGGCCTAGACCACTCACGAACTCATCACAACATCCTTCATACGCCTCATCCTATGGTACCTGTCCTTAACCTAGGGGATGTGAGTACAGCAAGGGTGAGTTTGAAAGAGAAATAGGGTTAACCTTTTCCTATAATTAATTTTAGTGGTTGATCGTCAACACAAACATATGGACTAACTAGTTTGCTCTAGAACTCATGTATTACAGGTGCATAAGGTTCAACACAAACCAATAAATATTCAAGTTAGGGACCCAATTCAAAAGGAGCAAAAAGGACTTGAGTGTGATGTGGTCTAGCACACCGGACTGTCCGGTGTGCCACCGAATAGTGTCCGGTGCACCAGGACCGTATAGAGTCCAACCAGCCACTCTTGGAAAAACACAGGCGCGCTCCACTATAATTCACCGGACTGTCCGGTGCGCCACCGGATTGTCCGGTGTGCTAGCGGGCAACGGCTATCCAGCGTGCAACGGTCGACTCTGACAGGAGCTACAGTGAGCAACAGTGTCGCGCGGAAGTCAGAGCAGCGAAGTCAGAGGGGCACCGAACTGTCCGGTGTGGCACTAGTGTCCAGTGTTGTAAGAGGACAAAGCTCCAATGGTCGCCCGAGCTCCAAACATTAACGGTTGGGTGACGTGGCGGCGCACCGAACAACCTACAGTGTTTGTCCGGTGGCACACTAGACTGTCTGGTGCGCCCATCGCAAGCAGCCTCCCCAACGGCTACTTTGGTGGTTGAGGGCTATAAATACCCCCAACCACCACAACTCCAAGCATCCAAGATTTCTGAACATCACATTCAATACAAGAGCTCTAGCATTCACTCCTAGACACAATTCAAAAGATCAAAGCCTCTCCAAGTCCCAAATTCACCTCAAATACTTAGTGACTTGTGAGAGAGTGATTTCGTGTTCTTTTGAGCTCTTGCTTCTTGGATTGCCTTTCTTCTTTCTCATTATTGTTCTCAAGTGACTTGCAATCAAAGCAAGAGATACCTAAGAGTGTGGTGGTCCTTGCGGGGTCTTAGTGACCCGATTGATTAAGGGAAAGGCTCACTCGGTCTAAGTGACCGTTTGAGAGAGGGAAATGATTGAAATAGACCCAGTCTTTGTGACCTCCTCAACAGGGACTAGGTTCTTTGGAACCGAACCTCGGTAAAACAAATCACCGTGTTCATTCGCTTGATTTCCATTTGATTTGTTTTCCCCTCTCTCCCAGACTTGATTTTAGTTCTAACACTAGCCCAGGCTTGTAGTGTGCGTTTAAAGTTGTAAATTTCAAATTACTCCTATTCACCCCCCTCTAGGCGACTTTCAATTGGTATTAGAGCCCGATGCTTCATTAGAGTCTAACAACTCGAAGTTGTCAGGAGACCACGCTAAGAGGGAGATCGTGACCGGCGACAAGCCCGCAAGCTCGGGTTTCAAGGGAGTCCGGCCACAAGCATAAGGAGGAATCCTCTTCCTCCACCAAGATGCATCGGAAGGGTGACAAGAAGAAGAAGATGAAGAAGGTGGTCTACTACGATATCGACTCTTCATAACCCTCCACATCATCAAGCTCCGACTCGTCCGTCGCTTCTAAGCGCCATGAGCGCAAGAAGTATAGTAAGATGCCCCTACACTATCCTCGTATTTCAAAGCGCGCTCCATTACTTTCTGTTCCCTTAGGAAAACCACCATATTTTGATGGTAAAGATTATTGTATGTGGAGTGATAAAATGAGGCATCATCTAACCTCACTCCACGAAAGCATATGGGACATAGTTGAATTTGGAGCGCAGGTACAACAGGTGGGGGACAAGGACTACGACTCGGACGAGGCCACCCAAATTAGGCACTTTAACTCCCAAGCCACGTCTGTACTCCTCGCCTCCTTGTGTCGAGAGGAGTATAACAAGGTGCAAGGGTTAAAGAGCGCCAAAGAAATTTGGGACGTCCTCAAGACAGCGCACGAAGGGGACGAGGTGACCAAAATCACCAAGCGGGAGACGATCGAGGGGGAGCTTGGTCGATTCGTCCTCAACAAAGGAGAAGAGCCACAAGCAATGTACAACCGGCTAAAAATCATGGTGAACCAAGTGCGCAACCTCGGGAGCACCAAGTGGGATGACCATGAAATGGTCAAGGTTATTCTTAGATCACTTGTTTTTCGTAATCCCACTCAAGTGCAACTAATCCATGGAGACCCTAGATATAAACAGATGTCTCCCAAGGAAGTGATTGGCAAGTTTGTGAGCTTTGAACTTATGATCAAAGACTCCAAACACATTGTCAACTTGGAGCAAGGCGCCACCTCCACACCCGAGGTGCAACCCGTCGCATTCAAAGTGACGAAAGAAGAAAAGAGGGAGGCTACACCAGTAGGCTTCCAATCAACGCCTCCAAGCTCGACAACGAGGAGATGGCGCTCATTATCAAGAGCTTCAGCCAAATCCTCAAGCAAAGGAGGGGGAAGGACTATAAACCCCGCTCCAAAAGAGTGTGCTACAAATGTGGTAAGCCCGATCATTTTATTGCAAAATGTCCAATGTCAAGTGAAAGTGACAGGGACGACGACAAGAAGGGGAAGAAGAAGGAGAAGAAGAGGTACTACAAGAAGAAGGACGGCGATGCCCACGTGTGTCGGGAATGGGAGTCCGACGAGAGCTCCACTGACTCCTCCGACGAGGACGCCACCAACATCGCCGTCAACAAGGGCCTCCTCTTCCCCAACGTCAGCCACAAATGTTTCATGGCTAATTATGGTAAGAAAAAGAAGGTACACTCTAGAGCCACCCCAAATATACAACATCTAGTGATGAGGGTAGCTCTAGTGAAAATGAAGATGATTTACTTACTCTCTTTGCCAACCTCAGCATGGAACAAAAGGAAAAATTAAATGAATTAATAGAAGTTATTCATGAGAAGGATGAACTCTTGCATAGCCAAGAGGACTTCCTTATTAAAAAAACAAAAAACATGTTAAATTGAAAAATGCTTATGCTCAGGAAGTAGAAAAATGTGAAAATTTATCTAAGGAGATTAGCATTTGTCATGATTCAATTTCTAGCCTTAGAAATGAAAATGCTAGCTTAGTTTCTAAGGTTAAAGAATTAAATGTTTGCAATGATTCTATTTCCTGTCTTAGAGATGAGAATGCTAGATGAAGTGCTAAGATAGAGGAATTAAATGTTTGCAAACCCTCTACATCCACTGTTGATCATGTTTCTATTTGCACTAGATGTAGAGATATTAATGTAGAAGCTATTGATGATCACATTGCTATGATTAAACAATAAAATGATCACATAGCTAAATTAACTACAAAAATTAATGAGCATGAACTTGAAAATCAAAAGTTTAAATTTGCTAGAAGCATGCTCTATAATGGGAGATGCCCTGGCATTAAGGATGGCATTGGTTTCCAACACGGGAGCAATGTCAAGCTTAATGCCCCTAAGAGATTGTCTAATTTTGTTAAGGGCAAAGCTCCCATGGTCCAGGATAGTGAGGGTTATATTTTATATCCTGCAAACTATCCCAAACATAAAATTAGGAGAATTCATGCTAGAAAACCTCACACTGCTTCTCATCATGCATTTATGTATAAAAATGAGGCTTCTAGCTCTAGGCATACCACACATGTTAAAATGCCTAGAAAGAAAATTCTTGCTGCATCAAATGAGCATAACATTTCATTTAAGACTTTTGATGCATCTTATATTCTTACTAACAAATCAGGCAAAGTAGTGCCAAATATGTTGGGGGCAAACACAAGATTTCAAAGACTTGTGTTTGGGTACCCAAGGTGCTTGTTTCTAACGTCAAAGGACCCAAGACTGTTTGGGTACCTAAGAACAAAGCCTAAATTTGTTTTGTAGGTTTATGCATCCGGTGGTTCAAGTTGGATAATCGATAGCGAGTGCACAAACCACATGACAGGGGAGAAAAGGATGTTCTCCTCCTATGAGAAAAATGAAGATCCCCAATGAGCTATCACATTCGGGGATGGAAATCAAGGTTTGGTCAAAGGTTTGGGTAAAATTGCTATATCCACTGACCATTCTATTTCCAATGTTTTTCTTGTAGATTCTTTATATTACAATTTGCTTTCTTTTTCTCAATTATGCAAAATGGGCTACAACTGTCTTTTTACTGATATAGGTGTTACTGTCTTTAGAAGAAGTGATGATTCAATAGCTTTTAAGGGAGTGCTAGAGGGTCAGCTATACTTAGTTGATTTTAATCAAGCTGAACTAGATACTTGCTTAATTGCTAAGACTAACATGGGTTGGCTCTGGCATCGTCGACTAGCCCATGTTGGGATGAAGAATCTCCACAAACTTCTAAAGGGAGAGCACATTTTAGAACTAACAAATGTTCATTTTGAGAAAGACAGGGTTTGTAGCGCATACCAAGCAAGAAAGCAAGTTAGCGCCCATCATCCACACAAGAATATCATGACCACTGACAGGCCGCTCGAGCTACTCCACATGGATTTATTCGGCCCGATAGCTTACATAAGCATCGACGGGAGTAAGTACTGTCTAGTTATTGTAGATGATTATTCTCGCTTCACTTGGGTGTTCTTTTTGCAGGAAAAATCTCAAACCCAAGAAACCTTAAAAGGATTCTTATAACGGTCTCAAAATGAGTTCGGATTAAGGATCAAAAAGATAAGAAGCGATAATGGGACAGAGTTCAAGAATTCACAAATTGAAGGATTTCTTCAAGAGGAGGGCATCAAGCATGAGTTCTCTTCTCCCTACACACCTCAACAAAATGGTGTAGTGGAGAGGAAGAATAGAACTCTACTAGATATGGCAAGGACCATGCTTGATGAGTACAAAACATCGGACCGTTTTTGGGCGGAAGCAATCAACACTGCTTGCTACTCCATCAACCGGTTATATCTTCACCGAATCCTCAAGAAGACATCATATGAAATCCTCACTGGTAAAAAGCCCAATGTTTCATATTTTAGAGTCTTTGGGAGTAAATGTTTTATTCTTGTTAAAACAGGTAGAAAATCTAAATTTGCTCCTAAGGCTGTAGAAGGCTTTTTACTAGGATATGACTCAAACACAAGGGCATATAGAGTCTTCAACAAATCCACTGGATTGGTTGAGGTTTCTTGTGACATTGTGTTTGATGAGACTAATGGCTCCCAAGTGGAGCAAGTTGATCTTGATGAATTAGATGATGAAGAGGCTCCATGCGTCGCGCTAAGGAACATGTCCATTAGGGATGTGTGTCCTAAGGAATCCGAAGAGCCCACACAAGCACAAAATCAACCATCATCTTCCAACCAAGCATCTCCACCAACCCAAGATGAGGATCGGGCTCAAAATGATGAAGATCAAGAGGATGAGCCACCTCAAGAGGAGGACAATGATCAAGGGGGAGATGATAATGATAAAGACAAGGAAGATGAGCAAGAAATACAGGGTCAAAGACCGCCACACCCAAGAGTCCACCAAGCAATTCAACGAGATCACCCCGTCAACTCCATCCTTGGTGACACTCATAAGGGGGTAACCACTAGATCTCGAGTTGCTCATTTCTATGAACATTACTCTTTTGTGTCCTCTATTGAGCCATACAGGGTGGAGGATGCACTAAGAGATCTGGATTGGGTGCTAGCAATACAAGAGGAACTCAACAACTTCACGAGGAATGAGGTATGACATTTAGTTCCACATCCTAATTAAAATGTTGTAGGTACCAAGTGGGTATTCCGCAACAAGCAAGACGAGCATGGTGTGGTGACAAGGAACAAAGCCCGACTTGTGGCCAAAGGTTATTCATAAGTTGAAGGTTTGGACTTTGATGAAACTTATGCACCCGTAGCTAGGCTTGAGTCAATTCGTATGTTACTTGCCTATGCTACTTACCATGGCTTTAAGCTTTATCAAATGGACGTAAAAAGTGCATTCCTCAATGGACCAATCAAGGAAGAGGTCTATGTTGAGCAACCTCCCGGCTTTAGAGATAGTGAGTATCCTAACCATGTATATAAACTCTCAAAGGCGCTTTATGGGCTCAAGCAAGCCCCAAGAGCATGGTATGAATGCCTGTGAGATTTTCATATCACTAATGGCTTCAAAGTCAGAAAAGTCGATCCTACACTCTTTACTAAAATTGTTACAAAAGATTTGTTTGTATGCCAAATCTATGTTGATGACATTATATTTGGGTCTACTAACAAATCAACTTGTGAAGAGTTTAGTAAGATCATGATACAGATACAGAAATTCGAGATGTCTATGATGGGGGAGTTGAAGTATTTCCTAGGATTTCAAATCAAGCAACTCCAAGATGGCACTCAGCCAAACCAAGTACATTCAAGACATACTTAAGAAGTTTGGAATGAAGGATGGCAAACCCATCAAGACACACATGGGAACCAATGGGCATCTCGACCTCGACATGGGAGGTAAATCCGTAGATCAAAAGGTATACCGGTCGATGATAGGATCTTTACTCTATTTATGTGCATCTCGACCAGATATTATGCTTTCTGTATGCATGTGTGCAAGGTTTCGGGCCGATCCTAAGGAAGTTCACCTTAGGGCCGTGAAGAGAATCATGAGATATTTAGTTTACACTCCTATGTTTGGGCTTTGGTACCCCAAGGGATCCACCTTTGATCTAATAGGATATTCCGATGCTGATTGGGCAGGGTGTAAAATTGATAGGAAGAGCACATCAGGGACTTGTCAGTTTCTAGGGAGATCCCTGGTGTCATGGGCTTCAAAGAAACAAAACTCAGTAGCTCTTTCCACCGCCGAAGCCGAGTACATTGCCGCAGGCCATTGTTGTGCGCAATTACTTTGGATGAGGCAAACCCTTAGGAACTATGGCTACAAATTGAGCAAAGTCCCTCTCCTATGTGATAATAAGAGTGCAACCCGCATGGCGGATAATTTCGTTGAACACAGCCGCACTAGGCACATAGACATTCGGTATCACTTTCTGTGAGACCACCAACAAAGGGGGATATCGAAATAGCTTATGTAAACACCAAGAATCAATTAGCCAATATCTTTACCAAGCCATTAGATGAGAAAATCTTTAGCAAACTTAGGAATGAACTAAATATACTCGATTCTCGGAACTTTGATTTAAACATTGCACACATAGCTCATTTATATACCTTTGATCATGTCTCTTTCATTTGGTACAAATGCATATTTCTTATTATTTTTGTACCAAGGCTATGACTAATGTGTTTTCAAGTATATTTCTATACTAAGTCGTAGACTGAAAGAGAAATGGAGTATTCGATGAAGAAAAGGCTTCCACTCAACTCTACACGGTATCATTTACTCTTCGTCGTTTCTCCGCACACTCTCAATTGGTATAATCCTTCACTCTTATTTACTTGTACCAATGGGGAGAAAGTATTAAAGGGCTCTCAACATCTCCGTTTTTGGCAATTAATGCCAAAGGGGGAGAGAATATTAAGCCCAAAGCAAAAGGACCGCACCACCATAATTTCAAAAAATTTCGACATAAAGCTTTAATTGATATTTGGAAATTTCTCAATTGATATCCATGTTTCACTTGTCTTGAGAAAGCAAAATTTCAATTGGTATCCAAATAATGGAAATCTCTTCAATTGGTATCTTTCAAGATCATTTCTCAAAATTAGTATCTATTTCAAAACCCTCTTGAAAGCTAAGAGGAGAATTCCATTCAGGGGGAGTTTTATTTAGTCAAAGGAAAAGCATTTGAAACAGGGGGAGAAATTTCAAAATCTTGAAAATGCTTCTTGCAATCTTATTCATATACCTTTGACTACTTGCAAAAGACTTTGAAAAGATTTTCCAAAAAGATTTGCAAAAACAAAACAAGTGGTGCCAATGTGGTCCAAAATGTTAAAGAAAAGAAAAGCAATCCACTCATATCTAGTAAAATTATCAATTGGTTTAATTACAAGTAACCTATGCACTTACCATATGCAAACTAGTTCATTTCCGCCCTTTATATTTGCTTTGGTTTGTGTTGGCATAAATCACCAAAAAGGGGGAGATTGAAAGGGAAATAGGGTTAACCTTTTCCTATAATTAATTTTGGTGGTTGATCATCAACACAAACATATGGACTAACTAGTTTGCTCTAGAACTCATGTATTACAGGTGCATAAGGTTCAACAGAAACCAATAAATATTCAAGTTAGGGACCCAATTCAAAAGGAGCAAAAAGGACTTGAGTGTGCTGTGGTCTGGCGCACCAAACTATCCGGTGTGCCACCGAACAATGTCCGGTGCACCAGGACCGTACAGGGTCCAACCAGCCACTCTCAGGAAAACACAGGCGCGCTCCATTATAATTCACTGGACTGTCCGATGCGCCACCGGACTGTCCGGTGCGCCAGGCAATGGCTATCCAGCGCGCAACGATCGACTCTGACAGGAGCTACAGTGAGCAACAGTGCCGCACAGAAGTAGAGCAGCGAAGTCAGAGGGGCACCAGACTGTCCGGTGTGGCACCAGACTGTCCAGTGCGGCAAGAGGACAAAGCTCCAACGATCGCCCGAGCTCCAAAACCTAACGGTTGGGTGATGTGGCGGCGCACCGGACAGCCTACAGTGTCTGTCCAGTGGCGCACTGAACTATCTGGTGCGCCCATCGCCAGCAGCCTCCCTAACAGCTACTTTGGTGGTTGAGGGCTATAAATACCCCCAACCACCACAACTCCAAGCATCCAAGATTTCTGAACATCACATTCAATACAAGGGCTCTAGCATTCACTCCTAGACACAATTCAAAAGATCAAAGCCTCTCCAAGTACCAAATTCACCTGAAATACTTAGTGACTTGTGAGAGAGTGATTTCATGTTCTTTTGAGCTCTTGCTTCTTGAATTGCCTTTCTTCTTTCTCATTCTTGTTCTCAAGTGACTTGTAATCAAAGCAAGAGACACCTAAGAGTGTGGTGGTCCTTGCGGGGTCTTAGTGACCCGATTGATTAAGGGAAAGGCTCATATGGTCTAAGTGACCGTTTGAGAGATGGAAAGGGTTGAAATAGACCTAGTCTTTGTGACCTCCTCAATGGAGACTAGGTTCTTTAGAACCGAACCTCGGTAAAACAAATCACTGTGTTCATTCGCTTGATTTCCATTTGATTTGTTTTCCCCTCTCTCCCGGACTTGATTTTAGTTCTGACACCAACCCTGGCTTGTAGTCTATGTTTAAAGTTGTAAATTTCAGATTACGCCTATTCACCCCCCTCTAGGCGACTTTCAGAGCTCACATGCGTTCATCACTCAATAAGTTGTGGGAATAATATGCATGAACTCACCAAAGGCGGGAGCTCATGTGAAGTGTAAGGCTTATCAAAGAAGATGGTTAAAGCTGAGCATTGCTTTTAGAGTTGGTCAAAATTTTATTAGCAGTTACTAAGTATAAGTAGATACCAACCCAAAAAAGTAAGAGATCAAAATTAATAACAACACCCGCGATGCAATGCATATGACAGATTAAGTTTAATTCCATAGATTAATCATGTGAGTGTCTGATCCGCTCATGACCGTGAGCACGGCTGATACACTAGATTTACACTCTGTAGAGGTTGCACATCTTTACCCACAAGTTATTTATCCCGTCTAGCCAGGGTTTGCAAGGCCCTTAGACACTTCCGAGGTGAATGGCTAGGGATCCACTACAAGGCCTTTACAAAGTTCCACTAGCTTTAGAAAACCCACTACGGTTTCTGAGAAGGGTAATATAAGAATCCCTCCTCTAAAAAGCCATCACAGCATGATCGACCCGAGAACCTCCCTATACGCAGCTCCTCTACCGCCCTTGCCCCTTTCGGGTAGGGTAGTCTTCCACTAGCTTTCCTAATTAGTCAACCAAGGGCGTCCCATATCACCTTTGTGGTAGCACTATTTTCCTGGGTGGTTCCCCATTTTCCAATTAACATAATGATCTTATCATGAACAATAATCAACAACAACAAAATTGTAACATGAATATAATATAACATTACTTTCCTAAAATCAGGTAGAGCAATAGCAAGACTACCCAATAGTTCTTCTGTTTGAAAGGCGGGGGATAAACAATGCTAGGAAAACCTATTAGGTCCCGTCAACTTAACCTGAGCATGTCGCTGTGATTCAGAAACATTATTAGGTAGAGAAAAGTGATCAAGGGCACAACTTGCCTTAGACTCGAGATTCCCAGGTACCAACTTGGTCTTCAAGTGACTCGTAACCTCGCTGCTACTCGTAACAATACAAACAAACATGGTATAGGAAAAATTAACATCACACCAAACATAAGAACAAACTGCATAATAATGTTCTACGCTTCGCAACTAGATCCTAGGTTCGAGAACCACTAAGTTCAGAGTTTTGGTTATAAAGTTATGATTTTCCAAAGGTTTAAGTGTTTAATACAAAACTAATTAAGTACATGATTTCCACCATAGATTTCATAGTAATATAAACTTACTAGATGATAAACAATGTTAACATGAGTTTAATGCAACTGGAATGAATCAATTTGGAGTTAAAATAAAAGAGTTATGACTTTTTCCTAACTTTGGACAACTAAAATCATTTTATGCACTCACTTTATCAATTTCCCTTAGGCCCCGTTTGTTTCGTTAGAATTGAATTCCATTTTAATAATTATAATTTAGACAAAACTAATTAAGTTTATATATTTATATATGTAATATATTTGTATATTATCCTAAATCATACGAGAGAGATAGTTATATACTACATTTATATTATAGCGGCGCAAGTAGAAGAGTGTACTATAAGTTGTACATCGGAAAAATAGCATGTAAATCTATAGAATCAATTTCCATCTCTCACCCCATGAATTTGAGATAGGCTTATATGATAACTTTGGAAAGTGCTGGAATGTCACATTCTAAAAAAATAGCATATTCCATTAGTAAGATTCCAATTCCTCAAAATGAAAGGAAACAAACGGGGCCAGTGTTTGGACCTCGAATTATAATTTCCAAGAGCGCATGATATAATTCATAAATGCCAGGACCTGTTTGTATTAAAACTAGCACAACATGGACGGCGGGTTCTATTTCTAAATCACTAGGGACTCTTCTGCAAAACGGCCCGGATGAAGGGGTATTGGTGGATATGAGCCGTCTGATCAGAGCTCCACAGTTCAGATTAGGTTATGAACCGCTATGTAACTACGACCACACGATCGCGATCTAAGGCTTCAGATCCAATCACAAACCGATAGCCAATCATACCCCTCCGATTTAATCTAACGGTCTGAGTTCAATCCAGGCGAAGGGGTATGAGGTTCTAATCTTGACCGCACAAACTACATCTGGCGGCTAAAACGTTATCAACCGCGGATCTAATCGTGGCCATCAGATTGGCGCCCAACGTCCACCGCGCTCTCTCCCTCGCCCCGTCGGCACACGGGCGGCGCCACCCAACAAGCACGGTGTCGGGCTTGCTGGAGTACCGCAATCCTGTATGCCTGAGCCCGACTCCCCAAATTAACTCGCGCAAAACAACAAAGAGAGCCAGGCGATCGCCATAGGGGGGTTCCTTATCGGGTTTCGAAGCGCTAAAGGCTCTGCCCACGGTGGAGGCAGATCTGCGGCGGAGCTAGTTTCCACGGCGAGGAATCCTGAGCGCACCGGCCACTAATCACGCCGAGCGAAGCTGTGAACGCCACTCGCGCGCCACGAAGAATCTTGGGGCAGGGCCGACAATGTAGTCCCTGAATCGGATACGGTGGCGAAGCACTCCCTCTCATGTTTCTCTCTGTGTTCGACGACCTTGCTGTTTGATGGCACGAGAGGAGGGGTGAGAGCTTCTATACCCAGCTTCGCGCCACCAACAACCCGCCCCAAGCGCGCAGTACGCGAGATCATTGGTGCTCGATTGAGATCTCCCGCGGTGGTCTGTTGAGGTCGTCGCGGGGTCGGGGGGAGAAGTGTCTGACGCCACAGGCCCACACAACAGTGACGGTGAGGGGCTTGAGATGCGGGATGTGGGGCTGACATGTAGGCCACGCCGCCCAACGGCCCGACACAGTACAACGACTGACGCCCGAGGCCCACATGCCGGCGCAGAGCTGAGGTGCTAGGGTGTGGCTGACGCGAGGGCCCGCCCTTTCGGCACCCGGTGAACATGAGCGGACCAGGGCCACGGGGTTGATGGGCCGTGGTGATGGCTAACTGGGCCGAGGAGGAGAAGTTTCAGCCCAAGCAGGTAAGGTTTTCTATTTTTTTCTTTTATCATTTCTTTTATATTTTCCAAGTTCAATGATCCATCTAAATTTAAATTCTGTTTTGGAACTTTAGATTTTCAAATGTCAACCATAATTCTAATATGAATAATACTTCCACTATTTGCTATAATATTATTTATTTATTAGTATTATTATCATTCTTTTAACTCTTTTGCTCCCATATTTTTCAGAGCTCCAATTTGAATTTGAAGCTAAACTTGTTTTAAACCTAAGTTTGAGTTTGGTGCACAAATAAAGGAATTCCAGCATGATGCATAATTTCATGTGTTTATTTGGTATTTATTTACAAGAAATATGCCTCATTAATAGGTTACATAATCAAAATGGCTCCTTTATTATTTTGTAAGTGACTAAAGTCTTAGAGACTAGATTCTAGGGTTTACACTGTAAGCGGCATAATTCTTTTTCCCATGCCACCAATGATTGTAACATTTTTTGTCGATAGATACAATCAGCTATAAATGAGGGTTGATTGAGTTTTTAGGAGATGCAAGTGGACACAACCATTTCCTGTCAATATAATAGAACTAGCAAGCAAAAAACTTGGTTTGGCCGAAAGTGGCCAATAAAGGCAAAGGCAAAAAAAATATTCATCGTTGGTGATCCACGCACGTCGAATATATCACAAGGAGGGATTGCTCGGAAGGCTTTGGACAGGAAGACTAACAAGTCTGGAGGTGCTGGGGGCAATCTCAATCGAGCAGTTGAGCAAAGCTCCCTAACTCGAGCATCGCGGACGGTTCGGCACCTACGCGCGGACGGTCCGGTGCTCAAACAGACGGTCTGGCTGACTCAGCCGAACAGTCTGCCCATGGCCAGAGGCGTCGGCCTCCACACAAAGCGAAAAAGGAGACGCAGGGGCAAACACATATAACACACATGGTCGGCTGATCAAAGTCGGCTCTACTTTTGATCAATTGCTCTCCAAATACGCTAGCAAGATGGTCGTTCTACGCGATCGACCAATAATGAAACCAGCCCGAAAGTGATATTAGGATACTTTCCACCCGCCTACTCATCGTCGATATATTGTCCTATTCAAATGTGGTATGGTACGACGATGAACTCGTGGTACATACATAGTCTCTTTGCCTATTCAGGCAGGGGGACACCTCCATTCTATACCTTTTGATCCTTTGATCAGATGGTCATGACCGAGAAAGATGCAATCCGAAATGACCTTTATTCATTAGAACTCTATTGAATGATCACCCTATTGAATTGAAAAGTCAATGACTTGCATCAGGCTTAGTGCATATGCTTTTGGTTCGTCAACCTTCACCAAAAGGCAAGGGGGCATATGTTGAACACCAAAATTGCCCTGCGAACTATCCACCCTTGGGTCCGAACGGTCCGCAGTGCGCAAAATCAGTTAGGGTTCTAGGTTTATAGCGGGTTTTGTTAGCAAAACCTATGGGATTAACTCGAGAACTGACTTGTAACATATCTAGACCTCCACCCTTTATATAGATGAATAGGTACGGTCGATTGAACCCCCACAATCGATCCAATCAAATTTACTTATCAATTTTACCTTATTTGCATCGTTCTTTCAATTTCTAGGAGTAGGAGTAATCTAGCCTTAGGTTTAGATCTAGTTTAATCTTCCCCAAGGATCTCTATTTGACTCTACGCTGATTAGAGACGCATCGAGCGGCTTACCGACCTAGGAGCAATGCCTTGGAACTCTCCCTCTTGACGATATCTCTCACAAGGGCAAGTTTTAGGGTTCTTTATGGAGAAGAAGACCATCTGCGTCATCACGGACCATCCGAGCTCTAGACACGGACCGTCCGAAAACGTGTAGAGGAGGATTCGCTCCTGTGCCTGGTCGCGCACCGTTCGATCTAGAGCCGTGGACCGTCCGTACCTCTACATAGAGCACCGCTAGACGGTTTGTTACAATATTTGGCGTCCAAATCGGCGCCAACAATATATTCAAAATGTGATGCTATTTATAATGGTATATTATACACCTTCATTTAATGCTTTGGGCCAGGCCGCAACATTTCGTCATCAGCAGCCTGGCCCACCTTTTCTTGACAACGCGGCCCGCCCAGAGCCCCAGACCGGCGGTCCTCCCCTTAACGCACCTCATCGAGTAGGGGTCCTATCATCGAGTCATCGTTCAGAGACAGAGGCTGCTCGATCGTCGGTGACTGATGGCGATGGCGGCGGCGCAATCGGAGGCGGAGGAGGAGCTGCGGCTGGAACTGGAGGCGATGGCGGCGGTGTACGGAGACGACGTCCGCGTGCTCCGCGACCTCCCACCGCACCTCTTCGTCCACGTGCGGCCCCGCACCGCCGACGACACCTCGCAGCAGGTGTGTCTCGTCTCGCCGTACCCACCCCCCGTGCTTCCATCCCTCCCATTGAGTGACAAGAATCGGGGGTAGACGACTCGATTGATCAATCGGTCGATTGGACGGTCCGCTGCTCTGCCCGGTAGTATTATTCGGTAGCAACTGGTGGGGGAGTTGCCGCCTTTTTCTGAGCTGAACCCTAGCTGTTGAGGAGAGGTAGATGTTAGCTTCAAGTTGAACTTTAGGTATTCTGGTTGCAGGGTTTAGGTATTTTGTGGTTAGCTGTTCCGGACTTCCAGATCAATTGAGTTAGGGTATATATGGTGTCATCATACTGATGCTATTGTTTTAGTTAACAGGAATACTCTGATCAATTGCTGCATTGTGTTGCCATGATTGACCTGATGCTGCTTTCTTGACAGACAAGAGGGTATATGCTTTGTTGCTAAGTTGTTCCCACTTGTGCGAGCAGTCAAGTGCACTTTCTGGTTAATTGCAATGCTACAATTACAACATTGAGCCTTTATGTAGGAAGCTGAACTTGGAGGACTGGGATCCTAAGCAGAAGAGCCACTATCCTTGTAGGCTGTTATTCGAAACTTGTTTCCTACGAGTTGTTGTTTCATCTCTTACAATGATAATCAACTAATCGTAATGGAAGCCTTTGTCCAAATGCCAGCAGTAACTTCTTGGTGTTTCTTTTGTTGAAAATCCCTTCATGTCCATTTTCCATGAGCTTTCTAGTCACTGTAAAGTCTGTAATTGTAGCATCACCTCTTTTCCATCATATGAGGTTGAAAGCATAGATAACCATTTACTGTTTATTTTCATAAATGTGGTTTTCTCTGTTTCAGTTCGTGGAGCTCTTTCTTGGCATTAAAGCATCTTCACAGGTATGAATCTGCCACCCTACAAGATTTTCATCTGGTGTGTGATGTGTATCCCTATCAAAATTTTAGGTATTTCCATTTTATGGAGAGCTGTTGTGGAAACGATGTTCAAAATTTTGAATTCCTTTAGAAACTATAATCACTGGCTGATTGATTTTATAAGTGCATAGTACAACTTTGTAAACTTTTTATTTACCTTATTATTCATCAATGTAACATGCAAATCCTTATATTTTTTTTATGGTAACAGGAGGGGCGAGGGCTCCCCTACTGGATAGATTAACGAACGAAAATGTTATTTACAAGCATTTTGTGAAAAGGAGAAAGGTAGAGAAAAAAGAGAAAAAGAAGAAAGAAAAAGGCTACACACCCCAGCTATCTAACCAAGCTGGCAATGCAAATTCTTATGTTGCCATGGATTATTATTTAGGAAAATGTACACGAAGTCGCAAACTTGTAGTTACTGGTTTAGGTACGCACGATCAAGAATATGACATTGCTAGCTTAATGCCTCAATGATTTTCTTGTGCATGTAAAAAGGTATGTTTCAATGATACAAGATTTATGAAAACATCTGTTTTGGAATAATGCCAACTCACAACATCATTTGTTCTCTGAAATGTCTGTCTTGGACGCACTAATAGGGTTTTATCATGTTGAAACCAGTGTGTCTTTTCTCTCTCAAGTGAAGGCAAAACATCTTGAAACCATTGTAGTTAGTATCATAGGTTACTAGGTTTTTAACAGAACGTATGTAGTATGAACAAGAATGATGGGGAACACAGTTCCTGACTTATGGCCACTCTAAATTTCACAATCAATTCTATGTCATAAGAGTTTCAAATTACTGAGCTTATATGAGTGTTAAATATGCATGGAACTTTATTCTACAGTATGATCATGTCAGCTTCCATACTCTTGTAGTTCAGTATAGTTCGTAATTGGTTATATGTTGGATTAGTGTTAAATGTTGGATTGTCTGTGCACTATGTATTTATGGCACAGCCAAATTGGATTTGCAGTATCCGAAGGAACCACCACATATTTATGCTGTGGAAAGTAAGGGCCTTGATGAGAACCGACAGATATATCTTATCACCAGCATCCAGAACAAGGCAAACGAACTTTCAAACTGTCCAATGCTTGTGACGTTATGTGAGGTATTTATTGTCTTTTGCTTTGTTCACAGTACATAACAAGATTTTTTTCATGTCATGATGTTCCGAAGACTTTTCACTCATAATGCGTCAGCTGAAACATACATGCATTTGCACCTATATTCTAAAATGTCTTGAGTACATGGTTATTAAAACGTCGTTTAAACGACGATTAAGCGTCGTTTAAACGCTAAAACGTGATTAGCGGCTAAAACGTCCGCACGTTTTACAAAAAACGCGTAGAACGTCCGTTCTGGACGTTTTCTCTGTTATTTGGACGTTCTACGCGCCTATACACTAGTGGGCCTTTACCCAGCCGCCAGCCGCCATCGCGCGCTCCAGCTATCGCGCCCAGACAGACGACATTGCGCGCTCCAGGCCTCCAGCCGCCATCGCGCCAGACGCCGTCGGCCGCCCTCCAGGCTCCAGCTCCAGGTATGCCGTCGGGCCCCCTCCTCCCTCCCTCCGCCCTCCAGGACCCAGGTATGTCGTCGCCCGTCGGCCGCCCTCCAGATCCAGTGTGAATGTGTGATAAACTGCTTAGTATATGGGAAGCAGGTCAATGTCTACTGTGTGTTCATAAACTGCTTAGTGCTTAGTATAACCAGTGTGATAATCACCACCACTCCTAATCCCTTGGCTGCTGATGTTCATATTGAATAATCACCACCACTGACCACTCCTAATCCCTTGGCTGCTGATGTTCATAATCCCACTCATATTGAATAATCACCACCACTCCTAAGTCCTAATCCCTTGGCTGCTGATGTTCATAAACTGCTTAGCTTAGTATAACCAGTGTGATAACTGAATAATCAGCACCATTCTAGGAGAGCTGCTGGTGGGTGTGTGAGAAGGAATGAATACCTTGAGGAAGAGGAGACTAATTTAGCAAATGAAGATGACGAGGATGAGGAATATATTCTTGATGATCTTGATGTGGAAGATGAAATTGAAGGAAGCAATAGTGGAAACGATGGTGATGATCAAGGCGTGGATGCTCATGGTCTTAATATTGATGAGTTCGATGATGGTTACTAACCATGCATGAAAGTTGTAACTTGTGTTTGAACTTGTGTTGTTGAACTTGATCTGTTTCTTTTTATGCTAATGCTATTTGGTTTGTGAACTCAACTTATGTATGAACTTATTCTATATTTGAAATTCTATGTCAAGTCTGAAAAGATGTTTCAACGTTTGTTTAAACGTTTCGCAACTGCCGCACACTCGCTCAACCCCTCCCGCCTCGCCCACGTCGCAGGCGCCATCGCAAGCGCCGTTCATCGTCGAGGGGTGGTTCGGATCCTGGTCAAGGCCAAGATGGAGCTGTCTTGCCAGGAAGTGATGAGACCCCTTTGGAAGGAATAGCAGTACAGTCTCATGTGCCTTGCATCATTGGCTGGAATAATCTTCTAACGCAGGCTGAAGATGATTTGAAGAATGCAGTGTCTATTGTTGTTATCAGTGACTTGGTGATTCCGATTGCAGAGATTGCAGAGGCGATTGCGCTTAAGTTGGATGTTGAGGCATCTTCTTTGGTTCTGCGGCAGTTTACCAAGGCCAATCTATTGCTCATGCTTCCAAATGAGCGTTTAGCTCTGGTACTAACAGAGAGGTGGAGCTTGATCAGATCCAGCACGTTCTCGTTGCTGTCCAAGAAATGGTCCAAGTTTTTGGGTTCGTCTGGAGTGAGCCTGCCGATCCCTGTGGAAGTGCAACTGACTGGTATTCCTTTACATGCATGGGAGTTATCAACAGTTCAGCAGCTACTGAATCAGTGTGTTTGGGTGCATGAAGTCCATCCTGATACCCTGGAGCTCCGGAATCTTGACGTCTTTCGTTGTTCTGGATGGTGCTTTGACCCGGCAACCATCCCTGCTTCCAGAGACCTTTGGATTGTGGAACCTACGGGAGTTAACACTGAAGATGGAAGGCTTGGCCTTGTGTATCAGATTTCTATTAGTTTCTCGACGTTGAGGAGTGATCGGTTGATCCCTTCTCAAGATTCCAGAGTAGATGGTGGTTTTTCAAGACAGAGGAGGCGTCATCGTTCCCGCTCTCCTCATGGCGGTGATGATAACGAAGGCAGGGAAGACGGTGGGGAACCTCGGGGAAGGAGATCAATCTTCGACCGTTTGGGCTCAAAGTCCGAAGCATCGCATCGGGACCGAGGTGGCACCTGCCCCCCACACCTTTCATCCTCTCCGGCTGTGGACGTGGTAGTCTCCCAGACTCCGTCTGAAGCCGGGTGGGGAATGACTTCTGATGATTTGGCTGCGACAGGGACTGATTCTGTTGATATGTCTCCTATGATGGCCATTGCTCCGGCGACAGTGCTTGTCCAGGGCGACCCCCCCAGCCCTGTCGATGAACCTGCTACTGTTGAGCCTTTGTTACCGGTTTCTCTTCTAGCCAGCGGGACACCTAAGGGCGCCACAGTTCCGGCTGCAGCGCTTGTCCAGGGCGATCCTTGTCCTGTTGATGAGCCTGTCGCTGTTGAGCTGGTGATGCCGCCCCCCTGTTCTGCAGCGGCATCGGGGCTGTCCGGTGGTGGCCCATCTCATTCCTCCCTGCCAGGACCATCTTCCCCCTCTTCACCCTTGAGGGCTCCGGCAGATTCTTGCACTTTGGGAGGAGGCGAGAAGGAGCAGGCCATACAGGTGCCACCCCCGATATCCCCGTCTCGGGTCACAGTCGACATGGGTGGGCAGAAGTCAGCTTTGGTGGATGTGCGAAATTCGAGTCGCCTCGCACGGAAAAGCCCCATCATTACATATTTTCGGCAGAGGAGGAAGAAGGACAGTCAACCAAAGCAGCTGTTAGACACGTCCACGCCCCCCCCCCTACGGCTGCTATAAAGTTTATTGATAGGCTGACCAAACCAGCAGGTGGGATTCTGAGGGCGCCAGTCAGAAGGCCGCGACAAGGCAAAGCTACAACCAATGAGGTGGTACCCGGCCGCAGCAGAAGGGTCGCTGGAGTAGGAGTGGAGAGGCTGCCTCCTCCTCCACCGGCCACGCAGGGCAAGAAGCGTATCTTGAAGGAACTGGGTATTGGGAATGCTGAAGAAACTGAAAGTTTAAGGCCAGAAGACCTTGATGAGTATGCCAGGATTTTCAGCAAAGGGCTTTCAGAGGTGCAGATCACGGCCATGGCAGCGCTATTTGGGTGGTCTAGGCCTATGGAGATGCTGCAAGGCGGACCAATCTGCTGATTTTTTTGGGTGTCCCTCACTGGTAGTCGTTCTTCTTTCATTCCTTATGGATCCCTCCAAAATTCTAATCTGGAATGTACGAGGCCTTAATGGGGCTGCTAGGCAGGGTGCTGTACGCACTTTGGTGGATTCAACTCGAGTTGATGTGGTTTGTCTTCAAGAGACTAAAATGGTGAATGTTTCTCGGTTCCTTTTATTGCGGATGCTAGGACCAGCTTTTGATAATTTTGTTTTCCTACCTTCTGCTGGTGCTAGTGGTGGCATTTTGGTAGCTTGGAAAAATAGCATTGGTGTTTGTGCTGGCAGTAGGGTGGATGAATATAGCGTCTCTGTGAATTTTCATTCTAGCACCAGCTCTCCTTGGTGGCTTACATGTGTGTATGGTCCACAAGGGAACCGTGACAAGATTCAGTTTTTGCAATCTCTTAGAGAAGTAAGAGCTCTCTGTAATGGGCCGTGGCTTGTGCTCGGGGACTTCAATCTGATTTTAAGGGAGGAAGAGAAGAATAATAATAACTTAGACCGTGCCATGATGGGTAGATTCAGGAGATGGGCAAATGACTTGGCTCTTAATGAAATTTCGTTGATTGGCCGGAAATATACATGGTCAAATGGGCACTCTAACCCTACCCTGGTCAAATTGGATAGGGTTTTCTGCACAACAGATTGGGAGGAACAATTCCCAGATTCTCTTCTCCAGAGCTCAGCCACGGATGACTCCGACCATTGCCCTTTGCTGCTTGGGTTTCATGATTTCAGCAGAGGAAAAGGGAGGTTTCACTTCCAAGCTTTCTGGACTAAGATGGAGGGTTTTCATGATGTGGTAACTCAGGCCTGGGCGTCTGTTCCTGCAGGGCCTTGCCCACTTATCACCTTGGCCAAGAAATTAAAAACAACGGCTAGATGTTTGCAGAGCTGGAATGACAAAAAAGTTGGGAAGATTAAACTGCAGCTTGAGATGGCTAGGGAGCTCCTACATCAATTAGAGGTGGCGCAAGACAATCGCTCTTTATCTCCTGCTGAATTGTGGCTCCGAAACATGCTCAAAAAGCACTCCCTTGCCCTCTCCTCTATTTCTCGTACCATGGCAAGGTTGAAATCGCGGATTGGATGGCTCAAAGAAGGGGATGCCAATACCTCTCTTTTTCATGCACAAACAAGGTTCAGGAAGAAAAAGAATTTCATTGCAGCAATTCACTCAGAGGATGGGCAGATCTGGACCGCCCAGGAAGGAAAGGCAGCAGCCTTCTTTAATTTTTATCAAGGGTTACTTGGTACTGCAGAAATAAGGAATGTTACAGTGGATCTGGATGCTCTAGGGATGCCATCTTATGACCTTGCTGCCCTTGATGTGCCTGTCTCTGAGGAGGAAGTCTGGGATACAATTAAGGCCCTTCCTTCGGACAAATCCCCGAGTCCCGACGGGTTCACTGGTAGATTTTACAAAAGCTGCTGGTCGGTAATCATGACTGATTTCATGGCGGCCGTTCACTGCATTTGGGCTAGAAATTTCAGAAACCTGGGTCCTCTGAATTCAGCTTTCATTACTCTTCTTCCCAAGGTGGAGGGGGCCACTAGTGTGAGGGATTTCCGCCCAATAAGTCTGGTTCATAGTTTCGCGAAGTTGGTGACTAAATTGTTGGCTAACCGGTTAGCAGGCCGGCTGCAAAATATGGTTTCCCCCAATCAAACCGCTTTTATTAAGAAACGGTTTATTCTGGACAACTTTATGCTAGTCCAGCAGACGACCAAATTCCTACATTGTCAGAAGCAGGCTCGTATCCTTCTCAAGCTTGACATTTCAAAGGCTTTTGACTCGGTTTCGTGGGCCTTCCTTCTCGAGGTCTTGAAAAAACTTGGTTTTGGTCAGATCTGGTGTGATATAATAAGTGGGCTGTTAGCTACCTCTTCTACCAGGATTTTACTAAATGGTCTGCCAGGGGATTGGATTGGGCATCAACGCGGGCTGAGGCAGGGTGATCCACTATCGCCTATGTTATTTATTCTTGTAATGGATGTCTTGAATCTGCTTGTGCAGCGAGCTTCTGAGGAAGGGCTTCTTCAACCTCTCTCTACAAGGAATATGCAGCACCGTATCTCGCTGTACGCGGATGACGCAGTGATATTTCTATGTCCGACTGCCCCAGACATCAGTATGGTTATGGATATTCTTCATTTATTTGGTTCAGCTTCGGGTCTAAGGACTAATATCCAGAAGAGTAGTGTGTTCCCAATCTGCTGTGGGGAAGAAGATTTGAATTATTTACAAGACTTGCTGCCATGTAATATTTCAGATTTTCCATGTAAGTACCTTGGTCTGCCTTTGTCTCCCAAGAAACTCACAAGGGACCAGGTTCAGGCCATCGTTGATAGAGTAGCTAGCCTTCTGCCAGGATGGAAAGCTGAACTTATGACCAGGGCTGGTAGAGCTATTCATATGCAGTTTGTCATGACGGCAAAGATGATTTATGCAGCTTTGGCACTCGACCTTCCTGTTTGGGCCATCAAAGCTATTGATAAGTTGAGGAAGGGCTTCCTTTGGAGGGGCAGGAAAGAGTTCCGTGGTGGTCATTGCCTCTTGGCTTGGCCTAAGGTTACCCGTCCCAAGGAGCTGGGTGGTCTTGGGATTAGTGAGCTAAAGAACCTATGTTGGGCTCTGAGAGCTCGTTGGCCATGGCTGCAGAAAACAGACCCCAGTAGGCCTTGGACGGACTTCCCCACTCGTGTATGTAAGGTGGTTAAAAATCTGATCGCTGCAGCCATTATTACTAAGCTCGGTGATGGAGCCAATACCCTCTTCTGGAAGGATAGATGGTTGGATGGGAAATGTATTAAGGACATAGCTCCTGCAGTGTTTGATTTGGTGCCCTCGCGTCTTGCCAACAGACAGTTGGTCAAAGATGCGCTCCCTAATTTTCAGTGGATCTCCGATGTGAATGGGGCAATTTCAGTTAGAGTCATTGCTGAATTCTTGGAACTTTGTGAAGTGCTTGATGCAGTTGAACTCCATCCTGGATTAAGGGATCGCCACTTATGGAAATTCAGCGCCTCAGGGGAGTATACAACTAGTTCTGCTTATAAAGCTCTCTTCCTTGGTTCGGTTCAGTTCGAACCAGCAGAACGTGTGTGGAAATCTTGGGCTCCTGGGAAGTGCAAGTTCTTTATATGGCTTGTGGAACATAATAGGTGCTGGACTGCTGACAGGCTTATAAAAAGAGGACTAGACCGACCTGAGCAGTGCCCCCTGTGCGACCAAGAGGCTGAAACCATGAATCATTTGCTGGTCAAATGTGTTTTTGCCAAACAGTTCTGGTTTCATTTCCTTAGTTTAGTGGGGCTGCAGGATCTGTGTCCAGCTCATGAGGATTCCTTTGAGTCGTGGTGGAAGTCTAGCAGCTCTCGGGCATCTGATTTTTTGAGAAAAGGTTTTAATTCTTTAGTGATCCTAGGTGCTTGGACCATTTGGAAGCATAGGAATAGATGCGTCTTTGATGGTTGTAATCCCAGCCTGGTCACAGCCCTTAGAGTGGCTAGGGAAGAGGCGGTGCTATGGTCCTTGACTGGAGCCAAGGCCTTGTCCTTCCTCCAAGTTGATGAGTTGCTAGCTTAGATCAGCGTTGTGGGTCGTGTTTCCTCCATGATAGTCGGTGGTCCTTAGTTAGTCTCTAAGTGGTGTGTGTGTTCTGTACCGGGGTTCTATCCCCCTTTCTATTCTTCTATTAATGCAATGATACGCAGCTCTCCTGCGTATTCCAGAAAAAACGTTTAAACTTTGAAAAGTTGGTTCATAACGTTTTAACGTTTTACCGTTTTAATAACCATGCTTGAGTGCTTGATCTTAGTTTGTTTTACCTTTACGGATTTCTTATTATTTTTATATGAAGTGGTGTAATAAGATATCATCTGTGTGCTACTAAGCTCTTGAAACTGTGGCATCTTTAGGCTACTATCAGATGGCATTTTCTTCTTTTCTTGTCTTTTAAATTATGCCGATATAGGACTAGCCGACTGGGTGACTTTGTAAATAAGAAGAAATATGCACCCATAGTAAAAAAGGACAACAACCTGGGTGGGGTCTCCACACCTTCTAATAGCTCTAGCTAAGCTCAGTTCCTTCATTCAAAGATACTATTCAATGATTTATAGTCTAGGTTTAATTGTAATGAGTGATGAAAGAACAAGAAATGCTGCAAGTTTGTTCTGTAAAACACTAAACAAAATCTTGTCCAAATTCCCCAAAACGCACCGACACATCCATGATAGCCATTGATATTTTAAGAGGATCGACAATGTTCTCATGTCTTTCACATGATCTAAGTAAGTTTGCATGCAGGAAGCTGGAGAGATCCTCTCGAACATGAATCATCCAGCAGGGGATTGTCCATTGTGTCTATATCCTTTAATGGGAGAGGATAAGGTTGGCTCGGAGTTGCCATTTATGAAGTTGATGTCATGCTACCACTGCTTCCACAGGTTGACAAAGCTGTACAATATTCCAAGCAATTTATTCTATCTAGTTTGTAGCTTATACTTTTTCACTTCTCCATTTAGTGACTGCATTATGAGATGGTGGGAATGGCTCCAACATGGTGACATAAACCCAAAGGAGCCCAATACTGGAGGTGCTGACATTATTTCTTTTTTTGGACCTTTTCCCTATTTTGAGTATATTTCTTAGTTATGTTCATGTTTGATACTCATATTGTTCCCATGGTTTTCACCTGATATAATGTCTAGAGTTGCCGTCTCTTATGAAATGCACTTGGATTCTAGGCTTCTCGCTCGTTTTGAAACTAGGATAATTACATTCTGGTAGCATTAGGTTACTGAATTACTACTATAGGATAGCACATTAAGTCTGCAGTTTTTTTTTCTCCCATAAAATGGCATTTACCACTCTGGGCTTAAGGCTGCAAACTTGACAGTGTAAATCCTAACACTTCTGTTTGCTAGTTTGATATGCTAAATATTGTTATCTTAGGTTATTAGCTTGTGCAATTAGTTATTGATGCTTCTTAGGGTCTCAATTTGTCCAGCTCAGACAAGCATTATAGTGTGAATCAGCCAAGAGGATTTTGTCCTGTTTGTCGCAAAGTGTTCGATGAGAAGGATATTGAGCATGTTCGTGATTTGTTGGGTGACAATACTTCCAGGCTGGTATGTATCAGATATGATTCATGCACAATTGCACAATTCCTGCTTTTACATGCATTGGCAATTTAGTTTCAATCATTCTAAATATTGATCATAATATTTGGGGGCCAAATCACCATTTTCAATCCATCTAAATATTGATCATAATATTTGGGGGCCAAATCACCATTGTCCTTCATGCATTGTCACTATAATCTATGTCAACGACACCACAGTAACTCTTTCTGTGTTTGCCTGTTCACCTTTCAGGCATCACTAACAGTTGACCTTGGTGAAGATGAAAAGGAATTGCTCCATTCCGAGGCTGAGCAAAACAGGAGAAAAAGAATCGAGTCACTTGTTAATCTGCAGCAAGAACTAAACGGCCTGATTGAACCAAAGAAAGACCTCGCCATACAACCAGGAATGTACGTTTCTGTTCCTCCCAGCACGCCAGACACAGCTGAAGAAGAGAATGCTGATCCCAGCCAAGGCACGGCTACTTCGACCTCAGAAACTGAGCAACGTGGCCAGGCAAGCAACGCCAGCAGCAACAAGCCGAAGAATCCAGGCCATCGAAGGAGAAACAGAGCTAAGGCATCAAGACGACAGCCTCACGGCCAGGGCCAGCCAGCTAGGCAGCAGTGGCAGAGGAAAGAAGCAGGCACTTCACACCAATAAAACAACATCGAAGCAACGAGGAGGATGTGACCTGTGAGTTGTTTTTGTCGGCTATGTACATCAATGTCGTGCCTTGCTCTCGTCTAATAATAATTGCGAGCCATGGTATGGCAATGTTTTGGCGCTTCTATGGAAGTTCCATGCAAGTGATACTCTGGAAAGAACCCTGCACCGGATTCTATGGGGAGTAGTATAAAGCACATGCATGCTTGGCTAGTACATACAATTTCTGAATTTTTTGTGTGTGTCATTGCCAGGTACTATGTTCAAACTGATTGTCCATAGTCAGAAAAGCAACTGATTACACTGTTTGTTACTCTTTGAGTTGCATCATGTGTTTGAAATACATACATTAGCGCTTAGGTCATGGTGGGACGTTACAATATAAAGCACTGCATGCAGAATTTGCAGGGGTCGGCTATGTTGGTAAACCAATAACAATGCATATCTGTAAGGTGCTATTGTTTTGTCCGCTACTAAATCATAGCACTCCAAATTACCTCAAAAGTTGCATAAATGCTCATTGCTTTGGTGCATGTCAATGCTTAAGCAATCACTAGGTAAGTGCTCGTGCGTTGCAACGGGACCGTATAATACCATGATAACTTATATATAAAATAGTTAGTTGTCCGTGCGTTACGACGGCACACAATCATGAAATCAGGGCGCTGAATATTTTTCAAAAACTGCAAGAAAACATATGGGCTTTCGCCAAAGTTGTTGAGTGACTCACTGAATACATCATAAACAACCACCGGAAGAACAAACAAGCCTATATTATCTGTATGCTCAAGGTTGCATGTATCACACATGGTTAAACCAACCTCGGTCAATACTCAAACAATGCCTCACATAATGTCATGAAAAGGCAGTGGTGCTTTCAGTCAGCTCAAGAAAACCTGGGGGCGGCATTGGCGGCATCGATGCTCCTTCCTAGGCATCAACCATTTCTAGGATCTTTCTAACGCTTGCCTACACCTTCCCGTGACCGCCTTCCAATTTGGACTGACCAGCAGTTCAGTTTAGCCGGATGTGGTCCTTGTTTTCAAGACCCATGTTTGATGACTTTGTTTTTTATTGTGCTTTGGCTGATGTTATTGCATTGATAAAGACACCGGATTCCTTGAGGCCACCGATGAATGCCTACAAAGGTTAGGCATAAAAATGTAGCAGCAATAAGAAACAACCCCCCCCCCCCCCCCCCCGAGCTAAAAGCCTATAAGATTGAGATCAGGACTAACCATGGGCACATATATATATATGTGTTAATACATCATTCCTTAAAAGTTTCAAGTTGGTGTCTCTATCGGTCCATGCAACATGTTCCCGGTACCTGAAAAAATATAGTCAGGCAAATATTACCTTTCTTAATTCAGGTAGGATATGGAGGAATAGTACAAATGTATAATGATAGGTGCCGAGGATTAGCATAAATTTATATTAACACATCAACGGAAGGTGGCCGAGGAATAGAACAAATTTATATCTATGCATAATGATAGCTAATAACTAATAAGAGCCACATCAGTTTTATTTGGGGGGGGGCACAAATGTACAGCCGAGAACTTTGGTATAGTGACCATATTGGTCCTTAATCTAAATAAATCGGTGAAATTACAGTAAGGAAGGGGCGCATTCAATAGGCAGTTGTATGGTTCTCTGGCATGGATGACTATACTTGTAAAGTGGAGAATGTACCATGCGAAACATTTATGTGTTTTGTATAAGGCACGCAATAGCTACAACCAGTCATCCACTTACAGTTAAAAAATATACTACATGCACACTGTAAAAATTGAAATTGGCTCCACTCATGACAGTTTCCTGTATCCACATGAAAACAATAGATGATATGCAGATACAACAAAAGAAAGAAAAGCTAGCTCACCAAATGGTCAAATTCCAAGATAAAACATTGCTTCACATCTTCTTTAGTTGGTTTGCAGCCACATCTATCCCTTCTTGAGGTTAGGTTTGAGAATTTTTTGTAGGTGTAATGCAGAATTGCAGCCTCCTCCAGTTTGATTTCACAGTACTAAGTACATCAACGCGCTCATCTCGTGCTCCTGGGTGACCAGTGTCAGCTATCAATAAATAAGCAGAGCACATTATCTCATATGAATGAGAGTGAATTATCAATAACCAAACAAAAATTCTTGGCTAGATGTCAAAGAATTGCACTGATCAACTCATTTCAGTATATTATCAATGGCACGCTTCATTCCAAAACTATTGTATGATGTTTATAGTCACGTATTAGATGATGAATTGCAGTTGTCATCTACCTGCTCTTGGACTATTGTATGAAGCATTTTGTGTACATCTCTAGCCATTCCCTTGGCATCACCGCAAACATATAAGTAACCACCATTTGAGATGATGTTCCAAATTTATGTGGCCTAGTAACAAAAAGAAGTAAATCTAGTTGGGCACATCTTCTAGTGGTCATTGAATACTCGAAACACTTGAAAAGTGACAGTATATTAAGGAAGGGTGTATGTTGTATCTGACCTTTTCCACCATCTTATGCTGCACATATTCTTTCGTTGGCCCTTCCCGAGAGAATGCAACAATTAGCTCAGAAAGCGCCCCTCCTCAAGGAAAGTTTGCAACTCATCTTCATATATGTAGTCCTAAAGGGTGGTAATTCAGAACGAATTCCATCAATTTTTGCTGATAAATACAACAATAACACAATCAATTATGCCCATAACCAGCAACCCTTACCATATTACGGTTCCTGCATCCAAAGAAAAGGATTGAAGTGCCCAATTCTACCTGAAAGGGAATTAGGCTTACACCTAGTCCCTAAATAATTTTGGTGGTTGAATTGCCCAACACAAATATTGGACTAACTAGTTTGCTCTAGTGTATAAGTTATACAGGTGCAAAAGGTTCACACTTAGCCAATAAAATGACCACGTGTTGGGTTCAACAAAAGGGCAAAGGAGCAACCAAAGGCTCCTCTGGTCTGGCGCACCGGACTGTCCGGTGTGCCACCGGACAGTGTCCGGTGCACCAGAGGACTTTGCTCAAACTCGTCGCCCTCGGGAAATTTCCAGAGCCAGCGCGCTAAAATTCACCGGACTGTCCGGTGTACACCGGACAGTGTCCGGTGCTCATTTGAGACGCGGCTCAGGAACTCGCCAGTCTCGGGAATTCGCAAAGGCTGCTCCGCTATAATTCATCGGACATGTCCGGTGTACACCGGACTGTCCGGTGCAACCTCGGGGCAACGGCTACTTCGCGCCAACGGTCACCTGCAGGCGCATTTAATGCGCGCCAAAAGCGCGCAGTCGTCAGGCACGCGGGAGCAGGCGCACCGGACACTCTACAGTGCATGTCCGGTGCGCCACCGGACATCAAGGCGGGCCCAGAGACAGAGCTCCAACTGTTGACCCAACGGCTATTTGGTGACGTGGCTGTCGCACCGGACATGTCCGGTGTGCACCGGACTGTCCGGTGCACCATACGACAGACAGGCTCCACCAACGGTCATGTTTGGTGGTTGGGGCTATAAATACCCCAACCACCCCACCATTCATTGCATCCAAGTTTTCCAGCTTCCAACCACTATACAAGAGCTAGCATTCATTGCAAAGCACACCAAAAGAGATCAAATCCTCTCCCAACTCCACACAAAGCCCTAGTGACTAGAGAGAGTGATTTGTAGTGTTCATTTGAGCTCTTGCACTTGGATCGCTTCTTTTTCTTTGGCATTCTTTCTTGTGATCAAACACTCACTTATAATTGAGGCAAGAGACACTAATTGTGTGGTGGTCCTTGCGGGAAGTTTGATTCCCAAGTGATTTGAGAAAGAGAAGCTCACTCGGTCCGAGGGACCGTTTGAGAGAGGGAAGGGTTGAAAGAGACCCGGCCTTTGTGGCCTCCTCAACGGGGAGTAGGTTTGAGAGAACCGAACCTCGGTAAAACAAATCCGCGTGTCTCACTTCATTATTCGCTTGCGATTTGTTTTGCGCCCTCTCTCGCGGACTCTATTATATTTCTAACGCTAACCCGGCTTGTAGTTGTGATTATTTTTGAGATTTTCAGTTTCGCCCTATTCACCCCCCCTCTAGGCGACTTTCAATTGGTATCAAAGCCCGGTACTTCATTAGAGCCTAACCGCTCGAAGTGATGTCGGGAGATCACACCAAGAGGGAGATGGAGACCGGCGACAAGCCCACTACAAGCCAAGGGAGCACTTCATCGGAAGAGTCCCGCACCAAGAGGAGGGAGAAGAAGGACTCCTCCAAACGGAAGGAGAAAAGATCTTCCTCTTCTCACCACAAAGAGAAGAAGGAAAAATCCTCTTCTCACAAGTCGCATCGGAAAGGCGACAAGCACAAGAGGATGAGGAAGGTGGTCTACTACGAGACCGACACTTCATCAACATCGACCTCCGACTCCGATGCGCCGTCCATAACTTCTAAGCGCCAAGAGCGCAAGAAGTTTAGTAAGATCCCCTTACACTATCCCCCTACATCTAGACATACTCCATTACTTTCCGTTCCATTAGGCAAACCGCCAACTTTTGATGGCGAAGATTATGCTAGGTGGAGTGATTTAATGAAATTTCATCTAACCTCACTCCACAAAAGTATATGGAATGTTGTTGAGTTTGGAGCACAGGTACCATCAATAGGGGATGAGGATTATGATACGGACGAAGTGGCCCAAATCGAGCACTTCAACTCCCAAGCCACAACCATTCTCCTCGCCTCTCTAAGCAAGGAGGAATACAACAAAGTGCAAGGGTTGAAGAATGCAAAGGAGATTTGGGACCTACTCAAGACGGCACACGAGGGTGATGAACTCACCAAGATCACCAAGCGGGAAACGATCGAGGGGGAGCTCGGTCGCTTTCGTCTTCGCCAAGGGGAGGAGCCACAAGATATGTACAACCGGCTCAAAACCTTGGTGAACCAAGTGCGCAACCTCGGGAGCAAAAAGTGGGACGACCACGAGGTGGTTAAGGTTATTTTAAGAGCTCTTATTTTCCTTAACCCTACTCAAGTTCAATTAATTCGTGGTAATCCTAGATATCCACTAATGACCCCCGAGGAAGTTATCAGGAATTTTGTGAGCTTTGAATGTATGATCAAGGGCTCAAAGAAGATCAACGAGCTTGATGATCCCTCCACGTCCGAGGCGCAACCGGTGGCCTTCAAGGCAACGGAAGAGAAGAAGGAGGAGTCTACACCAAGTAGACAACCAATCGATGCCTCCAAGCTCGACAATGAGGAGATGGCTTTAATCATCAAAAGCTTTCGCCAAATCCTCAAGCAACGGAGGGGGAAGGACTACAAACCCCGCTCCAAGAAAGTGTGCTACAAATGTGGTAAGCCCGGTCATTTTATTGCAAAATGTCCTATATCTAGTGACAGTGACAGGGGCGACGACAAGAAGGGAAAGAGGAGAGAAAAGAAGAAGTACTACAAGAAGAAGGGCGGCGATGCCCATGTTTGCCGGGAATGGGACTCCGATGAGAGCTCCACCGAGTCCTCCTCCGACGAGGACGCCGCCAACATCGCCGTCACCAAGGGACTCCTCTTCCCCAACGTCGGCCACAAGTGCCTCATGGCAAAGGACGGCAAAAGGAAGAAGGTTAAATCTAAATCCTCCACTAAATATGAATCTTCTAGTGATGATAATGCTAGTGGTGAGGAAGACAATTTGCATAACCTTTTTGCCAACCTTAACATGGAACAAAAAGAAAAATTAAATGAGCTAATTAGTGCTATTCATGAAAAGGATGATCTCTTGGACTCCCAAGAGGATTTCCTAATCAAGGAAAACAAGAAACATGTTAAGGTTAAAAATGCTTATGCTCTAGAGGTAGAAAAATGTAACAAATTATCTAGTGAGCTAAGCATATGCCATGACACTATTGACAACCTTAGAAATGAAAATGCTAGATTAATTGCTAAGGTTGATTCTCATGTTTGTGATACTCCAATTCCCAATCTTAGAAATGATAATGATGATTTGCTTGCTAAGATTAAGGAATTGAATGATTCTCTTGCTAGCCTTAAGATTGAGAATGAAAAATTGCTTGCTAAGGCTAAGGATTTTGATGTTTGCAAAGCTACTATTTCCGACCTTAGAACTAAAAATGATTTGTTACATGCTAAGGTTATTGAATTAAAATCTTGCAAACCCTCTACATCTAATGTTGAGCATGTTTCTATTTGTACTAGATGTAGAGATATTGATATCAATGCTATTCATGATCACATGGCTTTAATTAAACAACAAAATGATCATATAGCATTATTAGACGCTAAAATTGCCGAGCATAACTTAGAAAATGAAAAGTTTAAATTTGCTAGAAGTATGCTCTATAATGGGAGACGCCCTGGCATCAAGGATGGCATTGGCTTCCAAAGGGGAGACAGTGTCAAACTTAATGCCCCTCCTAAGAACTTGTCTAACTTTGTTAAGGGCAAGGCTCCCATGCCTCAGGATAACGAGGGTTACATTTTGTACCCTGCCGGCTATCCTGAGAGCAAAATTAGGAGAACTCATTCTAGGAAGTCTCACTCTGGCCCTAACCATGCTTTTATGTATAAGGGTGAGACATCTAGCTCTAGGCAACCAACCCGTGCTAAGTTGCCTAGAAAGAAAACTCCTAATGCATCAAATGATCATAGCATTTCATTTAAAACTTTTGATGCATCTTATGTTTTGACTAACAAATCCGGCAAAGTAGTTGCCAAGTTTGTTGGGGGCAAACACAAGGGCTCTAAGACTTGTGTTTGGGTACCCAAAGTTCTTGTCTCTAATGCCAAAGGACCCAAAACCGTTTGGGTACCTAAAGTCAAGAACTAAAATTGTTTTGTAGGTTTATGCATCCGGGGGCTCAAGTTGGATACTCGACAGTGGGTGCACAAACCACATGACAGGGGAGAAGAAGATGTTCTCCTCATATGAGAAAAACCAAGATCCCCAACGAGCTATCACATTCGGGGATGGAAATCAAGGTTTGGTCAAAGGATTGGGTAAAAATGCTATATCACCTGACCATACTATTTCCAATGTTTTTCTTGTAGATTCTTTAGATTACAATTTGCTTTCCGTATCTCAATTATGTCAAATGGGCTACAATTGTCTATTTACTGATGTAGGTGTCACTGTCTTTAGAAGAAGTGATGATTCAATAGCATTTAAGGGAGTGTTAGAGGGTCAGCTATACTTGGTAGATTTTGATAGAGCTGAACTCGACACTTGCTTGATTGCTAAGACTAACTTGGGTTGGCTCTGGCACCGCCGACTAGCCCATGTTGGAATGAAGAATCTTCATAAGCTTCTAAAGGGAGAACACATTTTAGGACTAACAAATGTTCATTTTGAGAAAGACAGGATTTGTAGCGCATGCCAAGCCGGGAAGCAAGTTGGCACTCATCATCCACACAAGAACATCATGACGAGTGACAGGCCACTGGAGCTCCTACACATGGATTTATTCGGCCCGATTGCTTACATAAGCATCGGTGGGAGTAAGTACTGTCTAGTTATTGTGGATGATTATTCTCGCTTCACTTGGGTGTTCTTTTTGCAGGAAAAATCTCATACCCAAGAGACCTTAAAGGGATTCTTGAGACGAGCTCAAAATGAGTTTGGCTTAAGGATCAAGAAAATTAGAAGCGACAACGGGACGGAGTTCAAGAACTCTCAAATTGAAGGCTTTCTTGAGGAGGAAGGCATCAAGCATGAGTTCTCTTCTCCCTACACTCCACAACAAAATGGTGTAGTGGAGAGGAAGAATCGAACTCTATTGGACATGGCAAGAACCATGCTTGATGAGTACAAGACACCAGATCGGTTTTGGGCCGAGGCAGTTAACACCGCCTGCTACGCCATCAACCGGTTATATCTACACCGAATCCTCAAGAAGACATCCTATGAACTCCTAATCGGTAAAAAGCCCAATATTTCATATTTTATAGTTTTTGGTAGCAAATGCTTTATTCTTGTTAAGAGAGGTAGAAAATCTAAATTTGCTCCTAAAACTGTAGAAGGTTTTTTACTAGGATATGACTCAAACACAAGGGCATATAGAGTCTTTAACAAGTCCTCAGGACTTGTTGAAGTTTCTTATGACGTTGTGTTTGATGAGACTAACGGCTCTCAAGTAGAGCAAGTTGATCTTGATGAGATAGGTGAAGAACAGGCTCCGTGCATCGCTCTAAGGAACATGTCCATTGGGGATGTGTATCCTAAGGAATCCGAAGAGCCTTCAAATGCATAAGATCAACCATCCTCCTCAACGCAAGCATCTCCGCCAACCCAAAATGAGGACGAGGCTCAAGTTGATGAAGGAGAAGATCAAAGAGATGAGCCCCCTCAAGATGACGGCAACGATCAAGGGGGAGATGCAAATGATCAAGACAAGGAGGATGAACAACCAAAGCCGCCACACCCAAGAGTCCACCAAGCAATACAACGAGATCACCCCGTCGACACCATCCTCGGCGACATTCATAAGGGGGTAACCACTCGATCTCGTATTGCACATTTTTGTGAGCATTACTCTTTTGTTTCCTCTATTGAGCCACACAGGGTAGAGGAAGCACTACAAGATTCAGATTGGGTGATGGCGATGCAAGAGGAGCTCAACAATTTCACAAGGAACGAGGTATGGCACTTAGTTCCACGTCCTAACCAAAATGTTGTAGGAACCAAGTGGGTCTTCCGCAACAAGCAAGATGAGCATGGTGTGGTGACTAGGAACAAAGCTCGACTCGTGGCCAAGGGGTATTCACAAGTCGAAGGTTTGGATTTTGGTGAAACCTATGCACCTGTAGCTAGGCTTGAGTCAATTCGCATATTATTAGCCTATGCTACTTACCATGGCTTCAAGCTTTATCAAATGGACGTGAAGAGTGCTTTCCTCAATGGACCGATCAAGGAGGAGGTCTATGTTGAGCAACCTCCCGGCTTTGAAGACAGTGAGTACCCTAACCATGTTTATAGGCTCTCTAAGGCGCTTTATGGGCTCAAGCAAGCCCCAAGAGCATAGTATGAATGCCTTAGAGATTTCCTTATTTCTAATGGCTTCAAAGTCGGCAAAGCCGATCCTACTTTATTCACTAAAACTCTTGACAATGATTTGTTCGTATGCCAAATTTACGTTGATGATATCATATTTGGGTCTACTAACGAATCTACATGTGAAGAATTTAGTAGGATCATGACAAAGAAATTCGAGATGTCAATGATGGGGGAGTTGAAGTATTTTCTAGGATTCCAAGTCAAGCAACTCCAAGAGGGCACCTTCATTAGCCAAACGAAGTATACTCAAGACATTCTAAGCAAGTTTGGAATGAAGGATGCCAAGCCCATCAAGACACCCATGGGAACCAATGGGCATCTCGACCTCGACACGGGAGGTAAGTCCGTGGATCAAAAGGTATACCGGTCGATGATTGGTTCATTGCTTTATTTATGTGCATCTCGACCGGACATTATGCTTTCCGTTTGCATGTGTGCAAGATTCCAAGCCGACCCTAAGGAATCACACCTTACGGCCGTAAAACGAATCTTGAGATACTTGGCTTATACTCCTAAGTTTGGGCTTTGGTACCCTCGGGGATCCACATTTGATTTGATTGGTTATTCGGATGCCGATTGGGTGGGGTGTAAGATTAATAGGAAGAGCACATCAGGGACTTGCCAGTTCTTGGGAAGATCCTTGGTGTCTTGGGCTTCAAAGAAGCAAAATTCGGTCGCTCTTTCTACCGCCGAAGCCGAGTATATTGCCGCAAGCCATTGTTGCGCGCAATTGCTTTGGATGAGGCAAACCCTGCGGGACTATGGTTACAAACTAACCAAAGTTCCTCTTCTATGTGATAATGAGAGTGCAATTCGCATGGCGGATAATCCCGTTGAACATAGCCGCACTAAACACATAGCCATTCGGTATCATTTTCTTCGGGATCACCAACAAAAGGGGGATATCGAGATTTCATACATTAACACTAAAGATCAATTAGACGATATCTTTACCAAGCCACTTGATGAACAATCATTTACCAGACTTAGGCATGAGCTTAATATTCTTGATTCTAGGAATTTCTTTTGCTAAACTTGCACACATAGCTCATAAGAATACCTTTGATCATGTCTCTTTTATATGCTATGACTAATGTGTTTTCAAGTGTATTCCAAACCAAGTCATAGGTATATTGAAAGGGAATTGGAGTCTTCGGCGAAGACAAAGGCTTCCACTCCGCTCTACTACTCATCCTTCGACGTCGCTCCGCATCACTCTCCAACGTTGGTATAATCTTCACTCATTTATTTTATGACCAAAGGAGGAGAAAGTACTTCTAAGGGCTCTAATAATTCCGTTTTTGGCGATTCATGCCAAAGGGGGAGAAAATATGAGTCCAAAGCAAAAGGACCGCACCACCACCCTAATTTTAAAACTAATGTTTGTCAATCAGATGAAAAATTTCAAAATTGGTATCTCTTTGTGCTCTAAAGGGGGAGCAAGTAGTATTTGCAAAATTGATGTCTTAAAACCCTCTTGAACACTAAGAGGAGACTTTATTTGAGGGGGAGTTTTGTTTAGTCAAAGGAAAAGCATTTGGAACAAAGGAAGAAAATTTCAAAACTTGAAAATGCTTTGCAAAATCTTATTCATTTACCTTTGACTATCTTGCAAAAGAACTTTGAAAAGAATTTACAAAAGAGTTTGCAAAAACAAAACTTGTGGTGCAAATATGGTCCAATATGTCAAAAACAAAGAAAACAATCCATGCGCATCATGTAAGTATTTATATTGGCTCAATTCCAAGCAACCTTTGCACTTACATTATGCAAACTAGTTCAATTATGCACTTCTATATTTGCTTTGGTTTGTGTTGGCATCAATCACCAAAAAGGGGGAGATTGAAAGGGAATTAGGCTTACACCTAGTCCCTAAATAATTTTGGTGGTTGAATTGCCCAACACAAATATTGGACTAACTAGTTTGCTCTAGTGTATAAGTTATACAGGTGCAAAAGGTTTACACTTAGCCAATAAAATGACCATGTGTTGGGTTCAACAAAAGGGCAAAGGAGCAACCAAAGGCTCCTCTGGTCTGGCGCACCGGACTGTCCGGTGTGCCACCGGACAGTGTCCGGTGCACCAGAGGACTTCGCTCAAACTCGTCGCCCTCGGGAAATTTCCAGAGCCAGCGCGCTAAAATTCACCGGACTGTCCGGTGTACACCGGACAGTGTCCGGTGCTCATTTGAGACGCGGCTCAGGAACTCGCCAGTCTCGGGAATTCGCAAAGGCTGCTCCGCTATAATTCACTGCAACCTCGGGGCAACGGCTACTTCGCGCCAACGGTCACCTGCAGGCGCATTTAATGCGCGCCAGAAGCGCGCAGTCGTCAGGCACGCGGGAGCAGGCGCACCGGACACTCTACAGTGCATGTCCGGTGCGCCACCGGACATCAAGGCGGGCCTAGAGACAGAGCTCCAACTGTTGACCCAACGGCTATTTGGTGACGTGGCTGTCGCACCGGACATATCCGGTGTGCACCGGACTGTCCGGTGCACCATACGACAGACAGCCTCCACCAACGGTCATGTTTGGTGGTTGGGGCTATAAATACCCCAACCACCCCACCATTCATTGCATCCAAGTTTTCCAGCTTCCAACCACTATACAAGAGCTAGCATTCATTGCAAAGCACACCAAAAGAGATCAAATCCTCTCCCAACTCCACACAAAGCCCTAGTGACTAGAGAGAGTGATTTGTAGTGTTCATTTGAGCTCTTGCGCTTGGATCGCTTCTTTTTCTTTGGCATTCTTTCTTGTGATCAAACACTCACTTATAATTGAGGCAAGAGACACCAATTGTGTGGTGGTCCTTGCGGGAAGTTTGATTCCCAAGTGATTTGAGAAAGAGAAGCTCACTCGGTCCGAGGGACCGTTTGAGAGAGGGAAGGGTTGAAAGAGACCCGGCCTTTGTGGCCTCCTCAACGGGGAGTAGGTTTGAGAGAACCGAACCTCGGTAAAACAAATCCGCGTGTCTCACTTCATTATTCGCTTGCGATTTGTTTTGCGCCCTCTCTCGCGGACTCTATTATATTTCTAACGCTAACCCGGCTTGTAGTTGTGATTATTTTTGAGATTTTCAGTTTCGCCCTATTCACCCCCCCTCTAGGCGACTTTCACTACCCCAGATTGTTTCAATGCTAACCTTTCCTGCTAGGAGGGAGGGAGTGCAAGAATAAGTTAAACTACTCTCAAGCAGCCTTGCAAATACACACCCACTGGATTCTTGGAAAACAAACCTACAAGAAGCCTCTAAAAGGAGCCAGCCCTGTCCCAGGACCAATCATGATAATAGGAGTGGACGGATCAGCAGGTAACTTGAAATTTGACTGCCTCACAAAGATGGGAGCCTAGCTGCATTCTTGGTTATATTCCAGAGGAATTGTATTCTGTCAAGCATATGATCAAATCAAAGAATAACAAATCAGACTATTAGGAACTTCGTTATTGCTGGAAATTCAGGAGCTCAATGACCAAAAAAGGAATTTTTACAAGAGCCTACCTTCATCCATGTTGAACAAACTCCTTGGTGGATCCTTCCTATTGGTGAAGGCCCATAAACTAATGCACATGTTACATGAATTCTGGAGGGAGCCATCCTGCTGAGACATAAGTTGTCAAGAGGCCTCTCCAGATTACTAATTTTTATGTTCACAAATATAGCCATTCCTAATAGAAAACAGAAAATTCATTAGCACTAATTGAAGCAACTAACGCAAACATACTATGTTAGATAAGGTATTACCAGCTGTCACTGACCCTCCTGGCGAATTCACATACATAATGATATCCTACTGGAAAGTTAACAAGAATCAAGCACGAGATGGAAGAAAGAAACCATGTTTTGAATATATATCTAAAATGTAGTCAAGTCCCTAGCTAGATAAAATGTCAACATTCATCTAGCAAAAAAAGCTTATTGGAACTACAATAAAAGAACACATTATGCAGAGAACAGATCAGATACTTTTGAGTGTATTTCTACAGCATTATAAAAGAACACAATATGACCGCAAAGCAGATTTGAGCAGCTATGATTTTTCAGTTAGGAACAGGAACTAACTAATTGTATCAACAACAAAGTTCGACCATGGCTGGCTGGTAATGGTTATGCATGCTCAAGAACTGAGAGGATTTCTGCAGCATTATAAATAAAAGTATACATTATGCAGAGAACAGATCTGGTAATCTTGAGTGTATTTCAACAGCATTATAAAAGAACACAATATGAACGCAAAGCAGATTTGAGCAGCTACAATTTTTCAGTTAGCAATAGGAACTAAGTAATTGTATTTGCAGCAGCAAGGTTCGACCATGGCTGGTTGGTCATGGTTATGCATGCTCAATAACTGAGAGGATTTCTGCAACATTATACATAAAAACACATTATGCAGAGAATAGATCACATACTTTTGAGTATATTTCAGCAGCATTATAAAAGAACACAATATGAACGCAAAGCAGATTTGAGCAGCTACAATTTTTCAGTTAGCAATAGGAATTAAGTAATTGTATTAGCAGCAGTAAGGTTCGACCATGGCTGGCTAGTCATGGTTATGCATGCTCAAGAACTGAGCGGATTTCTGCAACATTATAAATAAAAAAACACATTATGCAGAGAACAGATCACATACTTTTGAGTGTTTGCCAAACTTAAATCCCTTTATTGGCATGGTTATGGTTGGTATTGCTAGCTTTTTGTCATTATCAGGACATACCTATTGCTAGCTGTTTCTCTATCTTCTTCAATGTCAAACAAATTTAGTATTTAATTGACCTTCTATAGATTGGTTTGCTTCTTGTCGTCTGAAAGGGAATTAGGCTTACACCTATATTCCTAAAGTAATTTTGGTGGTTGAGTTGCCCAACACAAATAATTGGACTAACTAGTTTGCCCAAGTCTATAAGATCTACAGGTACCAAAGGTTCACAATAAGCCAATAAAAAGACCAAGAGAAAGGGTTCAAACAAAGGAGCAAAGGGACAACCGAAGGCACCCTGGTCGGGCGCACCGGACTGTCCGGTGTGCCACCGGACAGTGTCCGGTGCACCAGGGGACTCCAAGCTGAACTTCGCACCTTCGGGAAATCTCAGAGCCGCCGCGCTATAATTCACCGGACTGGTCCGGTGTGACAGCTGTTGGGGACTTGTTCTCAAATGCTTTGAATTAAGAACAAGGCAACATAGAAAATGTTAATCGGAAAAGTCCTTCGTCCTTCGAAGCATTATTTCCCTTAGGATATAATGATTTTCGGACGAAGGTTATGAGGGATATACCTTCATAAATACACTATACAGTGACGAAGGATGAATCATAAGGAATATGAAGGATAACATAGACAATTGTATATTATTATTAACTTATTTTTGCATTATTATTACGTAGAAACAGAAATAACATCGAATTACAAATGTACCTTCAGCTTGAAGGAGATGAAAGTACAAGCGTGACGCAAAAGTGAATGCCAAAATCCGCGTGAACAGTACGGGGGTACTGTTCACCTATTTATAGGCACGGGACACAGCCCATACAAAATTACATTCATGCCCTTTACATTTGATAATAATTCTATAGTAATCTATCGAGGTCTGAATAGCCTTTTCATCTTTAAGTCGGTTTCATTTTCTGCTACCATGCCGAAGCTTTTCCTGTTCACATCTTCGGCGCTGTATCAACCTTCGTATTATTCTGGTCTTCTCCTGCTGCGATACCGACTTGAGTCCGAAGATACCTATTCACACATTATACTCCAGAAATATTGTTAAATCCTGTTTTTGAGGACCTTCGTAAGCCGAAGGCCCCCAACAGTCGCCCCTCGCAATATTAATTTGTTTTTAAAATAATAAATTTAGATTGCGACATGGACGAAGGCTTTACGCCGAAGGTCCGAAAAACACCTTCCCTTTGCTAGAATAGCAACATTCACTAACAAGCGGGGTCTTTCAATTTTCAACGCACTGGGCGTATAAATAAGATCATACCGCAAACTCATTTGGTACGCTCTCTTGCCATCTGCTCCCGCTCACTCAATTTTTAGCTCTTGCGCACTAAGATTTGCTGAGCTTTTAGTTTTGAAACTTCGGCTTTGAAAACAGTTTTTTAGTGTTTCCGAAGATGTCTGAAGATAAGAAGGCTGTTGCTGAGATGAAGCTGAGTCTCGACGAAGAGAAGAACTTGGGGTTTCTTATAGCGATGTCGAAGACCAATACGGAAAAAATCACCAAGGAGATTCTGGAAGGTTTGTCTGAAGATACTGGTGACAGCGACAGTTATGATGTGGACAGTGGTGGTGAAGACTCCGAAGATCGCCCTTGGCGACCAAGCCATGCGGTTTTCGGCAAATCAACTATCAAAGAAAATCATCTTGTCAATATGAGAGGAAGGTATTTCCGGGATTTGTCCGTTGTAAGGGCCGATGAAGGGGAAAAGACTTGTCCACACCCTGAAGAGAACGAAGTCGTAGTGTACCGAAGCTTTTTGAAAGCTGGACTACGATTTCCCCTGAGCAGCTTCGTCGTAGAGGTGCTGAAAATGTTTGAAGTCTTTCTTCATCAACTTACCCCCGAAGCAATTATAAGGCTGAATATCTTCGTATGGGCTGTGAGAAGCCAAGGTCTGGAACCTGATGCGAAAAGTTTCTGTAACATACACGAATTATCATACGAAACAAAACCTTGGGGTAAAGAACAGTATCACAATAATTTTGGCTGCTACAGTTTCGTTTCTCGGTCTGGGTCAAGCTGTCCCGTGCCAACCTTTCGGAAGAGATGGCCCGGCGACTGGATGACAGAATGGTTTTATGTGAAGAATGACCTGGCAGTACGGGAAGATATTAAAGGTATAAATATGCGCCCTATTTGGCAAAGCTTCGGCCTGCGGAGGCCGAAGGTTGAAATGAATGAAGCTGCCGAAGAATGCCAGAGAGCCTTCGGTGTTATTTGTTCTTTTATTGGAACGAGAGATTTGGTACAAGAACATATTGCCTTCAGAGTATGGCCGCTCGCGGAGAAATGGGAAATGCCGCAAGAAACCATAAAGGAGGCCGACGAAGGTGGACTTATCAGGCTGAAGTATACTTTCAAGTTCGGAGATAAATTCGTTGAGCCAGACGATGACTGGTTAAAGAGTATTGAAAATTTAAGTGATGAACTGCTTGGGGCTTATTCGAAGGCCGAAGATACTGCACTGTCAGCAGCCTTCGGAGGCCGAAAAAAGAAAAGGCTGAACCGGGTATTTGATGCAATCGGGTTCGTCTACCCTGACTATCGTTATCCCATTCGAGGGCAGAAAAGAAAAAACACAACCTCTGTGAAAGAAGAAGCTGCAACTGCTCCTAGCGAGCCAGAACCGAAAAGAAAAAGGATAAAGGTCCTCACACATCGGCCACGCTATATTGAACCAGCTTCGGTGCCTGAGTTCACTGGAGAAACTTCTTCGGCCACCGAAGCTGAAAAGCCAACCAAACCAACCTTGCTGCCAGAAGTCGCAGAAATGGCCGAAGCGCCAACAAAGATGGAATTGGAAGAACCGAAGATTTTGTTACCAGAAACCAAAGAGATGGCCGAAGCGCCATCCACAGAAAAAATGGAAGAAGTGAAAAAACCAACTGAGGAAAAAACATCAGAAGTTTTGAGTCCTGCAGCAAATGTTGAGACAGTAAAAAATCAAAAGGTGTCAGCAGTGACTCCGAAAAGAAAGAGAATGGCTAATGTGCTAGATGTTCTGGAAACAATTAAATCTTCAAGCACACCTCCGAAGAAGACTGTTGCCATTCCCGAAGCGAAAACTAAAATTTCTGATACTAAAGCTCCAGAGCAAGAAACTGAAGCCGAAGCTGGGTCCTTAGAGGCCACGAAGATAAAATCCTTGGAAACCGAGGAAGAAAAAATAACAGAGCCAACTTTTGTTGAAGAAATCAGTGTCATTGCCCCCGAAGCATCCCCCAAAGTCCTTGATTATATTGTTCGTCATGCTTCGGGGAAACAATTATCAGGAAAAGAAAAACAAGAGGCCCAGCTTTACGCCCAAAAACTGAAGTATCCAAAGGGGGCGTTAATATTCAATGGCAGTGGAGAAGAAGACTTTTTGTATTGTCTCCCTGACAGCAAGGAGATTTCTGTCTGTCGGGAGATGAGCAAAAGCTTCGGATTCCCGACACTAGAAGACGGGCTCTCGGTGCTGTCGAAGAACGATCTGGCCGACAGCCTGGCATATAATAGCTTAAAGGTGCAACAAATGGGATCTTTGTATTTTTTGTTGAGACCAAAATTTTTCGTTTGCTTAAATCTATTGACGCACACATATTTTTCTTTGCAGGGCCTGATACTTAGCAATGCCCTCAGGGCCCAGAAAGATGCTGAAGACGAAGGGTGTGCTATAGCCCTGAGCAACCTTCGTTCCGAAGTAATTGAACTGAGGAACGAAGGTCTCGAAAAAGATAAAATATTACATTCATTAATAAATAGAATAAAAGAAGACGAAGCTACTTTTAAAGGTCAAGCTGAAGCTCAGAAGCGCGAAATTGAAGATCTTCGAAAACAACTGGCCAGAGCCAAAGAGGAACGCATGCTTGAAGAAACGAAGCGAGAACTCAGCGACCAATGGGCAAATCATTTAGAGGGAACTGTTGAAGAGCTTCGTTCATCCAAGAAAAGATGTTATAACAAATCTATAGAGTGTGTTAAGAAGTTGAAAGCTAGCTTCGCCAGCGTCGGCGCATTCTCGAGCGAAGAAAACTTTACAAGAGGCAACCCCGAAGGTCCCATCGAATGGATCGATCACGAAGCTGAGGCCTTCGAGTAAATTTTAAATAGCCGCGGAGATATATGTGCTTTCTCGGGTGCCAGAGGAATTGCCACCATTTTAGAGAAAAAAGGCTGCGAGCATGTAAAGATTTTAGCGCAATCCGAGGCTGCTTTGTCCTTCGAAGATGCAAGAGATCCTTCGGCCGAAGCTAGCATGGTTGGTGGAAAATTTTTCACCGATGTCTGGGATAATGGTGGCCGAGAAATGGCTCGAGAAATTATCCAGAAAAGCGAGAAGGGCATTCACGACGCTAGAGAAGTAGCTAAGGCCGCTAACAAAAGCTCAGAGCCCGAAGGGCAAATAGGTATTAGCTAATGGTTTTTATTGTGTTGTAATTTTTGGTTTTAAACTTCGTTCGCAATTTGTAATAGCAATGTGGCCGTATCCTGTCCTCCTTCAGATCCTACTAAAGCGTCTCCGGGCCCTCACTCGAAAGGAGACGAGGAAATTAAAAAGATGGCTGAAGCTATCATGGATGAAGTTGTTAACCGACTCCTGAACGAAGCTGCAGAAGTTGTTTTGAGAGAAGATTAAGCACTATTGTAAAAACTTCTGAAATGAAATATGTGTAACATTTTGTAACCCTGAATGTAATGTACCTATTTTTACTGCTCAATTCTTTACAATGCATGAAATTTTACACACGTACCGTTTTTGAGTCTTTGACGAAAAAACACCTTCCCTTCTTTTCATGCTTCGTGAAGAAGAATTTTTATTTGTCACCACAATATCCATAGTGTTCTGATGAATGATATCCAAGCTTCGTGAGGATGTTCTCCGAAGCTACACTTCCGAAGATCAATAGTGTATCTGCTTGCAACTTAGCATGATTTTCCCCTTTCAAAACATTCTTCCGAAGATCGATATCATGTCCCCTTCTTGTGCCATATGCAGCATGATGTATGATGCTTATGCTATGCGAAATGATGCGATGATGTTATGTTGTGTAAGATGGTGTTTATTCTGAAGATACACACACATTCCTACGATAAAACACATAGTCTTTTTGAATCAGCGTTGTCTTTTTACTATAAGCCTCCCTTAGGAGCTTCTTCGCCTTTTACTTCAGCGGAATCAGCGTTTATTTTTCGCTGTAAGCCTCCCTTAGGAGCTTCTTCGCCTTTTACTTTCAGCGGTATTCGCGTTGACTTTTCGCGCTTCGCCTTTTACTTAGGCGGTATCAGCGTTGACTTTTCGCTGTATGCTCTGCATTCCCTTTGGAACGACTTTGGAGCAGAAAACTTACACTGCGCTCCCTTTGGAACGGCTTTTTGTGACTTCGGCGAACTTACTCTGCGTTCCTTAGAACGACTTTTTGTTGCTTCGAAAAATTTTCAATAATTTGAAGGTCCTCTTTGTTATCGCAAATCTTTAAACTTCAACAACTTAAGCCTGTGAAGAAAATATATTTTCCTTGTGGGAATCAACGAAATTATTTACATGAAACCTAAAAAATGTCCTTTATTACACAGAAAATAAAACTGAATGAAAAAGATTGCTATTAAGGTAGGATATTTGTCAATAGATGTGCTTTGACTCTGGCACAGTGCTGTTGACTGTGCGAGCTTCGGACTGTTCTCTGAAGTCCCTTTGGTGTGGAGCATATTGGCTCCCTTCTGGCTGCTGGCCTTGTTGCAGCGGTGGTGGAGGCGGAGGCTGTTGCCAGGAAGCTTGAGGTTGACTCGCCGAAGCAACAGAAACTGCAGGGTGATTGCCTACATACTCTGGGATGTAAGGCGAATGATACGAAGCAGTGTGCATGACCTGCTTCGGCTGAGCCTGTTGTGCTGCAGCTTCGGCTATTTCCTTTTGCTTCTGGATGGTAACATGGCACATCCTAGTGGTATGGCCTTTGTTCTCACCACAGAACAAGCAAAAAATTCTTCTTGGCTGATTGCCAAATCTTCCGCCGAAGCCCCTGGCACCTCTGCCTCTCGGAGCTGGTGGTCGGAAGGAGCCTTGCTGTTGCCCCGAAGTCTGTGAGGAACACTGTGGCCTTTGCTGTTGGCTCCCTGTATCATCATTTTGGGTAGAGTTATGAATTGATCTAACGTGCCTCGGATAGAACCTCCCTCCGAAGCCCCTGGTCATTTCAGAAAACCTGAAAGCCTCCTCCCTTCTTTGGCGAAAATCATTATCGGCCCGAATGTACTCGTCCATCTTCTGGAGCAGCTTCTCCAAAGTTTGAGGAGGCTTCCTAGCGAAGTACTGAGCTGACGGTCCTGGCCGAAGCCCCTTGATCATGGCCTCAATGACAATTTCGTTGGGCACTGTTGGTGCCTGTGCCCTCAAACGCAAGAACCTCCGGACATATGCCTGAAGGTACTCTTCGTGATCCTGGGTGCACTGGAATAGAGCTTGAGCCGTGACCGGCTTCGTCTGGAACCCTTGGAAACTAGTTAACAACAAGTCCTTCAGCTTTTGCCACGAAGTGATCGTTCCTAGTCGAAGGGAGGAGTACCAGGTTTGAGCAACACTCCTGACAGCCATAACAAAAGATTTGGCCTTGACCGCAGCATTGCCACCATACGAAGATACTGTTGCTTCGTAGCTTATTAAAAACTGCTTCGGGTCTGAGTGGCCATCAAATATGGGAAGCTGAGGCGGCTTGTAGGACGGAGGCCAAGGTGTAGCCTGCAGCTCAGCGGACAGAGGAGAAGCATCATCAAAAACAAAATTCCCATGATGGAAATTGTCATACCAGTCACCTTCATTGAGGAAACCCTCCTGATGAAGGTCTTGGTGCTGAGGCCTTCGGTGTTGCTCATCCTGAGTAAGATGACGAACTTCCTCAGAGGCTTCGTCTATCTGCCTTTGCAGTTCAGCTAGCCTGGCCATCTTTTCCTTCTTCCTTTGCACCTGTTGATGAAGCATCTCCATGTCTCTGATTTCTTGGTCTATCTCATCCTCTGGCTGTGTCGGGCTAACAGCCTTCCTTTTCTGGCTTCGGGCTTCCCAAAGAGAGACAGTCTCCTGATTGTGGTCCAGCGGTTGGAGAGCTGCAGTGCCAGTTGCTGAAGCTTTCTTCGGCGCCATAGCGAAGGTTTATGATCGCCGAAGGTGTTCAAAAACTCAAAGAGTGGAAGTGAGTTCACCGACGGTGGGCGCCAATGTTGGGACTTGTTCTCAAATGCTTTGAATTAAGAACAAGGCAACATAGAAAATGTTAATCGGAAAAGTCCTTCGTCCTTCGAAGCATTATTTCCCTTAGGATATAATGATTTTCGGACGAAGGTTATGAGGGATATACCTTCATAAATACACTATACAGTGACGAAGGATGAATCATAAGGAATATGAAGGATAACATAGACAATTGTATATTATTATTAACTTATTTTTGCATTATTATTACGTAGAAACAGAAATAACATCGAATTACAAATGTACCTTCAGCTTGAAGGAGATGAAAGTACAAGCGTGACGCAAAAGTGAATGCCAAAATCCGCGTGAACAGTACGGGGGTACTGTTCACCTATTTATAGGCACGGGACACAGCCCATACAAAATTACATTCATGCCCTTTACATTTGATAATAATTCTATAGTAATCTATCGAGGTCTGAATAGCCTTTTCATCTTTAAGTCGATTTCATTTTCTGCTACCATGCCGAAGCTTTTCCTGTTCACATCTTCGGCGCTGTATCAACCTTCGTATTATTCTGGTCTTCTCCTGCTGCGATACCGACTTGAGTCCGAAGATACCTGTTCACACATTATACTCCAGAAATATTGTTAAATCCTGTTTTTGAGGACCTTCGTAAGCCGAAGGCCCCCAACAACAGCGGGGCAACGACTACTTCGGCGCCAACGGTCACCTGCAGGCGCATTAAATGCGCGCCAGAGCGCGCAGAAGGCAGATACGCGCGAGCAGGCGCACCAGACACTCTACAGTACATGTCCGGTGCGCCACCAGACATCCAGGCGGGCCCAGCAGTCAGAGCTCCAACGGTCGGAACCCTAACGGCCTGGTGACGTGGCTGTCGCACCGGACATGTCCGGTGTGCACCGGACTGTCCGGTGCACCAAGCGACAGACAGCCTTCACCAACGGCTAGATTTTGGTTGGTGGCTATAAATACCACCCCAACCGGCCACTTCATAGTGTGGGAGCCCAAGCAACATTCCAAGTCATCTAGTTGACATACTCAAGCCCTCCCAACCACATATATTCATTGATCCATCCTATACACAAGATTTAGTCCACTACAACCAACACAAGTGCCACAAAAGAGAGAGCAAGCAATTGAGAGCTACTCAATTGAGTTTAGCCCTAGCGCCTTGTGAGATTCATTAAGAGATAGTGTGTTCTACATCTTTGTGTTCATTTGTGCGTGGAGTATTGACTCCCATCGAACTTCCTCCAAAGTTTTGGAGGCTTGTAAAAGCTAGCAAGAGACACCAAAGAGTGTGGTGGTCCTTGTGGGATCGAGAGTGATCCTTGAGAAGAAGAAGAGCTCGCCGATCCTTGTGTGATCGGGGGAGAGAGGGAAAGGGTTGAAAAAGACCCGTCCTTAAGTGGACTCCTCAACGGGGACTAGGCCTTCGAGGGCCGAACCTCGGTAAAACAAATCACCCGTGTCCATTGTGTTTATTGCTTGTGATTTGTTTATTTTCCCTTGCTCTAAGTTTTCTTGCACCATTATTTGCTAATATCATTTGGTGTTGCTTCAAGTTAAATTCCTATTTAGTGAAGCAACACGTTGCAAGAAAGAACTTATCCTAGTGCTCTTCTCATCTAAGGCTTCTTGCTTTGTTATTCTATAACTTATTAGTTGTATTGATTTATCACTCCCGCATTATTTAGCAATACTCTTTCCAAGCAAGAACTTAGTTTGTATACTCCTGTATTTGTATATCTTGTTCTAACCACTAATCAAGGGATCTAGTTGGGGGATAAAGTTTTAATTTTCAGGTTTCGCCTATCCACCCCCTCTAGGCGACTTTCAATTGGTATCAGAGCTAGGCACTTCATCTTGAGTCTAACAACTCGAAGTGATGGCTCGTAGAAGATCCCAAAAGAACAAGAAGACCCAGGAGACCAAGGAGGTAACTCTTGAGATATTACTTTCCGATTGTTCTAATTATGATTCATGGTCTACTAGAGTGATAAATGCTTTTAGAGCGGTAGACCCACAATTAGAACAAATTTTAGACAAGAGTATTATTCCTCCTAACTATGCTAGGGAAAATGCCTCCGAAGAAGATTTAAGATGTATACGCTTAAACTATCTAGCTTATGACATCTTACGTAAATCCCTTAGCAAAGAAGATTATCATGCCTTCATAATAAAATATGACAAACCCATTTGTGATGTGCATGATATTTGGATTAGAATTAAAAGCAAATTTAATAAGTCCAAACATGATAGTTCATTTTGTACTTCTACTTCCTTTGGTATTTGTGATACTAACCCTTGCAAGGAAGAAGAAGAAAATGAACGGTGGAGACCAAACGATGAATCCACCTCTCCAAAAGGTTTGTCTTCCCAATTCGATTCCCACATGTGTTGTGTGGCTAATGCAAATGATAGCGGAAGCACAAATGAGGATGAGGAGGAAGAAAGAAGCTTTGTGCAACTCTACGCTCGCCTAAGCCAAGAAGATAAGGCGGTCATGCTTAAGCTTCTAGAAAGAGCGAGAGAGCAAGGTGAAGCTCGTCAAAGGCTAGAAAGTATTCTCTCAATGAAGATGCAATGCTTTGACGAGTTGACTAAAGAACATGAGGAGCTAAAATGCTCTCATGTCGATTTGGTCCAAAGGTATGAAACTATTTCAATTGAGCAAGATAACGCTATTGGGGCCATGCTTCGTTGCGCCGAAGGTCCTGTAGGAAGAAGCAGCTTCGGCTGAAGTTGTCCCCAGGAGATGACCGAAGGTTCCTCTTCATGAAGCTTCGGTATTACAAACCGACTTAGAGATAGAATGACCTTTTAATCCATAAAGGTCTGAGTCAATATTGTAAACTTTTATGAGGGGCATAATTGTAATTCTTCACAGGCTGTGTCCTGTGTCTATAAATAGATGAACAGTACCCTCGTACTGTTCACGCTGACTTGTATTCGCTCGTGCGTCACACTTGTATTTTTGCCTTCCGTCAAATCGAAGGTACAAATGTAATTCAATATTGTTCTTATTCCTTCATAATCATATAATGATGACACTTAATAATGATATATGATTATTCATGTATTCTTTCATGTTTCATGTGCCTTTTCTTTTATCAATATAAATTATGATGATGAAGGTATGTCCTTCATAACCTTCGTCCGAGATCGTTATATCCTAAGGGAAATAACACTTCGAAGGACGAAGGACATTAACCATTAACTTTTCTGTGTTGCCTTGTTCTTAATTCATAGCATTTGAGAACAAGTCCCCAACATTGGCGCCCACCGTGGGTGAACTCACTTCCACTTTTTTGAGCTGATGGCTTCATTCAACGATCAAGCTGGAGCTGCTTCGGCTCCGAAGCTGCTGTTCCCGATAACAGGCGGATCATGTTCAGAGCTAGCCAACAAGAAGCAGAAGAAGGAAGCACAGAGAAGAGTACAGCATGTTGGGGTGCAAGGACCCTTCATCAAGTCGAGATGGTCTCACATTCCTATTACCTTCTCCCAAGAGGACCTTCAACTCAAGGACTATCCACACAATGATGCTATGGTTATCTCTTGTGTGATCAAAGGATTTCTGGTCCACAATGTCTTAGTTGATACAGGCAGTGCAGCTGATATCATATTTGCTAAGGCCTTCAGACAAATGCAAGAGCCCAAAGATAAGATCCATGATGCTACGCACCCTCTTTGTGGCTTCGGAGGGCGGCAGATTGTAGCACTTGGGAAGATTACCATGCCAGTAACCTTCGGATTTGTTAACAACACAAGGACTGAGCAAATTGTGTTTGATATTGTTGACATGGAGTATCCTTACAATGCTATCATTGGTCGCGGTACTCTCAATGCCTTCGAAGCAATTCTTCACCCAGCTTACCTCTGCATGAAGATACCTTCGGACCAAGGGCCTATTGCTATTCATGGAAGCCAGGAAGCTACTAGAAGGGCCGAAGGAAGCTGGACTGACTCCAAAGCAATCCATAACATAGATGGAGCTGAAGCTTGTGAACAGTACAAATTCAGAAGGGAGAAAGCAGCTTCAGCAGATCAGCCGAAGCCCATGCTCTTATGTGAGGACATAGCAGAGCAGAAGGTGCTGTTGGGTTCTCAATTATCCGAAGAGCAGGAGAAAACCTTGATAAGGTTTTTGTTCAACAACAAAGATGTTTTTGCATGGTCAGCTAATGACCTCTGCGGAGTAAATCAGGATGTTATTGAACACTCGCTCAATGTTGACCCATCCTTCAGACCCCGAAAGCAGAGGCTTCGGAAAATGTCTGATGATAAGGCCAAAGGGGCTCGCAATGAAGTAAAAAGACTCCTCAGTGCAGGAGTTATCAGAGAAGTAAAGTACCCAGAATGGCTAGCTAACACTGTTATGGTAAAGAAGGCCAACGGCAAGTGGAGAATGTGTATCGATTTTACAGATCTCAACAAGGCTTGTCCGAAGGACGAATTCCCATTGCCAAGGATAGATTCTTTAGTTGATGCAGCAGCTTCTTCAGAGCTCATGAGTCTGCTAGACTGTTACTCAGGCTATCACCAAATCTGGATGAAGAAGGAAGATGAGCCGAAGACTAGCTTCATAACCCCAAGTGGCACATATTGCTATCTTCGGATGCCTGAAGGGCTCAAAAACGCTGGAGGAAGTTTCAGCAGAATGACTGCGAAGGTCCTCCAGTCTCAGATAGGCAGAAATGTGCTAACTTATGTTGATGACATCATTGTAAAAAGCACGAAACAGGAAAATCATATTGCTGATTTGCAGGAGACCTTCGCCAGTTTCAGACAAGCTGGCTTAAAGCTGAACCCAGAAAAATGTGTCTTCGGAGTAAAGAAGGGGAAATTTCTTGGATGCTTGGTTTCAACAAAGGGAATTGAAGCTAATCCAAGTAAAATCGAAGCTATACTTCGAATGGAGCCACCAACTACAAGAAAGGGGGCCCAAAGATTGACAGGGAGGCTGGCATCTCTCAATAGATTCATATCCAGATCAGCAGAAAGAAATTTACCATTCTTCGAAGTGCTGAAATCAGCCGAAGTCTTTCAATGGGGATCAAATCAACAAAAAGCCTTTGAAGAGCTGAAGCAATATTTGATAGATCTAACAACATTAACTCCACCAACGCCAGGGGCTCCTTTGTTGTTATATGTGGCAGCTTCGCACTCAGCAGTAAGTGCAGCACTTGTCCAGGAGAAGCTTGATGGCCAAGTCAAGAAGCAGGTTCCAGTGTATTTTGTATCTGAAGTCCTTAGTGTATCAAAGAAAAACTATACAGAACTGGAGAAGGTACTATATGCCGTTTTGATGGCATCCAGGAAGCTTCGGCATTATTTTCAAGCATACAACATTGTTGTTCCTTCTTCGCAGCCGTTGAAGGATATTATGAGAAATAGAGAAGCTACTGGACGGATTGGAAAATGGGCTGCAGAGCTCAATGAATTTTGCATTGATTATGTGCATAGATCCTCGATCCAGTCTCAAGCATTGGCAGATTTCATTGCCGATTGGACGCCAGGGGCTCAGGACGAAGAAACAAATAAAGATGCCGAAGTGTGGACAGTGTTTTGCGATGGGTCTTGGGGAACCTCCGGAGCAGGAGCAGCCGCTGTGTTAGTCTCACCATCCAAGGTTAAAACTTGTTATGCGGCAAGACTTGATTTCAGCTGTACAAACAATATTACTGAGTACGAAGCCCTGCTCCTGGGCCTTCGGAAATTAAAGGCAATGGGAATCAGAAGGGCGATTCTTAAAACTGATTCCCAGGTTGTTTCGGGTCATATCGACAAAAGTTGCAAGACTAAAGATCCGAAGCTTGAAAAATATCTAGACACGGTCCGAAGAATCGAAGCTTCCTTCGAAGGATTTTCTGTCAAAAATATCCCTCGAGGACAAAATGAGCATGCTGATTTGCTAGCTAAGTCAGCAGCATAGGGGCTGCCTTTACCTTCGGATGTGTTTTTTGAAACAATAAAGGCACCTTCAGTGGAACTCCTTGAAAGAGCAGTCCTCAACATATCTCCTGTTTATAGCGAAGATTGGAGAACTGAAATCATCTCTTACCTTCAGGGTAAGTTCCTTTCAGATGACGAAGCTTATAACAGGAGGATAGAGGCAAGAGCTCGTCCATATGTCATGATAGAAGGGGAGTTGTACAAGCATGGAGTTTGTGCTCCGCTACTCAAGTGTTTATCTAGAGCCGAAGGTATAGAGTTGATGAAAGAAATACATGCAGGCCTGTGTGGATCTCACATTGGATCTAGGCTGTTACTTGGAAAAGTTTTCCGCCAAGGGTTTTATTGGCCGAAGGCAGCTTCGGATGCAGCGGAATTAGTTCAAAAGTGCGAAGGCTGTCAGAAATGTGCAAGAGATCAAAAACAACCTTCGTCTTTAACACAGCTCATACAACCCATCTGGCCATTGCAAAGGTGGGGCCTTGACTTGTTAGGTCCATTACCACCGGCTCAAGGGAATCTAAGATATGTTATAGTGGCTGTGGAGTATTTTTCTAAATGGATTGAGGCAAAGCCATTAGCCACAATAACTTCGGCCACTGTCCAAAAGTTTTTCTGGCAGAATATTGTTTGTCGTTTCGGGGTACCGAAGACCATCACTGTAGATAATGGAACACAGTTCGACTCCGAAGCTTTCAGAAATTTCTGTGATCAAATTGGTACGAAGATCCATTTTGCATCAGTCAGGCATCCGGAGTCAAATGGGCTCGTTGAAAGAGCCAACGGCATCATAATGACAGGAATAATGAAGTTAATCTTCAATCAACCCAGGGGAAAGTGGCCAGATCAGTTAACTAAAGTGGTGTGGAGCCAATACAACAACATCAAGGTCTACAGGCTTTACTCCATTCAAGTTATTATTCGGCGACGAAGCAATAACTCCGGAAGAAGCTAAAACTGGATCAATAAGAGTAGTAGCTTCGACAGAATCAGGTCCTGAAGATGCTTGTTTTGTGGAAAAAGATGCTTTAGAAGGGATCAGGCTTCAAGCTGTGGAGAATATCAATAAATACCAAGCCAAAACAGTCAAATGGCGAGATAGAAAAGTTCGGCTAAAGAATATTGAGCCGGGACACTTGGTGCTTCGGAGAGTGGCCAACCCAGACACAGTGGGCAAGTTACAGTTGAAATGGGAGGGGCCTTTCTTAGTAGCATCTTCGTCAAGACCTGGTTCATACAGATTGAAGGACATGGACGGCAACGACATTCCAAGATCTTGGAATGCGGATGAGCTTCGGCGATATTACGTGTAACTTGATGTAACTTTTTTATGTTTTTTCTTTTTTATGGCACCCTTTTCCTTTCTAAAGGGGGAGAAAGGTTTTTAATGGGGCCATCATATGTAATCTCCTTTTTAGTTTTATAAGAGCAAAATCCCCCAAGGAATGTAAATGTAAAAGCTGAGAACGCACCATCGAGTGCCGAAAGTAAAAGGCGAAGAAGCTCCAAAGTCGTTCCTAAGGGAATGCAGAGCTTACAGCGAAAAGTCAACGCTGATTCCGCCGAAAGTAAAAGGCGAAGAAGCTCCAAAGTCGTTCCTAAGGGAATGCAGAGCTTACAGCGAAAAGTCAACGCTGATTCCGCCGAAAGTAAAAGGCGAAGAAGCTCCAAAGTCGTTCCTAAGGGGATGCAGAGCTGATGTGTGATTGTTTCTAAGGAAATAATGGCTGAGGGTATGGCTTCGGATATGTGTTTGGATATTAATTCGCACATCACATTACATCATAACATTTGCATTCATAAACATTCATTCAGGCATATATAGGATAATCATCATCATGGCATAAGTGGTTGTTTCGGCAAAAAAGAAGAAGCGGTCTTTTATGCTTCGTTGTGTACAAAAAAGAAAGGTTTCGGCAAAAAAGAAGAAGCGGTCTTTTATGCTTCGTTGTGTACAAAAAAGAAAGGTTTCGGCAAAAAAGAAGAAGCGGTCTTTTATGCTTCGTTGTGTACAAAAAAGAAAGGTTTCGGCAAAAAAGAAGAAGCGGTCTTTTATGCTTCGTTGTGTACGAAAAGAAGGGAAGGTGTTTTTTTCGCCTTCGGCTCAAAATACTAATTTCGTCCACATCAAAGCACCTCAATGGAAGGGTAAGGATATATTACAAGGTATGAACAAAGTTCATTAAGAACAGTTTAGCTGTATTTACAAAAGTTATTACAAAAGTCTCTTGAGTTTTTTCTACAGTCTACTCCTACTAATCTTCACCGGGCTTCAGCTTCGGCGGCATATTCTTTAAGCATCAGTTTCAGCTTCGTCATCCTACATGAATCAAGGTATTGTGAGTAAAAATCAAGCTTGAGGGAGAAGGTAAGCACAAGGTATGATTTCTTACTGGTTCAAGATGACTTCGAGCTTCGTCTCCAGCTTTTTCTCGCCCGCCTTTGGTCCATATCATTTTTATAAACCTGTTTGAAATGCTTCGGGCGAGGTCAGGAATATCGTCTAGAATTGATGGAGATAAAGTGAAATTGGGCCTGTTGACAATTTTTCCATGATCACAGCCGGCCTTCAGAAATGCTGCAGCAGTGCCCCGAGAAGCTACCCAGGCACAGAAGTCACCATGCCCGGCTATAACTTCGTCAAGCTCATCAATTTCAGCTTCAATATGTTCGAAGGTTCTTGGCAAATTTTCAGCTGAAGGGGTGAACTTTCCACTGCTGGCTCCAACTGAATAAAAGATCTTTTTTAATTGTTGAATACAGTTGTTACTAAATTTCAAACATTTGTCTTGAAGGCTTGTCAATGATTTCTTCAAATCTGAGTTTGTTTGGACTTCGGCCTCAAATTTTGAATTAAGCTCTAGCTTCTCTTGTTCAAATTGTTTTGATTGGCAGAGAAGCTTCGAATTCAATTCTGCTACTTTAGCTTCAGTTTCTGCCAATAAGCCTTCAGTTGTTTGGAGTTCGAAGTCTTTCTTTTCAATAATAGTTGATTGCTCTTTTATTCTGCTCTCTAAATTTTCAATTATAATCTCGTGTTTCTTATCCTCTAAATCTTGCTGCATTTTCAAAGCTTTGCTCAGTAGCATGCTCTGCACATAAACAACCTTCGTTAGGAACATTTTCATTATTAAAAACAATAAAAGTCAGAGAAAAGTTGTTTACCTTGAAATTGGAATAAAATAAGCTACCAACGATATGTTGTCGTCGGTAGCGGCTGATATCCGTTTCCAGCTTCGGAAAACCGATACTCTTTGATAGAGTACCGATGACCTTAGCTCCAGTTTGATCCCGAATGCAGTCCAATTTTTCATCATTGATACCCCCAAAGAGGAGTGCTCCTGGTTTATATCCGCAGGATTTGGCATACTCTTTAATCTCTTCTATTTCGGACTTCGACAGTTCTTGCCCAACTAAATTTTGAAATATGAAGGCTTCGTCCTCCGAAGTATCTTCGGCTATTTCCTTTCCCTTCCCAGGCACTGTGGCCATGGTTTCTTCGGCAGCAGTGGTAGCTTCTTCTGCGGCCATGTCTAGCAGTATTTTGTCGATGTCTTCAATTGTAGTTTCCAAGTTCAAATCTTCGGCCGCAGCGGCTTCGGTAGCCGCGACCTCCGAAGGTGCGACTTCGACATTTGTTGTGCCCTCAACCGCTGGCGCTTTCCGAGTTGAAGCCCTTGGTGGCGTCTTGTCAATGACTTCGGTCACTGCAATAATCCTTTGTCTCTTTGTTTTGGTTATCTTCTTCGTTTTTTCGGGCTCCTCCACCTTTCGAAAAAGCTTCGTCAGTTGAGGCCCTAATGGACTTAGCTTCGCGGGCAGGGGTTCAGTCATTACCTTTAAGATTTCCTCCACGTCGGTGGTAGAGGGTGATGCAGGAGTCCCCTCTTCGTCAGATACTTTTCGCTTCGGAGATGATATTTTCTTCTTCGGAACATTCTTCTTTTTTGGTGGTTCTTCCTCATCTTCATTTAAAGCTTCGGCTCCCCTTTTCCTTTTTTGGCCCCCGGCACCTTTGCTCAGATTTTCATAATCAGGGTACTCAAAACCCAGGGCGTCCAGCACTCGATTCAGCCTTCGCTTCGGACGGGTGCCGAAGGCCGCATTCATCAATTGATCTTCTTTTTTCGAGTAATTCCCAAGAATTTCATTGCACATTACTTCAACTATGTCCAGCCACTCTTGGCAAGGTTTTTTAAAGTATTTCTTGAACTTGAAATGGTAAGGAAGCCGGACAAGTTCCCCTTCTTTCTTCTCCCCTTCCAGCTTCGGCATTTTCCATTCTTTTAAAGTAGGGAAAACCCTGAAGGCCAAGAACTCTTGAACCAAGTCCCTAGTACTGATATGCTCTGAAATAATTTTAAACTCACCCAGTGCAGCCCAGGTGGGACCTTCTAATGTCATGTGGCATCGCGGTCTTGTTTCTCCGAAGATCAATTCAAGTGGGCTTTGTACCAACTTCTCTTTATCTTCGTCAACTTTCACATAAAACCACTCTGACTTCCAGCCTGCCGGCCATTTGCTTCGGTAGCTAATAACAGGAAACTTTGTGGTTTTCCGATAGGCAAAATTGTAGCAACCAAAGTTATCATGTAATCCATCTTTTCTAGCCTTCGTCTGGTAATGTAGCTCATGAACTCGACAAAAACTGTCGGCAAACGGTTCCACCGCCTGGCTTCGGAGGGCCCAGATATAAACACTAAGCCTAACGATAGCGTTAGGAGTCAACTGGTGAAAGTAAATACCAAACTTCTTCAATACATCTGCAATAATCCCATGAAGGGGGAATCTTAACCCAGCCTTTAGAAAGCTCTTGAAAATGACTATCTCATCCTTCTCTGGCTTCGGGGTAGTTTCTTCTCCCCCGAAGCGAAGTAGCTTCTTCTGATTTTCACTGAAATAACCTGACTTTACCATCTTGGAGAGATCAGCCTTCGAAACGGTCGACTTTCCGAAGTCCAAGTGGCTGGGCTTACTTGGCATGGCAATGCGATAATCATCTTCGGGATCAGTTTCTTCAATGATCTCATCTTCTGCAGTTGCTTGTTCTGCTTCAACAGTGGGGATTTCCTCCGAAGTTACCAGTCCGGATCGTTGCATTGCTTCGGAGATGGGAACAGTCTCCGAACCTTCAGCTTCGTCTCCTTCACGCTCAACCCTGGCGGTAGATCGCACTCTGGCCATTTAATTCTGAGTTTGTGGAAATTGAATACTTTTTTCTCCCGAAGCTTTTCCTTCTGACGAAGCAGACTTCGAATTGGACCTTCGTTCGATTCCGGGAGTCAAGCTTCGACTATGGTTAAAAATTTTGGCAGCAAAACAGTGCAAATAGCAATGAATGCTGTGGTAACTTCACACCTACCCGTCTATTTATATAGTGCTGCAGGTAAGAAGGCGAAACGCCAGGATTTTTACACCAGGCGGACAGTCAATTGCACTCGCTGCGGTGGACCGCAGAGACCAAACAGTAACTCTGCAAGGTGGGCCTGACACGCGCTCGAAAACTGGATCGTTTCTCGACAACGAGCTCAGGGAAGGTGTTTTTTGGACCTTCGGCTTCCCGAAGCTTAAGAGGCTTTTTTCACGGATCAAGCTCGTTACGAAAAACGATCTAGCGCCGCGAAAGGGGCTACTGTTGGGGCCATGCTTCGTTGCGCCGAAGGTCCTGTAGGAAGAAGCAGCTTCGGCTGAAGTTGTCCCCAGGAGATGACCGAAGGTTCCTCTTCATGAAGCTTCGGTATTACAAACCGACTTAGAGATAGAATGACCTTTTAATCCATAAAGGTCTGAGTCAATATTGTAAACTTTTATGAGGGGCATAATTGTAATTCTTCACAGGCTGTGTCCTGTGTCTATAAATAGATGAACAGTACCCCCGTACTGTTCACGCTAACTTGTATTCGCTCGTGCGTCACACTTGTATTTTTGCCTTCCGTCAAATCGAAGGTACAAATGTAATTCAATATTGTTCTTATTCCTTCATAATCATATAATGATGACACTTAATAATGATATATGATTATTCATGTATTCTTTCATGTTTCATGTGCCTTTTCTTTTATCAATATAAATTATGATGATGAAGGTATGTCCTTCATAACCTTCGTCCGAGATCGTTATATCCTAAGGGAAATAACACTTCGAAGGACGAAGGACATTAACCATTAACTTTTCTGTGTTGCCTTGTTCTTAATTCATAGCATTTGAGAACAAGTCCCCAACAAACGCTTTATATTGTATCGCTCAATTAGTAAATAAGAATACCTTGCTTAAGGACCAAGTAAAAAAGCTAAAAATTGAAAATCTAGCTTTTCAAGAAAAATATGATATGCTCCTATGCTCTCATGAAAATCTTAGAGATGATCATATCATATTAAACATTACTCATGAGGTTGTGATAGAAAACTTAAAATCCCAACAACCTCACTCATGCACATGTATTCAAATTGATACTATATTACCATGTGCTAATGCTTGTTGTCCGTCGACAAGCATATCTTCTTTTGAGCTAGAATTTGCAGGAACAAAAGATGATACATATCAAAAGCTCAAAGAAGAGAATGAGAGGCTAAAATGAGCTTGACACAACTAAAAGGGAAATGCATTGCCCAACCTTCTCAAGATAACCGTGATCACATGGTGAAGAAGCTTGAGACGGGAACAACCGTGGCATGCACTACATCCCTTGAAGAAAATGTCAAGGATTTGAGGATTGCCATAAGGAGCAAACAAAATATGAAATTCAACACCTCCTCCAAAAGCCTCAACCACTCCTCCACAAAAGGTAACATCCAAGGTAATGATCAAGCCACACTTCACATTAAGAGGTATAGTGAATGCTTTGAAGAGGGGCACTTGATTAGGTCATGTCCCTATATTAAAAATGGCTTGATTATTAACAAGGATGATAGACTTTGTTTTAAATGCTCCAATAAGGGACACCTGCTTAGATCTTGTCCCCATTTAAAACAAAAAGGCATAGGGTTAGAAAAGAAAGTTTTTACTAACCATGTAGCAAGCAACAAACAAGGAAAGAAGAAAGCTTCAAAACTTGAAAAATGACTATGCTACACATGCCGAAAGAAGGGACATCAATGCAAGAATTGTCCCATTGGTAACACTTCCACTCCTAACTTGTCAATTAATTCTCATGTAACTAGGCAACCCAAAATTGCAACTTGTGCTAGAAAGGTAATGAGTTTACCTAGTGCTAACACAAAGGACTTTTGGGTTCCTAGATCTTTGTTGACTAACCTCGATGGACCCATCAAGCGATGGGTACCAAAATGTGCTTGACAAGCTTTGCAGGAGAAGGAGATGATATGAAGCCTTGGGGTGCTTGAGAGAGTCCATTCAATTTTTATCAACTCAAGCTATCAATCTTCAATGATCTATATCCGTGATGACCCAAGGTTATTTTTCAAATTGCTATGTCTTAGACTCATATCATCTCGAGGTAGATATTATATGTTGTAGGAAGTAAAGATATATCATGTGCGAAAAATCAAGGCCTACAACATGGAGGAAAGCCAAAGGATGGTAACACTTATCTTTTAAGTGCAAGTATTTTAGAATATCTTTTTCTTATGTGTCTTGTGTAGTCACATAGAAAAAATTGAAGCACTTCAAATGTCTTTAAATTGATATTACCATTCTTTGAAGAAATTCCTCTAATATGGTAGTTTGCATATTCATCATAGCAATCTACATGCTTTAATTTGTTGCAAGTATATCATGGCATGTTTTTCACTAAGTTATTTTATTATTGCCATGATTCTAGATATAGAATAGTGAGACTAATGATTTTACCTAAGTAACCCAAATAGTCTCACTTATAGAGAATAAGTTTCTCTTTGGAAATGTGTAATCTAACATGAAAAGAAAAATCAATCCAATAATTTATGATGTGTTTCTACTTGCTTAAATTGGATTTGATTCTTTCATTTATCGCTTTCCATATCATGAATTAGATTTATTCCTATAATCTTAAGAGATTATTTATGCTTGTTTTAAGAGTTAAAATTGAGCATAACATCATCTATGGATAATCTAGTTCATGCTATGAGGTTTCCATGTTTTAGTAATCTAGCTTTTCATTCCTTATCAAAATGATTACAAAATGGAAACTAGTGCTTGTGTTACTAACAAAGCATCTCTTGAGCTTACTTTTGAATATCTACAAAAGAAAGTGCACAAGCCTCATGGGTTGCTCTTCACCCAAAGGAAGAAAGGTAAAAGGCAAAGGTATGGGAACTCATCTCTTTAATATAGTTCCCATCAATGATTGTTTACTTTAAATTATGTCTTTGTGAAGAAATAGATTCTTTATTAAATTTAAATTGGCTAAGTTGTGCATTCAATCTCATTCTCATCAATGCACTTATCCATTAGAATCTATTTCACGCCTTTGCTATATTTGTTATCATATTGATTTGCTTCCAAGTAATGATTAACTAAATTCAATATGATAAAGTAAAATCTCCAATGATTATTAAAATGCTTAAAAGGTGCTCACTCATATTTCTCAAATGCACTAATGATAAGGATTTTACTTCATGTCTGTATGACTTATGGATGATGAATTGTGCTTATTTCCTATCTAAAAGAAATCATCCTTCATTATATACTCCCTTGTGTTACTAACATCTTTCTTGAGTATTTTCAATTAGTTTGAAAGGAAAAAGAAACAACTACAAAGGGAGGACTCTCAAATGAAAGAGGAGGACATCAAGAACAACACCACCTACTTGGATAGTAAGATCTACAAAACAATCAATTGTGTGGTTGTGAGTATTCTAAATCCTTTCATAATGAGAATGCTAGGCTTAAGTTGTTTATTGCAAATTTTATGAGCCTTAATCAAGATGTATAATGCTTCTCCATATTTGTCTTTAAAGTAAATGCATCCATTCAATTCAAATACTTGATGCATATCTCTAGGGGGAGCCTCTATCTACATCTTGATTGCGGTGAGACTATTGCTTTATCTCAGTAATTTCATATAGTCTCTTGCATAAGAATGAGTTTCTCATGAAGTATGCTACTATTTTTAAATTCTTGTCTTTCACTCTAAAGTAGCATATTTGTTGGATTCTCCTACTCTAAGCTTAATTGATAATTTATTGTGTATGTTGTTCTCTTGATCACATCTGTTATTTGTTTGATCATAGAATGACTTCTACAATCATGCTTCTTAGTGCCGCATATACTATCAATCAATATCTCTTGACATGCACTAAGTTAAAAGGAGAATTCATGATACATTTATGCAATTTGTGATCCATTTGCCATATGCTAACAATAACTTAGAAAAGGATCACTTGTTGTAGCTCTCTTTTGTGCAAAATATTTCCATATATTGTCTTAAGAATAGGTCTTAAGCAACTAAGACAAAGGACAAAGCACAATGAAGAGAGCGTCTCTATGTGAAGGTACAAAACGGTAAAACTACTTCCATTCATTTACATATGTACCTAAATCTTCCTTTTGTATACATTCCTTGCATATCTTGTATAGAAGGAAGAGAAAGCATGTCCATGCATTTTCCCTGCTTCATATCTAGTTTAACCTCTTAAATATTATTTATGCATCTTTGTTAAAACTAGATGAAGTGGTTTTATTGTCAAAGAGCTTAAAGCTTAACCTTGTAACGAGGATAAGCTACCTTTGTTCCAAAGGTGGATGGTCCTTAAGTCTCTTTGAAATCTTTAAGGGTAAATGCTTAAAATGTTTGCAACATGCTTTGATAAGTGCATAAACTGTCATGTGCATCACACTTATACTATGACACAATGCACTTCACATTTTGTATAATATAGATATGTTCTCATTAAACTAATTATGTGCAATTGGCATTTAAGGCCAAAAATACATGTTCCTCTCCATGCACATATTTAGGGGAAGCAATCTATGTTATATAGAACTATGATCATGCTTGATATGATATATCCTTTGATCATATCCCTTTTATGTATATGACTAATGTGTTTTCAAGTGTATCCTCATGCTTAGTCATAGAATTGAAAGGGAAATGGAGTATTCGGCAAAGACGACGCTTCCACTCAACCCCTTCGTTATTATCCACTCTTTGTCGGTATTCCGCATAGTTCTCCACTTTGGTACAATCTTCACTCATGTCTCTATTTCAACTGTATTTCAATTGTTTGCCAAAGGGGGAGAGAAAGAAAAGGGCTTATATTTCACTCTAAGTATCCGTTTTTGGCGATTCATGCCAAAGGGGGAGAAAGTATTAGCCCAAAGCAAAAGGACCGCACCACCACCCTAATTTTAAAAAATGATTTTTCAATTGGTAAATTTAAAATTGGTATCTCTTTGTGTTCTAAAGGGGGAGAAAGTAGTACTTTCAAAATTGATATCTTAAAACCCTCTTGAACACTAAGAGGAGAATTTATTTTAGGGGGAGTTTTGTTTAGTCAAAGGAAAGGCATTTGAAACAAGGGGAGAAAATTTCAAAACTTAAAAATGCTTCGCAAAATCTTATTCACTTGCCTTTGACTATTTGCAAAAAGACTTTGAAAAAGATTTACAAAAAGAATTTGCAAAAACAAAACTTGTGGTGCAAGCATGGTCCAAAATGTTAAAAATAAAGAAACAATCCATGCATATCTAGTAGGTAATATTTATTGGCTCAATTCTAAGTAACCTTTGTACTTGCATATGCAAACTAGTTCAAATTCTGCACTCCTATATTTGCTTTGATTTGTGTTGGCATCAATCACCAAAAAGGGGGAGATTGAAAGGGAATTAGGCTTACACCTATATTCCTAAAGTAATTTTGGTGGTTGAGTTGCCCAACACAAATAATTGAACTAACTAGTTTGCCCAAGTCTATAAGATCTACAGGTACCAAAGGTTCACAATAAGCCAATAAAAAGACCAAGAGAAAGGGTTCAAACAAAGGAGCAAAGGGACAACCGAAGGCACCCTGGTCGGGCGCACCGGACTGTCCGGTGTGCCAGGGGACTCCAAGCTGAACTTCGCACCTTCGGGAAATCTCAGAGCCGCCGCGCTATAATTCACCGGACTGTCCGGTGTACACCGGACAGTGTCCGGTGCTCCAAGGAGAAGCGACTCTGAACTCGCCAGCTTCGGGAATCCGCAACGGCTAGTCCGCTATAATTCACCGGACATGTCCGGTGTACACCGGACTGTCCGGTGTGACAGCGGGGCAACGGCTACTTCGGCGCCAACGGTCACCTGCAGGCGCATTAAATGCGCGCCAGAGCGCGCAGAAGGCAGGTACGCGCGAGCAGGCGCACCGGACACTCTACAGTACATGTCCGGTGCGCCACCAGACATCCAGGCGGGCCCAGCAGTCAGAGCTCCAACGGTCGGAACCCTAACGGCCTGGTGACGTGGCTGTCGCACCGGACATGTCCGATGTGCACCGGACTGTCCGGTGCACCATGTGACAGACAGCCTTCACCAACAGCTAGATTTTGGTTGGTGGCTATAAATACCACCCCAACCGGCCACTTCATAGTGTGGGAGCCCAAGCAACATTCCAAGTCATCTAGTTGACATACTCAAGCCCTCCCAACCACATATATTCATTGATCCATCCTATACACAAGATTTAGTCCACTACAACCAACACAAGTGCCACAAAAGAGAGAGCAAGCAATTGAGAGCTACTCAATTGAGTTTAGCCCTAGCGCCTTGTGAGATTCATTGAGAGATAGTGTGTGCTACATCTTTGTGTTCATTTATGCGTGGAGTATTGACTCCCATCGAACTTCCTCCAAAGTTTTGGAGGCTTGTAAAAGCTAGCAAGAGACACCAAAGAGTGTGGTGGTCCTTGTGGGATCGAGAGTGATCCTTGAGAAGAAGAAGAGCTCGTCGATCCTTGTGTGATCGGGGGAGAGAGGGAAAGGGTTGAAAAAGACCCGTCCTTAAGTGGACTCCTCAATGGGGACTAGGCCTTCGAGGGCCGAACCTCGGTAAAACAAATCACTCGTGTCCATTGTGTTTATTGCTTGTGATTTGTTTGTTTTCCCTTGCTCTAAGTTTTCTTGCACCATTATTTGCTAATATCATTTGGTGTTGCTTCAAGTTAAATTCCTATTTAGTGAAGCAACACGTTGCAAGAAAGAACTTATCCTAGTGCTCTTCTCATCTAAGGCTTCTTGCTTTGTTATTCTATAACTTATTAGTTGTATTGATTTATCACTCCCGCATTATTTAGCAATACTCTTTCCAAGCAAGAACTTAGTTTGTATACTCCTGTATTTGTATATCTTGTTCTAACCACTAATCAAGGGATCTAGTTGGGGGATAAAGTTTTAATTTTTAGGTTTCGCCTATCCACCCCCCTCTAGGCGACTTTCATCGTCTAAACTACGCCATATTTCCTTCTAAAATGAACAATCTTAACCAACAAAAACAGTATTCCTTCTAAGCAGAATTAGATGATTCAATTGACTCAAGCCTCCTTTCAGTCTTTAATTGTTGCACACCGCGAAGTGAATAACAACAATTACTGGTTTAGAACTTTGACAAGCACAGTTTAGATCCCCAGCAACAATTACTGGTTTAGAACATTCCAGTTTCTGCAGACCAAAAGGCAAAAGCACATCTCAGTTGCAACAGCAACAACAACAGTCTTTTAGTCCCGAACGAGTTGGAGTAAGCTAAAGTTAAAACCTAATATAAACCACAAGTCAAGGTTCAGGCACGTAGTTAGCTATTTTCCATGTACTCTTATTCAACGGTATATTCCATCTTTTTGAGTCTCCTTTTACTGCCTTTTACCATATCAACTTTGATCTTTCCCTAACCCTATTCTCATTGCTATCACGTCTTAGGATCGCAATACACACTTATGACATTTCAAACAATCTCAACCAGTGTTTGACAAGCAGGTTTAGAACAACATATAATAAGAATAAAAAGCACAATACAATTCCTCAATTAACATAAAAAATAACAATGGGTGATGCCAAATAAGGACATTGGAAAGCTAAGTGGATGCACCTTTATGAAGTCGCTAAAGCATGTATCCTGTAATTCTGAAGACCAAGAAGCAACAGAACAAAATTAGATATCCTAAGCAATTGCAGTACAACATAATATGAACACTAACAACATGAAGGAAGAATAGCTTTTATCAGTCTACGTAAACCACGGCCAGAATTTGGGACATAAGCATTGACCAAGTAAAAATCATCAAACTCCAAGGTAATAAGCCTACCTTCCTGATCATGCTCTGGTATGCCAAGCCCATATTGAACTGAGATTGGTTGTACCTGTTAATGCATACAAAAGAACACAGAAAGTGAGGTTAGATATATACTATGTATCAACTGATAGTATTGGGTTCAGAAGATTTATTGCAATGCTGCTATCCACTGACTTTTTAGTCAGTACAAAAGGGAGATGTTGGGCATTAACCACAGGAAGAACATACCCGTGATATAACAACAGTTCCTGAATAACCAAGCCTTGCAACACTGCATGACCAATAGGTGTAATCATATTCATGTTCCAGATTTTTAAAAAGGTCAACATTGCGCTCCTGAAAATAGAATGAAAACCTGATCATGGCATTGGTATGTGTGCATCATAAAGAAAGATAACCATAACATGATATATTTGATTATTTAGAAACCCCATGTACACATCAAAGCATCCCACTGCTCAGGACGAAGCTGTATATGAGGGAGCAGCAATGGAACACACCAAAACAACTTGCCTCCAAGTGTGTCTCTTGAAGACATAAGACGTCAAAGTTCTCTCTGGCAACCAATTCATCTGCAGAAAACCCTGACTGTACAATAGCTTGCAGTCCATTAACGTTCCAGGACAGAATCTTCATAGAAATGGTATCAGTGCTAAGTGGTGGAGGCCTCATTGTCCTTGGATTATAAGCAATCCATTGTGGTCGTCTCTGTTTGTGGGTAAGGTGAGTCCAGGGCTCAAACTTCCATGTAGAGTGACGCATAGATGTGGAGCTCACGTTCGCTGCACACCACCTCTGGGCAGGGTAACCACGCTGAGAAGATGTGGAGCTCATGTTCACCACAATACGCTTGATTCCTGGAATCAAATAGACACAACTGCAGAAGGAGGAGTTCAGTACATTGGAACTGGCAAGGCATGCAGATAAAAAAGGATGTAGATGACAGTTGATCAGAAAACACTATAAATTACCGACATGTGATCCGAAGAAGTTTAGGGAGATACCATAGGATTAGGTTTGCTGACGGGTGACATGATTACACCATGCAACTGAGTGCCCAATAACTTCAATGCAAGTATTAGGACCCATCTGATATGTTCAGCTAAATACAGTCTACGGGCACCTTGAAATATACCTAACTGTGATACTAACACTTAAATACATTGTTTTCTATCATCCACGAAATTACATAGAAAAGAAATAAGGAAAGAACATTCTTGTAGGTTCAACTGATATAAGGTAGCAATCACCTGACGGGCTATCATTGGTGGCTCCCATCTTGTGAAATGTAATAGATGTGTCCATCTTGCGAAACACGATGCAGATCTTCTTGCGTGGACAACAGAAATAACATTAAAAACCACAAGATTGATTAAGCTAAAGTAAACATTCAACATCCACAAACGCCTTAGTCATTTGTCGTGAAAATTCACGCAAGTATTGTAGTGCAATGTATTTGAATACGCAAACGCTCCCTAGTAAGATGCCCGTGCTAACGATACGACAAATCTAACCTTACATATAGTTTATCATCCATGGACCACAAGATAAAAGAGTATAAATAATAGGAAAAAATACACCAATGTGAGCCCAAGCAAATATAGGAAAGAGCTGACCAACCAGAACTACTCATCCTTCATTCCACCCGTGCACAAAATCCAACAATAAAATTGGTGTGAATTATATGCAAGATACAGACCGAAACTTTAACTATTTACTTAAGTAAAACTAACTACAATAGGCTAAGTATATGTCGGCACTGCCCAAGCTCTCCAGCTCCAAAGCCTCTAAAGCTTTGGATGCACGAGCCCATGCATCATATATGTGAGAAGCATTTGTCATCTCCCTAACAAATAGCTCAAACCATTCGGAGCCATTATTACTTGTTTGGTAATTATCTACAGTTGGAGGATGTTCTGTAGTCATATCCACACCACCATTTGAAATTCCTACACGGAATGCTAGATTGATGCTACTGTCAGCAATACACTCTAGAAAACTACTTCAACGCTTTCTAAAAAAATAAAATAACGCATTAGTAAGTGTGACACAACCAATTCATTCCCTATGGTACTAACACCATTCTAGCTGACAAATTCCAACTACCACCAAATACATTGTGGGCTTGATGTCATATCAGAATACAGGTAAAGCAGAGGCAACATAGGATATTTGATGGTCCAATTCTACATAAATTTAATTCCTTAGCAAAATCAAATAGAAACATGTGTTTAAATTGAGTAGCATATGATAGTGTAGATATATAACAGTAACAAAATATGAATCAAGGAAATTTGAAATAGTGAAATAAAATAGCTCTAGATAAAATTGGTGGCACCAAGAACCACACTCCCATTGAATAATTGACAGGTCACTATTATTAAGTACATCTAGAACATTTGACAGGGAAAACAAGAATCTAGTAGAGAACTAACCTTCAACAGAAGGCTGAATTGCAGTATGCTAATCAATTTCACACAATACAAACTAAGCTGTGTATATTGCATCCAATACCTCCATTTGCAACAGAGTGTGAGTAGACTCATAAAATTGAAATGAGTGAAATTGTGAAGAAGCTAATACCTCCATTTGCAACAACGTTCACTTCCATACTGGTTTGTGAAGATGGACAAAGGATCAACAACAATAGAAGGAAAAACATGTGCTATCACACTAAAATTGCATGTTTGATGTTCTGAACATCGGATAGGCAACTATAAGGACTATTCCATCCTTCACCTCACTCCAAAATCTTTCCATGGTGGATAGATAATTTTTTTCCTACTGCAGAAACAATCAACTGCATGTAGCAAGTTTGAGAGACGGCTCTAGTGTAGCCCTGTCCAATCCAACGGAAACACCGCTAAAATGGGATGGTGGGTTTAGAAGGAACAAACCTGGTTAGCGAGTGAGATGGAGTGATATTGCATATGTGGGCTTTGCCTGATGTCACCCAGTTTTGGGTGCTAGAAATGAACTTTTTGGATGCAAGCATCAACATTGTTTGCATTGCAGCCATCACTCCCATCAAGCATTCTAGCTCAGACTAATGAGATTGTTCTATAGAAACATCACCTTTATTATTAACAATTACAAAAAGAAGGCAACTATTTAAGAGGGTTCATTTTAGTTGTGTAGGCTCTTCTTGTTCTAGCAGATCAGCAAGATGTCATATTAGAGAAATTGTTGTATAACTACAAGAAGGAAAAAATAAGTTTGTTGTGGACTCACACAATGCAAATGTGGATTGAATAGAGCCACAGCTAGCAGGGAGTGATGGAACAACACAGCAACATCGTTCTAGTTCCTAATCTCTTTTTTGCTAGGCTAAATGCAGCAAGAACCTGGAACCACCTTTCAATCCTGCAGAACAAACATGTTATATGAAGTGCAAAAAATCGACACAGATCTGAATATTGATGATTCCACATAGGGCAAATGATAACAAAGGCAGACACTCCTACCTTAGACCTCCTATCATGTAGATCGAAACCCTGTCTTGCTCGGTGCTGGTGCCCTGTCCCTGTCCCTTGGTGAATCCTAGGTCAACAGGTGTGGGGGAGGCACCATGCAGCGCCTGCCCACCGTGCCGCCACTGTAGCGACCACTCCTGTTCGTCGTGCCGTCACCATGACGGGAACCAGGCGCCGTAGGTGGTAGGGAGCGCCCTAGCGCTAGAGGATGACGAGGAGGACCCGGATGCGGCAGCCTTATCGTTGTCGCCCAACGACAGTGTGGGGTCCTTCCCGCTGGACCTGGGTGGCCCACAGGCCCATGCCAAGGCCGCCGCGGCGTAGGCTGACGGCGAGCAGTCCTTGTCTCGCGCGAGCGATGAGGACGAGGGTGCGTCCGCATGCAAGAATCTGCGCTTCTCCAAGGAGCAATCCGCGCAGAGCTGCGCGCGCTTAAGACGACGCCACCCTTCTTCATGCGCCTCCCAACCACCACCCTCTCCATGTGCCCGTCCTGCAAGCGCATCACCTCCAGACCCAGCCCTGCCTCCACCTCGACACCTGCATTGTCCACGCCGCCTTGATTTCGAGGTCGACTGTGGGTACGAGGGCATGGGTTGAGAATGAGACTTGGCGGAGAAGAAATGGGGGCAGCGGGGAGGTGAGGCAGGCAAAATCGACGGCGTGCACGCGAGCATCTAGGGGTGGGGTGCGGACCTTGTTGGGACCATGCTTTGTCGCTGAAGGTCCTGCAGGAAGAAACAACTTCGGCTGAAGCTGTCGGCACGTGATGACCGAAGGTTGCTGTTCATGAAGCTTCGGAATTGCAAACCGACTTAAAAGTAGAATGACCTTTTAGTCCACAAGTGTTTGAGTCATTGTTGTAAACTTTTATGAGGGGCATGATTGTAATTCCTCACAGGCTGTGTCTTGTGTCTATAAATAGTGAACAGTATTCCTTTACTGTTCACGCATTCCGGTAATTACAATCGCATCACTCGGGAATTATTCCTTGTCAAGGCAGAGGTATAAATGTCTCTAATATTATATTTGAATACATCAGGTTTATATGATATGTAAATGATGTTGTTTGCTTATAGTTTACTTGTTTTTAATGCTTTATATCTCGCATTGTTTCATATAATCTTTGAGAATTTAATTATGAAAATTCAACCTTCGTAATTGTATCGTTTTAGCCTTCGTCCGAAGTTCATTAAATCCTTAAGGAAATAATGCTTCGACGGACGAAGGACATTAACATTTAACATTTTATGTTGCCTTGTTCTTAATTCATAGCATTTGAGAACAAGTCCCCAACATTGGCGCCCACCTCCGGTGAACTCACTACCACTTTTTCTGAGCTGATGGCTTCGTTCAATATTCAAGCTGGAGCTGCTTCGGTTCCGAAGCTGGTACTCCCGATAACAGGCGGTTCATGTTCAGAACCAGCCAACAAGAAGCAAAAGAAGGAAGCACAGAGAACGGTACAGCATGTCGGGGTGCAAGGACCCTTCATCAAGTCCAGATGGTCTCACATTCCTATTACCTTCTCCCAAGAGGATCTTCAACTCAAGGATTACCCACACAATGATGCTATGGTTATCTCTTGTGTTATCAAAGGATTTCTGGTCCACAATGTTTTGGTTGATACAGGCAGTGCAGCCGACATCATATTTGCTAAAGCCTTCAGACAGATGCAAGAGCCCGAAGATAAAATTCTTGATGCCACACATCCCCTCTGTGGCTTCGGAGGAAGGCAGATTGTAGCACTCGGTAAAATCTCAATGTCAGTGGCCTTCGGATTCATCAACAACACAAGAACTGAACAAATTATGTTTGATATCGTTGACATGGAGTACCCTTACAATGCAATCATTGGTCGTGGTACTCTTAATGCCTTCGAAACAATTCTGCATCCAGCTTATCTTTGCATGAAGATACCTTCGGACCAAGGGCCCATTGCTATTCATGGAAGTCAAGAAGCTGCCAGAAGGGCCGAAGGAAATTGGACAGACTCAAAAGCAATCCATAATATAGATGGAGCTGAAGCTTGTGAGCAATACAAGTTCAGAAGGGAAAAAGCTGCTTCGGCTGACCAGTCGAAACCCATGCTCTTATGTGAGGATATAGCAGAGCAGAAGGTGCTATTGGGATCTCAATTGTCCGAAGAGCAGGAGAAAACCTTGATAAGGTTTTTGTTTAACAATAAAGATGTTTTTGCTTGGTCAGCTAATGATCTTTGCGGAGTTAACAGGGATGTTATTGAGCACTCGCTCAATGTTGATCCATCCTTCAGACCCAGGAAACAGAGGCTTCGGAAGATGTCTGATGACAAGGCCGAAGGTGCTCGAAATGAAGTGAAAAGACTCCTCACTGCCGGAGTTATTAGAGAGGTAAAATATCCAGAATGGTTGGCTAACACTATTATGCTGAAGAAGGCCAATGGTAAATGGAGAATGTGTATCGATTTTACTGACCTTAATAAAGCCTGTCCGAAGGACGGGTTTCCATTGCCAAGGATAGATTCCTTAGTTGATGTAGCAGCTTCATCAGAGCTCATGAGTTTGCTGGACTGCTATTCAGGCTATCATCAAATATGGATGAAGAAGGAAGATGAACCAAAAACCAGCTTCATAACCCCTAGTGGGACATATTGCTACCTTCGGATGCCTGAAGGGCTTAAAAATGCTGGAGGAAGTTTCAGCAGAATGACAGCAAAGGTTCTCCATTCTCAGATAGGCAGGAATGTACTAACTTATGTTGATGATATCATTGTAAAAAGTACGAAGCAGGATAACCACATTGCTGATTTACAGGAGACCTTCGCTAATTTTAGACAGGCTGGTCTAAAGCTGAATCCAGAAAAATGTGTCTTCGGAGTAAAGAAGGGGAAATTTCTCGGTTGCTTAGTTTCAACAAAGGGAATTGAGGCCAACCCAAGTAAAATCGAAGCTATACTTCGAATGGAGCCACCTAGTACAAAAAAGGGGGCTCAAAGATTAACAGGAAGGCTAGCATCTCTCAACAGATTCATATCTAGATCAGCAGAGAGAAACTTACCATTCTTCGAAGTGCTGAAGATAGTTGAAGTCTTTCAATGGGGACCACTCCAGCAGAAGGCCTTCGAAGAACTAAAGCAGTATTTGATAGATCTAACAACATTAACTCCACCTACGCCAGGGGCTCCTTTGTTATTATATGTGGCAGCTTCGCACTCAGCGGTAAGCGCATCACTTGTTCAGGAGAAGCTTGAAGGCCAGGTTAAGAGGCAGGCCCCAATATATTTTGTATCCGAGGTTCTTAGTTTATCAAAGAAAAATTATACAGAGTTGGAGAAGGTACTATATGCTGTCTTGATGGCCTCTAGAAAGCTTCGGCACTATTTTCAAGCTTACAACATAATTGTTCCTTCTTCACAACCTCTGAAGGATATTATGAGGAACCGAGAAGCTACTGGAAGGATTGGAAAATGGGCTGCAGAGCTCAATGAATTCTGTATTGATTATGTTCATAGATCTTCGATTCAGTCCCAGGCATTAGCAGACTTCATTGCTGATTGGACGCCAGGGGCTCAGGAGGAAGAAACAAATAAAGACGCCGAAGCATGGACAGTGTTTTGCGATGGGTCTTGGGGAACCTTCGGAGCAGGAGCGGCTGCTGTGTTGGTTTCACCTTCCAAAGTTAAAACTTGTTATGCGGCAAGACTTGATTTTAGTTGCACAAATAACATCGCCGAGTATGAAGCTCTGCTTTTGGGTCTTCGGAAATTAAAGGCAATGGGAATCAGAAGGGCCATTCTTAAAACTGATTCTCAAGTTATTTCTGGTCATGTTGACAAAAGTTACAAAGCAAGAGACCCGAAGCTTGAAAGGTATCTAGATACAGTCCGAAGGATTGAGGCTTCCTCCGAAGGTTTCTCTGTCAAAAATATTCCTCGTGGAGAAAATGAATACACTGATCTATTGGCTAAGTCAGCAGCCCAGGGGCTGCCTATACCTTCGGAAGTATTTTTTGAAACAATAAAAGCACCTTCGGTCGAGCTTCTTGAAAGAGCAATCCTCAACATATCCCCTGTTTATAGTGAAGATTGGAGAACTGAAATCATCTCTTTCCTTCAGGGTAATTTTCTTTCAGACGACGAAGCTTATAACAGGAGAATAGAAGCAAGAGCTCGACCATATGTCATAATAGAAGGGGAGTTATACAAGCGCGGGGTATGTTCCCCATTGCTCAAGTGCTTATCCAGATCCGAAGGTATAGAATTAATGAAGGACATACATGCAGGTCTATGTGGATCTCATATTGGATCTAGGCCCTTGCTTGGGAAAGTTTTTCGCCAAGGATTTTATTGGCCAAAGGCAGCTTCGGATGCAGCGGATTTAGTTCAAAAGTGCGAAGGTTGTCAGAAATGTGCAAGAGATCAAAAACAACCTTCGTCTTTAACTCAATTAATACAGCCCACTTGGCCATTGCAAAGGTGGGGTCTGGATTTGCTAGGTCCATTACCACCTGCACAGGGGAACTTAAGATATGTGGTGGTGGCAGTGGAATATTTTTCCAAGTGGATTGAGGCAAAGCCCTTAGCCACAATAACCTCGTTTACTATTCAAAAGTTTTTCTGGCATAACATTGTTTGTCGCTTCGGAGTGCCGAAGGCCATAACTGTGGATAATGGGACACAGTTTGATTCTGAAGCCTTCAGAGAATTTTGCAATCAAATCGGCACGAAGATCCATTTTGCATCAGTCCGACACCCAGAATCTAATGGACTTGTTGAAAGAGCCAATGGGATCATAATGACAGGAATAATGAAGTCAATCTTCAATCAGCCAAGGGGAAAGTGGCCAGACGAGTTAATCAAAGTGGTGTGGAGTCATAACACAACCATTTCAAGATCAACAGGCTTTACACCCTTTAAACTATTGTTTGGTGACGAAGCAATAACCCCAGAAGAGGCTAAAACAGGATCGATAAGGACAGTAGCTTCGGCAGAAGGCGAAAACGAAGCTGATTGTTCTGTGGAAAAAGATGCTATTGAAGGGATTAGACTTCAAGCTGTGGAAAACATCAATAAATACCAAGCTGAAACAATAAAATGGCGTGATAGAAAGGTCAAGCTAAAGAATATTGAACCAGGACACTTGGTACTTCGAAGAGTAGCTAACCCTGAAACAGTAGGCAAATTACAGCTGAAGTGGGAAGGCCCCTTTTTGGTAGTATCTTCGTCAAGACCTGGTTCCTACAGATTGAAGGATATGGACGACAATGACATTCCTAGATCGTGGAATGCGGATGAGCTTCGGCGATATTATGTTTAGTTTGATGTAATTTTTTATATTCTTTTTTGTGGCACCCTTTTCCTTTCCAAAGGGGGAGAAAGGTTTTTAATGGGGCCACAACATGTAATTTTTCTTTTCCTTATTTCAATTCTATAAGAGCGATATCCCCCAAAATGTAAATGTAAAAGCTGACAAAGCACCTTCGAGTGCTAAGAAAAAAGAAAAGAGAACAGGGAAAAGCTCAAAGGTCGTTCCTAAGGGAATGCAGAGCTTACAACGAAAAATAAACGCTGATTCCGCTGAAAGTAAAAGGCGAAGAAGCTCCTAAGGGAGGCTTACAGCGAAAAATAAACGCTGATTCCGCTGAAAGTAAAAGGCGAAGAAGCTCCTAAGGGAGGCTTACAGCGAAAAGTCAACGCTGATACACCGAAAAGTAAACGGTGAAGCCGAAAAGTAAACGGCAAAAAGATTTTTATCATTCTTAAGGGGACGAAGGGCCGTGCTTATGTTTTTTTTTTTGAACATGTGTCCTAATATTCATTTGCACATAACATATCATCATGTCATTTGCATTCATAAACATCCATTTAGACATATGTAGAGTCATCGTCATGCTACACAAAAAAGACAGGTGCTTCAGAAAATAAGGAAAAGATTCGAAGGAAAAATTTTCTATGCTTCGTTGTGTACGAAAAGAAGGGAAGGTGTTTTTCGCCTTCGGGTCAAAAGAGAAGTTTCGTCCACAGCAAAGCAGACTGGATGTGGTTATAGGAGACATAATATATTACAAGGTATGTACAAATTTACATAAGTTATTCCATATCTATATTACAAGAGTTTCTCCAAGAATTTTTGCAGGAAAGCGCATTACAAGCAATTTTAAGCTTCAGCCAAGGCTTCGTCTTCAGTTTTGTCAAACTTCAGCATTGTCAATCTTCAGCTTCGTCATCCTATATATCAAACAGCACAGTAAGAAAGGTACAAATTTCAAAGGAGAAGGTAAAAGTAACAAACATAAGTTTCTTACCGGCTTCAGATGGCTTCGAGCTTCGTCGCCTGCCATTTTCCGCCCGCCACTTACCCAGATCTAGGTCATGAATCTATTTCCAATGCTTCTGGCTAAGCTTGGGATATCTAACAAATCTGAAGCTGACAAGCTGAAGTTTGGTCTGTTCACGATGTTTCCATGTGTGCAGCCAGCCTTCAAAAAAGCAGCAACTGTGCCCCGAGAAGATACCAGGGCGCAGAAGTCAGCGTGCCCACCAATAACTTCGTCAAGGGCATCAACTTCGCCTTCAATATGTTCTAATGTTCTTGGCAGATTTTCAGCTGAAGGTGTAAATTTCGAAGAGCTAACTCCGACAGAGTGAAATACGTCCTTCAGCCGCTGCACACATCGGATGCCGAAGCTTAAGCATTTCTCCTAAAGTTCTGTAAAGGATTTCTGCAAATTTGAGTATTTATCCACTTTAGCTTCCAGGCTTGTTTCAAAATATTTCTTTTCTTGCTCGAATTTTTCTGATTGATGGAGCAATTCATTCTTTAATTTATCATTTTCAGTTTGGACTTCAGCTAAAGAGCCCTCCATGGTCTGAATAACAAAATCTTTCTTTTCTAATGCACCTTCGTGCTCTTTGACCATGATTTCAAGATCTTGGATTGCGAAGTCTTTCTTTTTCAGATTGGTTTCGTAGTTTTCAATCTTTTCAGTCAAATCTTGAATGACGGTTTTATTTTTCTCTTCCTCCAGATCTTGTTGCATTTTCAGAACCTTGCTTAATAATATGCTCTGTCGAAATGATCTTCGTTAGAACATGACCCAAAAGTTAATAATAACAGTAATAAAATAACAAAAATCTTCGTTACCTTGAAGTTAGCATAAAGCAAGCTTCCGGCGATGTGGTGTCGTTGATAACGACACAAGTCCGCTTCCACCTTCGGCAAGCCAATGCTTTTGGAAAGGGTTCTGATAATTTTGGCCTCGGTGCGGTTCCGAAGGCACCTTAGTTTCCCTTCGTTCACCCCACCAAATAGCATAGCGCCTGATTTATATCCGCAAGATATGGCATATTTTTTCAACTCCTCTTTCTCAGTGTCTGTTAACTCTTGTCCAAGTAGGTCTTGAAAGTTAAAATCTTCTCCTTCAGAAATTTCACCAATTTGCTCTTTCCCCTTTTCAGTTGTTGTATTCACTGCAGCCACAGTAGCTTCTTCTTCGGCCATTTTTAGGAGAATATTGTCAATAACCTCAAGTGTAGTTTCCAGGTTCGACTCTTCGGTGGCCCCGGCTTCGGCCCCGGTAGCTTCGGGTTCGCTGGTTTCAACTTCAGTAGTTTTCATCCCAGTAGCTTCGGCTTCGGCAGTTTCAGCAAAGGGAATTTTCGGCACCGTTGCCGGTGGCGGCGTCTGGTGGATCACATCTGTTACTTGAATAATTCTCCGTTTTTTTCGGCTTCGCAGGACTTTCTGCTGCCGAAGCTGCCTTGTCCTTCTGAAAAAACTTCGTCAGTTCCAGTGCCAGTGGACTTAGCCTGATAGGCAAGGGTTCAGTCATTACCTTCATAATTTCTTCTACTTCAACAGCAGAAGGAGAAGCAGGAATATCTTCTTCTCGGACCGACGTTTCCGGCTCCGGGGACGCACCTTTTCTCTTTCTTGAAGTGGCCACCTTCGGCTCAGGATTTAACTCTTCAGCGCTAAGACTTTCAGAATCTTTCTTTTTCTTCTTGGCTACCTTGACGACCTCTTCGTCAGTAGCACTAGCAATCCTTTTTCGCTTCGGGCCTCCGGCATCTCCGTCCAGTCGACCGTAGTCAGCGTATTCAAATCCTATGGCATCAAGCACTCTGTTCAGCCTTCGTTTCGGCCGAGTGCCGAAGGCCGCTGTCATCAGTTGGTCCTCTTTTTTAGAGTAGTTCCCAAGAATTTCATTGCTCATCATTTCAATTGTATCAAGCCATTTTTGGCAGGGCACTTTAAAAATTTTCTTGAATTTATAATGATAAGGTAGCCTGACGAGTTCTCCCTCTTTCTTTTCCCCTTCAAGCTTCGGCATTGTCCACTCTTTCATCGTTGGAAAAACTCTGAAAGCCAGGAATTCTTGCACTAAATCTCTAGTGCCAATATGTTCTGCTATAATTTTGAATTCGCCCAGTGCAGCCCAAGTTGGACCTTCTACTACCATTTTGCATCGGGGTCTTGTTTCTCCGAAGATTAATTCAAGAGGCTCTGAGCCAGCTTCTCTTTATCTTCATCAATTTTGACATAAAACCATTCTGATTTCCAGCCTGCCAGCCATTTGCTTCGGTAGCTGATCACGGGAAACTTCGTGGTTTTCCGATAAGCAAAATTATAGCAACCAAAATTTTCATGCAATCCATCTTTTCTGGCCTTAGTTTGGTAATGCAACTCATGAACTCGACAGAAGCTGTCAGCAAATGGCTCCACCGCCTGACTTCAGAGAGCCCAGATATAGACACTGAGCCTGACCATTGCGTTGGGAGTCAGTTGGTGAAAGTAGATACCAAATCTTTGCAGCACATCAGATATCATCCTATTTAAGGGGAATCTTAATCCAGCTTTTAGAAAGCTCTTAAAAATAACTATTTCATCTTTTTCTAGCTTCGGGGTAGTTTCTTCCCCCCCGAAGCGAAGTAGCTTCTTCTCATTCTCACTGAAATAACCTGACTTCACCATCTTGGAGAAATCAGTCTTGGAGACAGTCGACTTCCCGAAGTCCAAGTGGCTGGGCTTGCTTGGCACGGCAATATGATAATCATCATCAGAATCAGCTTCCTTAATATTTCCTTCTTCCGCTTCGGCAACAGCTTCTTCTGTCTCGGCAGCAGTCTGCCCTGTCTCGGCAGTACGGATTCCTTCCGAGGTCACCAGTCCGGATCGTTGCATCGCTTCGGAGATAGGAACAGTCTCCGCTCCTTCGGCTTCGCCTCCCTTACGCTCAACTCTAGCAGTAGAGCGCACTCTGGCCATTTAATTCTGAATTTCTTGGGAACTAAAGAACTTTTTCTTCCCAAGCTTTTTCTTCTGATGAAGTAGGCTTTAAAATTGGAGCTTCGTCTGCTTGCGAGAGTCAAGCTTCGGCTATGGTTAAAAATTTTGGCAGCAAAACAGTGCAATAGCAATGAATGCTGTGGTAACTTCACACCTACCCGTCTGTTTATATAGTGCTGCAGGTAAGAAGGTGAATCGTCAGGATTTACACACCAGGCAAACAGCTGCTTACACCCGCTGCGCGGTGGACCGTAGAGACCAAATAGTAACCCTGCAGGGTGGGACCGCTACGCGCTCGAAAACTGAATCGTTTCTCGACAACGAGCTCAGGGAAGGTGTTTTTCGGACCTTCGGCTTCCTGAAGCCTAAGAGACTTTTTTCACGGATCAAGCTCGTTACGAAAAACGATCTAGCACCGCGAAGGGGCTACTGTTGGGACCATGCTTCGTCGCCGAAGGTCCTGCAGGAAGAAACAACTTCGGCTGAAGCTGTCGGCACGTGATGACCGAAGGTTGCTGTTCATGAAGCTTCGGAATTGCAAACCGACTTAAAAGTAGAATGTCCTTTTAGTCCACAAGTGTTTGAGTCATTGTTGTAAACTTTTATGAGGGGCATGATTGTAATTCCTCACAGGCTGTGTCTTGTGTCTATAAATAGTGAACAGTATTCCTTTACTGTTCACGCATTCCGGTAATTACAATCGCATCACTCGGGAATTATTCCTTGTCAAGGCAGAGGTATAAATGTCTCTAATATTATATTTGAATACATCAGGTTTATATGATATGTAAATGATGTTGTTTGCTTATAGTTTACTTGTTTTTAATGCTTTGTATCTCGCATTGTTTCATATAATCTTTGAGAATTTAATTATGAAAATTCAACCTTCGTAATTGTATCGTTTTAGCCTTCGTCCGAAGTTCATTAAATCCTTAAGGAAATAATGCTTCGACGGACGAAGGACATTAACATTTAACATTTTATGTTGCCTTGTTCTTAATTCATAGCATTTGAGAACAAGTCCCCAACAGACCTCCTAGCAGGACAGATCGAAGGCGATCTCGAGGTGGGAGGGGATACGGGACGCGGAACTCCGGCCATGGCGTGTGGCAATCTCGGGGGCGGACGCGACGGTGGAGGGGAAGGGCACGGGCACGACGGGGAGGGTAGGGGAGGGGCGGTCGCGACGGGGAGGGGCAAGCTTTGATGTCGGCTGCTCTGTGGCGGCGGCAGAGCGCGTCGCGGGGGCGGGGGCAGGGCGCCGGAGTGATTAGGGTTTGGTGGGGGAGTTGGCTGCCCGCCCAACGCGCGCGGAGGACAGGGGAGGAGGCGACGCGGGCAGGTGAGGTGTGCGGGCAGGAGGGCAAAACAGGAAATGAAAAAAAGGCAGAACGCAAGGAGACAACCTACCCCTTACAGCCTTAATAGTAGTAAAGATTTTCTTGCTTTGGTGCATGTTAATGCTTAAGCAATCATTTTCGACAGGAGGCCCACAAAGCCCGATGTTGCCGGTATTACATGGAGGAGGTTTATTATAGAGGGATTTGAGGACTGAGCATCTACAACAATGTCTTAAATCAGTATCCTATATATAGGACACTAAAAACAAAAAATAACTCTAACAGTGTCAGCTCTCATACACCTCAAATTAGTGACCTATCTTTATTTTCTACATCATTTTTTCTTTTATAATAATATTATTTGTTTTCTAAAATATATTCCCTCCGATACTTACTATTGTAGAACGAAGGGAGTATGATTTAGTGCCTTAAATACTCTAAATGATGTAGCATTGTAATTTTTAGGGCACTGGTATGGTCAATCGAGCAAAGAGCAGCAAGAATCCAATAATGCACACCACGCATTGGATTGGATCTGTTAAGAACTACGTTACCACGGATCACCAGATCCGCTCCCTTCCCTCCCGTCAGCAGTAGAGGCGCAAGAAGATGTAGAGAACTCGTCTCCCTTCCCATAAGCACGACAGAAGAAACACACGAGACACTGGATATAGGGTTGGACCTCTGGCCTCTTTCTGATCTCTATAATATGAAGGGGTGTACAGGTTCCTTATATAGAGATGTGAGACCCCTCAGGGGCAAAGCAGGTATTTGCCCATATAACCCTAACTAGGGTTACTTAACACTCCCCCTTGGGCGAATACCGCGACCAACACATGCCTCGTTAAAACTCCGAAAAACCCAGTGGGAAAAATATGGAGAAAGAGAGCATGGTGATACAAATTGCATTTGCACTTTGTTGCCTCGTTAAAAACCTCATGTGAGAAACTTCAAGAAAACTCACAAAGGGAAAAAGAGTACAACAGCTGTCATCGGGACAGATTTGATCCTCTGAGATCTAGATTCTATCGAATCTTCTACAAGGGCTAACTTTTATAAATGTGCTCCCCCTGATCCTTGCAAAACCGTATCAATAAGGCAAAACATCTTCTTCTAGAAGTATATGCAAATAAAGATTTAGCAAACGGATTGCATATCCTTGCAAGGACTATTTCAGGAACTTTACCTCTACTCACTTCTAGGATATACGAGGTAAGTGCACGTATCAATTTAAATAAGCCACTTTGATTGATGGTGTTCGATCGACTAGATCTATATATTTGATAGAAAGTTCCATAAAGGTTCACATATTGATCATCAAGCTCACGCCTTCAGGGCATAGAATATGACATTTATTGTCTCACAGTTGTGATCAATATAAGCATTTGCTCCCCCTGACGATGACATCTGTCAAAGTCTTTATCCCTCATAACTCAAGCATATTCTTCAAGATATATGTCTCATTGTTCATCTGGAATAACGAGAATAAATGAGGTTGGGGTGCTATCATTTTCTATCTTACACCACAATTTATACATAGTTGTGCAAAGCAAATAACATGTCCTTCAATAGGACTTAGGGGATAATATAGTTGCAATAGTACATATTCTAAATATGACACATCGCTCGAGGCGTTCATCCATTGCAACATCTATGATGGTGTAACAAAAGTCCATATAAGATCATAATCCATCAGGGATTTTTCATCGATCAGATACATCGTTATAGTCTGTCATTCTGGCACAATGGGGATATTTTGCCAGTAACACCTAAACCTTATAGGTTTCTGCCATCAGGGCTTTAGAGGATACCGTAATTCCACATCTAGTGGAAATTACCATGAGTAAAACTCATGGAATGCACATGTGCTTATTCGGTGAACTTCAAGTTCTTTGGTACCTCATCTTATTCCTTTTCGGGTCTGTATGGGTCTTTATCCCTTTATAGGGATTATCAAACTTTGGTGTTCGACACAGACTTTGTTTCTTCTAGATAGGTTCCATCTGGGAACGATAGTCTCAACTACGAGATATTCTCCCTACATAGGAGAGTGTTCATTCGTCAGGAATGTATTATTCGGTACGAGATTTATATGTTGCATATTTATAATTCAAAAATATGAGTCCTCCTAGGATCTCATGACGGATCTTCGGAATCCTATTAACTGCATATTTTAATTCATGCCATTTGCCAGATATATTACATAGCGGAACAGTGTTTATTCAACACATACGTGGGATGGGTCTCTCACAAGACCACTTGAACCATCGCATTCACCACACATTATTTCAATAGTGCCCATAAATGTCCGAGCTTCAAGCTCGCGACTTTCATTTTGCGATTATTGGTTCAGCCTCGATTGCATTTATCAATGACCCGATAAGAGAGCTTCAAGCACTCATGCCTAGGACTTTGTTTTGGATCCATTTGCAATCTAGAGCGGCAAGATAGGTGTCGACACATCTGTCTCCCACATTTAATAATGATCTTCGTCATTTCCCAAAACGAAAGATTCATTGTTCCGTATTCCCAGCACAATGATATTGCGCGCATTGCTAGGAATTTCATCATCAAGATGAACCTCTTCGTGAGGCAAATCACCAGCAGGGCGAGTCCATTGGAGGAGAGTTATTACAGACCACGTGAATCTGCAATCAGAATATATGCTTTGACTAAGACCAACGGATCATATTCGCAGGCGTCCCCGAGAATAGATCAAATGCCAATAAGTCAAATGTGGATATTATATTAATCCCGGGTATATCCACATCTACATCAGGTAGAAGCATTCAGACCAATATGGTTACTCCTCAACGATTTCTGGCAAACTCCATATACACAGGAGTACACACTGAACGACTGAACGACAGATTCAGTTTGGCTTTTGTGCGTTTAATAGAATATTGAGGCATTATACTATATGGGCATTCCTCCCCCTAATGCCGAGATGTTCTAAAAAGCATATAGATAAAATCCCCAACCACAATCAACCAGTTGTGGCCAATGTATGCTATTGTGGTGATTTATTTGGGAAATTCTTACGCACATTACAGATAGGGGTTTTATGCAGTGAGCTTTGGACTTAGATTGATGTAGTGGCATGAATACTACATATTTGTCCTTCAACGTGAAGGATTAGTCTCAACTTCTAGCAAGACACGCAACAACAAGTCGCTTTGTGGTTACAATTCTGCAAACTTACTGTTATTATCACCAAATATACAGTCAATCATCAGGATTTAGACTGATATGCACAATAATATGTTAGCCATAAAAACAAAAAAACTTTAGGGCTCATGCATACCATTTGTCGTTTGGAGCAAGTAGTTGACTTCAGATCAACAAGGACAATGACCATCAGGTCTAGCGCTCACAAGAACATTCATTGGTTGCATTGTGCTTTCAAGCACATAGGAGAGTTTGCGCATATATAATGGTGGTAAAGTGCACGGTATCCTGCCAATGCTGCCAAGCAGAGATTTTTATATGCAGAGATGCATAGTCCAGCTCGTTTTTATCATTGCCCATGGGTTACCCAATTACTCATACCATTTTGAAATTGGGTATCGATTTATGCAACATTTTTAGGTATTATAATTTTGAGAGAGAACTTATAACAATAATTAATTTTTTGTGGTGTTGCCAGCAGGGCAAACATTTCTCCTCATATTATATACCAAATTGTTCTATATAGCATTATTTCGATCTCTTCATTGTTCAGCAAAAAGAGAAGCTTTGGAATAGAACAGACAAGGCCAAGAATTCATTTTATCTGGGAAAAACCACCTGATTGCTAAGCTTTCGATTAAGCAAATGGTGATAACTGCTTGGCAATAGCGAAACAAGACCGTTATCCGTCTGGGACCAGGCTTCAACAACAGATAGTAGTGCTCTCATAAGAAGAAATCATCAGGAGTAGAGAGGATACAACAGGTCTCCACAAGATCTTCATATTTCTATCACAAATTATCATCACTAATAGTCTAGTGGTCAAGACGTATGACTCTTCTGGCTTCGAGGACCAATGACATGTTAATGTCTAATCTAGCTTCAAGCTCTGTGGTGATGTGAGATTTCATAGTTATTTGTCTACTCTTCTCACTTCTGGTAGATCGGAGGTAGATAATGGTAAGCATGCCAAAGGGTGGAATTCAGTGTAGTTCGGCTACATAAACCCCAGGTATGTGTCCATTCAGGACCGACCTTTACCATTTAGCTTACAGTGTATACCAAATTGTCAAAGGACTATCCCGAGTCAATTCAGTGACTATAAGTATTTACAATTCCGAGAGATGTATGCGACACAAGCATAGAGGTCCTAGATGGAACAAGTAAAGTGGTTCAACAGGAACTCACTATGGTTTTCACACCAACATAGTGAAAAATTTCTCAGAATAACCTCTCGGTATACTCGCAACTTTGTATTGTTAGCGGTTAAATGTCCTTTTATCTCATAGTTTGCTTCATGTCATCCAGTGACAAAGAGAGCAATGTGCTAACATCTGGTTGAGCAATGTATGACTGAGATTTCTGATCTTAAATCATTTGGTAAGGTCTTTTTGCTTACTAATATAATCCCAATTTGTGATATCTTCTATGCCAAAAAGGCTTTGATGCATTATATTATATATCTTCGGGTCACTTCGGGTAAAACTTTATGCATGAGGAGAGAGCAAAGAATTAACTTATCTATGTGTTTCATTGTATTTCGATTTAATTTCCCAGATTTGATACAGTTGTTATGGCCACTTGGCGATATATATAAATATATGATGCCACACAACACAATCAAATAAAATATAGAGCCAAACAAAAAAATTAGGAAGGTTGTGCATAATATGACTTCAGGGCCTTGAACAACTCATCACAATCCACGCGAGTACAAGCTCTAGCGTATCTGGCGTCAACGCGTGTCCGGCCATCAGGGCCACGACAACACAACAAGCCTTCGTAATAAGCGCAACAGGCACAATTATGGCTCGGTAATCAGGGTACACGATAAGTCCACGCAACGTGCACAACAGGCGCAATTGTGGCTTAATGATCACGACAGACAGACAGTGCCTGCAAAGAGTGCCTGCAGGGCATGCGAAAAATACGCGACTCACCGATGGCGGTTCCACTCAACGGGAGCTGTCCGATTAAACGAGAGTGCTATATAGCAATCACATGACGCAGCCAAGTTCGTACGACACAAATACTCGAGTACCCACTATACAATTTAATCGCTCGGCGTGAGTCTAAAGCTCAACAGAACACAAATATTTAGAGTGATATAAAAATGCACAACATGGCCTTCACATGCATTTTAATAAATTTTTCTAATTATATACTGCAGGAATATAAGCAGAAAAATAAACATCGAAATTAATACATGCACGTAACACGTCATGTGTAAAGGCATTTCCCGTATTTAAGCATGCATTTTTACTAATTATTTGCGACAGGAAATAATTAATTAAGATATAAATTACTATATAATATCATGCATACTAGAAATATTTCATATTTGGAAAAACTGTATAAAAGGAGTGCTCTTTTTTTTTACTTTTTTGTTTTTTTTTCAGCGGCTCCTAATTGCATGCATGTGGTCTATGTGCTCTCTCCAAGGAGTCACAAGGAATGTTTACAAGAGCAATATTCACGCTGCAGACACAACAAGAGCCAATCACATGCAAGCGTTCTCAACTGCAGCATGCATGCATGCAATATGAATGGACGGGGTCACGGGGAGCAGCCACGCACGTTGTGATGTAACCGATCAAGTGCTGGTCAAAGGAGACCCGAGAAGGACGCCGTTTTTTTTTCTAAAAAAACAATTCTCAGCCAATCCTTCTCCCGCTTGGCGCAAAGCCGCTGGCGCAGGTGCTGCTTCTGACATGGCACATGGCCATGGGCGCGGTCACGACCTGAGTGAGGGCGCGGGCTGCTCCGCTCGGCCGGCAACGACGCTTGGCTAGGCACTAGCGCGTGCGTCCGGCCCCGGCACGCAGGCGCTGCTGGCCCTGGCACGGGCGCGACTGCCTCGATGCAGGCGCCTCTGGCCACCGGCGGCGCGGTCGGGCACACGGAGCAACAGATTCAATTTTCTAAGAAATACATACCACATGATTTCTAGAGACAGAATCGAAGGCTGTCGCATAGGACAGTTCGGCTAGGCCGGGGGACCTGCCGGATTGACGGAGAGTTGATGCAGATCCAATCCCGCAGCAACGTCGAGGTAGAGCGTGCTGATAACGTGTTAAGAACTACGTTACCACGGATCACCAGATCCGCTCCCTTCCCTCCCGTCAGCAGTAGAGGCGCAAGAAGATGTAGAGAACCCGTCTCCCTTCCCATAAGCACGACAGAAGAAACACACGAGACACTGGATATAGGGTTGGACCTCTGGCCTCTTTCTGATCTCTATAATATGAAGGGGTGTACAGGTTCCTTATATAGAGATGTGAGACCCCTCAGAGGCAAAGCAGGTATTTGCCCACATAACCCTAACTAGGGTTACTTAACAGGATCCACCTGTACCGCGGCAGTGCTGCTGCTGCTGCAAACAAAAATAATAGAGCTACTGGGCAGTCCAAATGGGTAACAGCAGCCAGCTTGATCAATCCAAGTCCATTTGATTATCTGTCAGCTGTCTTCCAAGATATTATCTCCTCAAAAACCCTGTGGGAAAAATAAGGAGTACACAATGTCTTTTGGATCATGAGTAGAACTCACACTGACCTCCAAAAGAAAATATGCATGTAATCATCATTCTTAAAAACCCCCGTGGGGAAAATTAATGATGAAGCATATAGCTTAGTTGATATTACCTCGTTAAAAACTTTGGATGAGAAAACCTCAATAAGGCAAAACTCATACAAAGAAAAGAGTGTAATATGATGGTATAAAACAGGTCGAATATCACGGAGAATTTCTCCCCCTGATTCTTGCAATCACTTAAGTCTTCTCATACCAACCACTTTAACATATTTCTGAAACGTGGAGCATGGTAGAGATTTTGTGAATAGATCAACAAGATTATCACAAGACTTTGTTTGCAAGATGTTAATATTTCTATTTTCCTGTTTCCATCTGAACAACACAAGCTTAATTATCCTTATAGATAATTGTCGGTGATTCAATCGAATCATGGTACGTTGTTCTCCAATGGACCTCTAGTCCAAAGAACAATAATATGTCTATAGCCATCATCTCAAAAACCCCAGTGGGGAAAATAAATGATGAGACATATAACTCAGGCTAATATTTCTCCAAGATAATCTTGCCAGAAAATCTGAGAAATCAACATATCAGCTGAGTCTCCTTAAAAACCCAGTGGGAGAAATAAGGAGAGTAGTCATACTCTATTGTTGATTCATTTGAACTCTAGGGAGATAAACTCTTCACCTAGTTCAAATACAACAATAACTATGCCATAATGTATCATCCTCGAAAACCTCTACGGGAAAAATAGATGATACGACATAGGCCTTGTGTTGATGTTGCCTCGTTAAAAACTTTGAATGAGAAACCCAAACAGGGAAAATTTCATGCAAAGAAAAGAGTACAACATGATGTATAAACAAGTTCTTTCGATCAAGAGGGAAACTCCCCCTGATCTTTACAAAACACTAAGTCATCCCATACATACTCACAAACACATTTAAAATGTGGAGTAAGTTAGAGACTTAGTTGGTAACTTGTTTTTCATCTAAACAACACAAAGTAATATTATCTTCATAGATAATAAGGTCACTGATATAAAATCATGACCACCACATACCCTCTGTATGTAGTATATCATTCTGTACAATCCCACGAAGTGTACTATAGAATGATTAGTGTAAGTGACCATTAATCTCTGTTGATTAACATTTATCAAACAGTAGGTCCAACTTACCAGAAGTATGTCATTGATCTTGTACCTGGGGATCTTCTATAGATATCCAAGATCAGTATATCCAAACATAAGGAGAGCATGAGTACATCTAGAGATCATAACTCGATCTCATGTGCTGTTAGCTAGCAAATCATTGCAAAGCAATATCCGGCCGGATGCTCATGCAAGATACAATAGCACATCTCATGATCGGAAAGAATCAAATAACAATGATTCTCTCATATTGAATTTCTTCAATATATGTTGGATATAGACAATTTTGTATCCAAGATACTCAAGATAGTTTACTTTGAATTGAAAATCTCTTTCAATTCATATCCTCTATCTTGAACTCCGTCGATAAGTAATGTATGTTTAAAATATGCTGCACATATTTACACTGAACATACAATTCTTTGTGTATCCTTTCAGAAGGAAGGATTCACTAGGTCGAATGTAACATATTTGACCAGAATGCTCTAAGTCACAAAGACTTTCCAAGCATTACAAATTTGTGATTGGTGATTATGTATTTGGAATCCTTCAAGACTCCATAAATACCATAATCCGGTGACCACATATGCATATGTTGTCACTACATCTATCAACTGCATAGATAGATGATTTACTGCCCATAATATTGTATCGGAATTTTACTACTCACAGTAGAGGAGAATTTATAGCATTAAAATAATGCTTGGGTTTGCGTATAAAACCCAGTTGCTACTAGCCATGCTTTCTCACCACCTCATTGTTTCCAAGTCCATGAAAACAAACTTGTATCCACAGTAAGATACCATGAAGTGGAAAATAATTCAACACTTCTTTCCGGTGAGCAAGGCTATCTCTACAACATTGTATCACTCAACAAGATCCAGTTTGAGCATACTCATGCTCTGCTATGGCCATAGTCTTTTGGATCACTTGGAGTGCATATACAATTTGCTGAGATGTATGTGTCGACACTTGTAGCTTTTAAATAACACAATTCTCCAGTTGACATAAAGTCATTTTTTTATGTACCCTTATGATTCCTCGTGAAATCCCAAAACGAGAATCAAGGGCTTCCGATAACCTAGCCTCATCAGTGCGCACTGAGCTAGGTTGTGAATGTCTTCCATTCACAGGATAATCCATATCCTTTAGGTGTCTACCAACTTTCGGTTGGTTACCAACGAATAGATGGTCTACATTTACTATCTCAGAAGGTCTAGCCTTCAGCTGCTTGCAAGCATCTTAATCCCAATTTGTGACCATACTTCTCCCCTTCTTATTTACAACAACGTTGCAATAGGAAGTTAAGTGGTTTTCCATGTAACCACTCTTTCTGGCACTTCCTCATAGGATTAATATGAGTGACACCTCATAGTAAATGCACATGGCAGTCAATTTGCAACTTCTTACAAATCATTCGAACTCAAAGGTTCAGTTTTAGTACGTGATCCTGAGCCTGAATGCTTACTGCATTCATTATAATTTCCTGGCATTCTTTTTGGTACTTGAAATCTCCCCCTAATGCCTGGAAAAGCTCATGATTCAAGCAAGCGTACGGGCTGTAAATAGATTCTCATGAAGAGATTCTAAAACTTAATGATCGACGGAGAATGAATTCTCACATAGATCCCCAGCTTTCTGTGTGCCCATATGTAGCATCCCAAAATCCTAATCTAGGTTTGAAACCCTAATCCACCTTTTACCCCTCCCTTCATCCTCTAATTCTAAAATCCTCCCCTAAATTTTCCTTCATCATATGCATACATTTTGTTTGATCACAAAAGCCCCTCACTTGGGTTCTATTTTCTAAACACTTAGAGCATCTACAAGATATTTTGTTCCAAAGAAAAAGATGCAAAAAGGGGAATAGGTTTTGGAAAAATAAAAAGAAAAAGAGAAAACCCTCTCCCCCCCTGCTGGGCCATTTTCCAGCCCAAACCCGCGCCCCCCCCCCCCCCTCGCGCTCGCGCTACCCTCCGCTTTCGGCCCGTTTACGGCCCGCTTCCGCGCGCGCGGCAGCCGCCCCTCGCCCTCGCCCTCGCCCTCGCCCCGCGCCCTCGCCTTCGCTCGCTCGCTCGCTCTCGCTGACCAAGCGGCCCCACCCGTCAGCCGCTCGCTCGCCCTCGCCCTCGCCCCGCGCCCTCGCCTTCGCTCGCTCGCTCGCTCTCGCTGACCAAGCGGCCCCACCCGTCAGCCGCTCGCTCGCCCTCGCCTTCGCTCGCTCGCTCTCGCTGACAAGCCAGCCCCACCTGCCAGCCGCCCTCTCTCGCGCGCTCGCTTCCGCTGGCAGACCGGCCCCACCGGTCAGCCGCTTCGTCGTCCTCCCCACATACGACGCCCCGCCGTCCCTTCACCGCCGTCCTTCACCGCCGTCTCTTCACCGCCGTCTCCTCGCCGCACAGGAAAGTTTGGCACCGCTCCGTCCTCCTCCCCTGACCGCGTCCTCGCCGGTACCGCCCCGCCGTAGCGTCCCCTCGGCGGCGCTGTGCGCCATTTATGGCGGCACCGGGAAGCTCGCCGGAGTCTGAGAGCTCCACCGCCCCCCCCCTCGCCCCCGCGCGCCTATAAAAGCTCGCCCCGAGCCCCTTCTTTCCCGCACCAGCCCTGACCACTACCCTCCTCCCCTCGCCCGAGCCCAATTCGCGGAGCGCCGTCTTCTTCCCCCTCTCCGGTGAGTCCCTCCTCCTCTCCTCTCTCCCTCTCTGTTAGCCCCGCAAGCAATTGAGTTAGCCTAGCCGCTTCCTCGCCTTGCCGCAAGCGCAATACACCACTTCCCCTCCCCAATCCCTCGCCCAGAGGCCACCGGCGGCGACCCCCGCCGCGAAGCTCCGCCACCTCCCCGCGGGCAGCCCCCTCCCGACCTCCTCTGACCAAATTGAGCCCACCTTTAGGTCCGCCATCCCCTCCCCATGATAAAGCGCCTGCGCATTGCCCAAGAACCGGGCCACCGGCGGGAAGCCGCCGTCGAACCCCCCCCCCCGGCGACCGGTTTTCCCCCCCCCCCCCCCCTCGGCCGGTTCACCCCGTCGTCAATCGCGCCCGCACCGTTTCCCCCTGCCTCTCTCTGTCGCGTGGGCCCCGCGTTGACGCCGTCGCTCCGCGCGCCCGCGCCGTCGCCCCCTCCCCATGGGCCGCTGCCGGGCCGAAAGCGCGCCCGCGCGCCTGCCCCGCGCCGTGCTGGGCCAAATTTCCCCCCCCCCCCCCCGGCCCGTTTGAGGAGAAATCCCTTTCTATTTTCCTTTCTTCACCTTTTTCCATTTAAATTAGTATTCTTCAAATATTTTTACACCAAAAATTATCCAAATAATTTCTAAAGATCTCATACAACAATGATGTTAGAAAATGACACACTATAATTTGTAAATCCCTGTTGATGTATTGTTTTATTGCCTGTTTTCCTAGAAGAAGCGGGGATCGCTGATCCGGAACCCGTAGCCCCGGAAGAAGGGCCAGAACCCGAACTTCCGGAAGTAGATCTTCTGTGCCAGGAAAGCTTCGACGAAGGCAAGTCCATCCTTCCCTTGATGCATAAATTACCTATTCTCTCTACCACTGCCTAGGCCGGGAATTATGGGGAATATTGCATTGTGAGTGAGAGATGGCCCGCATTATCATACACATTCTGGATACGTAAAGTGGATTGGGAGGAAAGGCTATGTGTATCTCCAAATAAAATCTCTTTTGAAAAATTATGCGATGAAGGGTACTCACCCTCATCACCTGAGAGTGGGATGATCAGGGACTCCCTGGTTTAGGGGAGGGCCTAAGGTGTTGGCTCAGCTGGTTTAGGCGTGAGCAGAAGGATTGTCCCCTCATATAAGGACCGGTTTGTCATCTTCACTACCTGTACTCCTTTGTCGTACAACCACTCGAGACTGTGTGGGCAGTCACTCGATCCGAACTCGTGTGGTCCGACCCCAGGGTTAAGAAGGCTGGGGAGCACCGGAGGATAAGGAAGGGGAAAGTTTTGTCCGGTTTGGGCATGGTGGTGGCCTGACTCCTTCCGGATAACCGTTAAGGTTAGGATGCACGAGTAAGGAAAGAGATCCGGCATTCGGGTCTCGCGACGGTGAGATCGCAGAAACCGGGCTAGTGGGTAAAGTGTACCCCTCTGCGCAGAGTTGAAACCTATTCGAATAGTCCGTGTCCACTGGTATGGATGAGTCTGGTATGGTATGGCAATTAGAACTTTTTCTCTAAGTTTCTTATCAAGGGAAAGGTGTGTTTAAATGGGTTTCGAAAAAGAGATAAAGCCTCTGGAGCGGGAAGCTCAGTGGCAGTTGAGTTTTTGGTTACTTATAATAGCATGGGAAAACCTTCAAGCAACTGTCTCTCTCTGAGAAAATAATGAGTGACTACAACTCCACCAAATTGAGCATGTACATCATAGGTCTCTTTCTCTCTACGGGAGCGGGGTGGGCTTGCGGAATACCTAGTGTATTCACCCAGATTTATTTATGTTTTTCAGCAGCCGAGGACTTCTTTTCTGCTTTGCTTGATTAAGAGGGCTGTGTCTGCACCCAGTTCTGCCTGTGGCTTGGGCTAGTTCCTGCTGCGCTTCTCTATTTGGCTCTCTCGAGCTTGTACCCCGGTATTGTAATAAATTTATCTAGAACTCTGTACTATTTGAAGTAAGAAATGTGTTTACTAGCCTCCTGGGACTAGTAATTGTTTCACATTTGAGTCCCAAAGGATCGGGACGCTTCAGGTGGTATCAGAGCCATAGGACTGGCCGTAGGTCGCAGCCCTGACCCTAAAACCTACCTTAACCAGAAAATACCTCTCACCTCAAGGAAAGTTTTCTCTTCCTTTCCCCGGGGCTAACAAGACCCTTCTTTTCCTATTCCAGATGGAAGACTCTCTGGCCATTAAGACATCCTACTGCTCAGAAGTGGAAGGGTTCCCACGCCTCTTGCGAAGCTGTGCGCTCCGCTTGGGAATCCGCAAGAAGCCGGAATACGTCTGGACGGAACATTTCGAGGGCGGGATGATAAGATGCTCTATGGCAGTCTACCTGGGGGAAAGCCACAGCTATCCAAACCATCGTTCCTTCCAAGTCACTTTTACCGGAGTTCATTTCCTAGATGCCTGCCAAAATGTCGCCCGGAAAGCCCTCCGTCAGCTATGTCAAAACTACAACAAAGTAATCATTGAAACCCCCCTTCGCTACTTTCCACCCAGCAACAAGAATACCCCCACCTGGAGGAAAAGACTTCAGACCCTATCAGGAGGAGATCCTATTGAGAATGATCCCACCATTGTCTACATGGCTGGATACCTTCATACCCTTGATAACCAATATGATGACCTCACCCTCCACTGCACCTCTCTAACCTCCCGGGTGGAAAGCCTGGAGCAGAAAGTCAGGGAACTCTCAGAAGAAAAAGTGTCCCTTCAAGAGAGCCTCGCAATAGCGGAAGGTGAGGAAACCAATACCCGAGAAGCCTACCGCACACTGAAGATGGACTACGACAAGAAACTGAAGAAGCTTGCCCCCGCAAAGAAAATCCGCAAGAAGACCAAGAGCCAAGGATGCCAGACTGAGCAGAAGGAAGAAAACCCTCCCAGGAACCTATCCGACACCGATGAGATGTCCCTGGCTAGCCTTGATGATCTTCTCAAGGAATTTGGGGACACATTAGAGAAGGACTGCGGGAGTACCCTAGATAGCACTCGCGTGTAACAAACTTGTGATAGCAGGATGTCGTGTCATGTAATGGCTTGATGTAATGAATAAAATAACCAGTAAAAAAAATGGCATGTGCATAATAGTAACTCTCTTCCCATGGCAGATGGCTTCGGATAAAACCACGCCTACCGCCTCCGGGATTGGAGCAGGTTTTCCCTTAGGAGCTGAAGGAGGAGCCGGTGGAGAAGGGGATGGGACCCACCTCCCCGCACCTCCGGAACTACCACTAGATCTGGCCCAAGTTCTAGCCCATCAAACCAGACTCATTGAAGTCCTCACTCGAAGTCTGGAGAACCAGCGCCCAGGTGGTGGAAGACCCCAGGACAGGATGGGAGAATTCCTGAGACTCAAGCCTCCCACATTCGCGGGGTCCAGCAATCCCCTCGATGCAGATGACTGGCTTCGCACGATCAAGAGGAAGTTAGAAGCCATCGCTTGCCCTGAGAATCAACGTGTTCAGCTGGCAGCTCATCAGCTTTCAGGAATGGCGTTAGCATGGTGGGACACCTTCAGTGAAGCCGTCAGAGACGCTACCTGGGCAGAATTCGAGACAGCTTTCCGTGAGCACCATGTACCCCAAGGGATAGTTCAACTCAAGGAGGATGAATTCCGGGAGCTAACCCAAGGTGGGCGATCAGTCAGTGAGTATGTGCACAAGTTCACAGAGCTGGCCCGCTACGCGCCTGAGGATGTCAGCACCGAGGCCAGGAAAATGGCCCGTTTCCTGAGAGGGTTAAGACCCGAGCTTAAGACTATCCTCGGCAGCCAGGACTTCCACAGCTTCTCTCACCTTTCCAACAAAGCTATTCAAGTGGAAAGAGCTAAAGAGGAAGAAAAAGGGCACATCAAGAGAAAGTTCCAAGTTCTGCGGGCTCAACAGCAAGAGCGTCACCAGAGAGCTCGACCCTTTGGGCTCCCACCCAGGGGTCCAGGCTTCGATAAACAATCTGGACCCTCTCCATCGCGCTACAGTCAGCAGAGTCAGAGCTCCCATCAGGCACCCTCCGTTGCAAGCAACCAGCCGCCAGCGAACGCCTGTTGGCACTGTGGAGACCCCCGGCACTTCAAAAACAACTGCCCTCAGCTGAAGGCACCCGGACCAACCCACTCCAACTCGGTGAATGGCCCCAAGTTCCCATCAGCACCTACCTCCAAGGCGTTTCCTTCCAGCAGCCAGCAGAGCAGGGCTCAGTACCAGGGCAGGGCCCGAGTCAACCACGTCGACGCTCAGGAAGCCCAGCAGGCCCCGGGAGTAGTGCTCGGTGAGTTCCTCGTCGAATTTACTCCCGCTTCTGTGCTTTTTGATTCAGGAGCATCCCATTCATTTATAGCCGCTAAGTTTGTGGAGAAGCATGGCATACCCTCTACACCTTTAGCTATCCCCTTGGTCACCCGAACCCCGGGATCAGACCTCCTATGCAAACTCAGATGTTCACAAATCAGGATTCTTTTAAGTGGGGTAGTATTCCTGGCAGACTTAACCATCTTGCCATCCCAAGGTATTGATGTAATCCTAGGAATGGATTGGCTAGCTAAGCACAAGGGTGTTATCAGCTGCGCAAGCAGAACTGTCCTTCTCATAGATCACCAAGGAAAGGCAGTTTCCTGCCAAGCCCAACCGCCTGCAAAAGATCCAATGGTGTTTAGTCTGGCAGTAGAAAGCATGTCTGTAATCAAGGAATTTGAAGATGTATTTCCAGAAGAGTTGCCCGGGATGCCACCAGAAAGAGAAGTAGAGTTCTATATAGACCTCATTCCCGGCACTGCGCCCATCGCAAAAAGACCATACCGCATGGCCCCCACTGAATTGGCAGAACTGAAACTTCAGCTTTCAGAACTACAGCAAAAAGGGTACATCCGTCCCAGTTCGTCTCCCTGGGGAGCACCCGTTCTTTTTGTGACCAAAAAGGATGGGAGTATGAGAATGTGTATTGATTATCGATCCTTGAACGAAGTTACAATCAAGAATAAGTACCCCCTTCCCCGGATTGATGACCTCTTCGACCAGCTGCAAGGAGCCAAATACTTCTCCAAGATAGACCTCAGGTCAGGATATCACCAACTCAGGATTAAAGAAGCAGACATTCAGAAAACTGCATTCGTCACCAGATACGGGCAATATGAATTCACAGTGATGCCATTTGGATTAACCAACGCACCCGCCTTTTTCATGAACCTCATGAATAAGGTATTTATGGAAGAATTGGATAAGTTTGTCGTGGTTTTTATCGACGACATCCTCATCTATTCCAAGAGCCGCAAGGACCATGAGCAGCACCTTCGAACCGTCCTCGGAAGACTCAGAGCTCACCAACTTTATGCTAAGTTCAGCAAGTGTGAGTTCTGGTTAGAGAAGATAGCCTTCCTAGGGCATATCTTGATTGCTGAAGGGGTAGAAGTGGACCCATCTAAAGTAGAAGTTGTTTCAAATTGGAAGCAACCATCCAACGTCAGTGAAATTCGAAGTTTTCTGGGAATGGCAGGGTATTATCACCGTTTTATCAAGGGATTCTCCAGCATAGCAAAGCCCTTGACGGAACTTCTCAAAAAGGACAATAAGTTCGTATGGACTCCCGATTGTGAAGAAAGTTTCCAAGTCATCAAGAAGAAGCTTACAACCGCGCCAGTTTTGACTCTACCAGACATACACCAGGAGTTTGTCATCTTTTGTGATGCTTCCAAGCAAGGCTTAGGGTGTGTCTTAATGCAAAATGAGAAAGCCATTGCTTATGCATCCCGATTACTCAAGCCGCACGAACAGAACTATCCTACCCACGATCTGGAATTGGCAGCCATAGTGCACGCTCTAAAAATATGGAGGCATTATCTGATTGGAAACAAATGCCACATCTTCACTGATCACAAGAGTCTAAAGTACATCTTCACGCAACCGGACCTCAACCTCCGTCAACGAAGGTGGCTCGAATTGATCAAAGATTATGACCTCGAAATCCACTACCACCCCGGAAAGTCCAACGTGGTAGCAGACGCCCTCAGCCGGAAACCTTTCGGGATTAGAGGAACAAACTTCCTAGAAGATTGGAAGAAAGAATCAGCTCAGCTAAATGCATGTCTGGGAGACGACGGTGGCCTGGAAGTCAAGCCAAACCTAGAAGATCTCATATACAAGGCCCAATGCCTCGACGCAGAAACAACCAAGCTTAAGGAAAGAGCACGCAAAGAGCAACTTCCGGACCTAAGAACAGACGAGCAAGGAGTCCTCTGGTTCAAGAACCGTCTGTGCGTGCCTATTGGAAAGGCACGGGAGACCCTGCTTGATGAAGCCCACAACTCAGCTTACTCTATCCACCCAGGAACCACCAAGATGTACCTGGACCTCAAAACCAGGTATTGGTGGAGAGGGATGAAGAAGGAAATAGCACAGTATGTGGCCCGATGTGACACCTGTCAGCGAACAAAGGCCGAACATCAGAAGCCTGCAGGCCTGCTTCAACCCCTCCCAATACTCGAATGGAAGTGGGAGGAAATAGGCATGGATTTCGTAACCGGACTACCCAGATCACAAAGAGGAAATGATTCCATATGGGTAATAATCGATCGTCTCACCAAAGTGGCCCATTTCATTCCAGTGAAGACCACTTTTGGGGGAGCAGCCCTCGCCCGATTATACCTTAAAGAGATAGTCAGGCTACATGGCATTCCACGGAAGATAGTATCGGATAGAGGAACGCAGTTCACTTCAAAGTTTTGGAAGGGCCTTCAGCAAGCAATGGGCACCAAGCTAGATTTCAGTACTGCCTATCACCCCCAGTCAGATGGTCAAACAGAGAGAGTTAACAAAGTCCTTGAAGATTTACTCAGAGCCTGCGTACTAGCCTTCAACAGGGATTGGGAGTCTAGTTTGCCGTACGCCGAATTCTCATACAACAATAGCCATCAGGCCAGCATCAAAATGTCACCATTCGAAGCACTGTATGGAAGAAAATGCCAAACCCCCCTAATGTGGTCCAATGTAGGGGAAAGGACACTAGAAGGGCCCGACTTCGTTAAAGAAGCCGAAGAAAAAGTTGCCTTGATCCGCAGAAGGTTACTTGAAGCTCAGAGTCGACAAAAGAGTTACGCAGACAATAGGCGAAGGGAACTCAGATTTGAGGAAGGAGATTTTGTTTATCTCAAGGTTTCTCCAATGCGGGGTGTCAGAAGGTTCCAAATGAAGGGAAAGCTAGCACCCCGTTTCGTCGGTCCTTACCCTATCATTTCCCGAATAGGACCTGTGGCATACCGCCTTGAGCTACCAGAATCCATGTCAGATATTCACAATGTGTTCCATGTGTCTCAACTCCGCAAATGTCTAAAAGTACCAGAAACCCGTATCGAGGCAGAAGCAATTCAAATTCAAAAGGATCTCCAGTACCGGGAAAAGCCAGTGAAGATTCTCGACTCAGCAGTCAGAAGAACCCGCAATTCAGAAGTGAGACTCTGTAAGGTTCAGTGGAGCAGAGATGGTGAAGAGGAAGCCACCTGGGAAAGTGAGGACTCACTGAGGAAGGAATACCCTTACCTTTTCTCGAGCCCCGTCTAATCTCGAGGGCGAGATTCCTTTAAGTGGGGTAGGTTTGTAGCATCCCAAAATCCTAATCTAGGTTTGAAACCCTAATCCACCTTTTACCCCTCCCTTCATCCTCTAATTCTAAAATCCTCCCCTAAATTTTCCTTCATCATATGCATACATTTTGTTTGATCACAAAAGCCCCTCACTTGGGTTCTATTTTCTAAACACTTAGAGCATCTACAAGATATTTTGTTCCAAAGAAAAAGATGCAAAAAGGGGAATAGGTTTTGGAAAAATAAAAAGAAAAAGAGAAAACCCTCTCCCCCCCCCCTGCTGGGCCATTTTCCAGCCCAAACCCGCGCCCCCCCCCCCTCGCGCTCGCGCTACCCTCCGCTTTCGGCCCGTTTACGGCCCGCTTCCGCGCGCGCGGCAGCCGCCCCTCGCCCTCGCCCTCGCCCTCGCCCTCGCCCCGTGCCCTCGCCTTCGCTCGCTCGCTCGCTCTCGCTGACCAAGCGGCCCCACCCGTCAGCCGCTCGCTCGCCCTCGCCCTCGCCCCGCGCCCTCGCCTTCGCTCGCTCGCTCTCGCTGACCAAGCGGCCCCACCCGTCAGCCGCTCGCTCGCCCTCGCCTTCGCTCGCTCGCTCTCGCTGACAAGCCAGCCCCACCTGCCAGCCGCCCTCTCTCGCGCGCTCGCTTCCGCTGGCAGACCGGCCCCACCGGTCAGCCGCTTCGTCGTCCTCCCCACATACGACGCCCCGCCGTCCCTTCACCGCCGTCCTTCACCGCCGTCTCTTCACCGCCGTCTCCTCGCCACACAGGAAAGTTTGGCACCGCTCCGTCCTCCTCCCCTGACCGCGTCCTCGCCGGTACCGCCCCGCCGTAGCGTCCCCTCGGCGGCGCTGTGCGCCATTTATGGCGGCACCGGGAAGCTCGCCGGAGTCTGAGAGCTCCACCGCCCCCCCCCCCCTCGCCCCCGCGCGCCTATAAAAGCTCGCCCCGAGCCCCTTCTTTCCCGCACCAGCCCTGACCACTACCCTCCTCCCCTCGCCCGAGCCCAATTCGCGGAGCGCCGTCTTCTTCCCCCTCTCCGGTGAGTCCCTCCTCCTCTCCTCTCTCCCTCTCTGTTAGCCCCGCAAGCAATTGAGTTAGCCTAGCCGCTTCCTCGCCTTGCCGCAAGCGCAATACACCACTTCCCCTCCCCAATCCCTCGCCCAGAGGCCACCGGCGGCGACCCCCGCCGCGAAGCTCCGCCACCTCCCCGCGGGCAGCCCCCTCCCGACCTCCTCTGACCAAATTGAGCCCACCTTTAGGTCCGCCATCCCCTCCCCCATGATAAAGCGCCTGCGCATTGCCCAAGAACCGGGCCACCGGCGGGAAGCCGCCGTCGAACCCCCCCCCCCCCCCCCCCGGCGACCGGTTTTCCCCCCCCCCCCTCGGCCGGTTCACCCCGTCGTCAATCGCGCCCGCACCGTTTCCCCCTGCCTCTCTCTGTCGCGTGGGCCCCGCGTTGACGCCGTCGCTCCGCGCGCCCGCGCCGTCGCCCCCTCCCCGTGGGCCGCTGCCGGGCCGAAAGCGCGCCCGCGCGCCTGCCCCGCGCCGTGCTGGGCCAAATTTCCCCCCCCCCCCCGGCCCGTTTGAGGAGAAATCCCTTTCTATTTTCCTTTCTTCACCTTTTTCCATTTAAATTAGTATTCTTCAAATATTTTTACACCAAAAATTATCCAAATAATTTCTAAAGATCTCATACAACAATGATGTTAGAAAATGACACACTATAATTTGTAAATCCCTGTTGATGTATTGTTTTATTGCCTGTTTTCCTAGAAGAAGCGGGGATCGCTGATCCGGAACCCGTAGCCCCGGAAGAAGGGCCAGAACCCGAACTTCCGGAAGTAGATCTTCTGTGCCAGGAAAGCTTCGACGAAGGCAAGTCCATCCTTCCCTTGATGCATAAATTACCTATTCTCTCTACCACTGCCTAGGCCGGGAATTATGGGGAATATTGCATTGTGAGTGAGAGATGGCCCGCATTATCATACACATTCTGGATACGTAAAGTGGATTGGGAGGAAAGGCTATGTGTATCTCCAAATAAAATCTCTTTTGAAAAATTATGCGATGAAGGGTACTCACCCTCATCACCTGAGAGTGGGATGATCAGGGACTCCCTGGTTTAGGGGAGGGCCTAAGGTGTTGGCTCAGCTGGTTTAGGCGTGAGCAGAAGGATTGTCCCCTCATATAAGGACCGGTTTGTCATCTTCACTACCTGTACTCCTTTGTCGTACAACCACTCGAGACTGTGTGGGCAGTCACTCGATCCGAACTCGTGTGGTCCGACCCCAGGGTTAAGAAGGCTGGGGAGCACCGGAGGATAAGGAAGGGGAAAGTTTTGTCCGGTTTGGGCATGGTGGTGGCCTGACTCCTTCCGGATAACCGTTAAGGTTAGGATGCACGAGTAAGGAAAGAGATCCGGCATTCGGGTCTCGCGACGGTGAGATCGCAGAAACCGGGCTAGTGGGTAAAGTGTACCCCTCTGCGCAGAGTTGAAACCTATTCGAATAGTCCGTGTCCACTGGTATGGATGAGTCTGGTATGGTATGGCAATTAGAACTTTTTCTCTAAGTTTCTTATCAAGGGAAAGGTGTGTTTAAATGGGTTTCGAAAAAGAGATAAAGCCTCTGGAGCGGGAAGCTCAGTGGCAGTTGAGTTTTTGGTTACTTATAATAGCATGGGAAAACCTTCAAGCAACTGTCTCTCTCTGAGAAAATAATGAGTGACTACAACTCCACCAAATTGAGCATGTACATCATAGGTCTCTTTCTCTCTACGGGAGCGGGGTGGGCTTGCGGAATACCTAGTGTATTCACCCAGATTTATTTATGTTTTTCAGCAGCCGAGGACTTCTTTTCTGCTTTGCTTGATTAAGAGGGCTGTGTCTGCACCCAGTTCTGCCTGTGGCTTGGGCTAGTTCCTGCTGCGCTTCTCTATTTGGCTCTCTCGAGCTTGTACCCCGGTATTGTAATAAATTTATCTAGAACTCTGTACTATTTGAAGTAAGAAATGTGTTTACTAGCCTCCTGGGACTAGTAATTGTTTCACATTTGAGTCCCAAAGGATCGGGACGCTTCACCATATATGTACGCTGCGGTGGTGAGATTGGGAACATTACCCAATGTACGCATGGGAAATCTTTCACGGATTCCCACGTACTAAAAACCATAGGGGAATTTGTACATGTAGTACATGCAGTTAATCACAAGTCAGGAGCGTGCAAAACTTCCTGACTCCAACCATAACCAGTTGGAAATGACAATTCATTACTGATGGTCATTAATAATCTGAAATTTTCGAATCTATCACAGATTCATCATATCCTTTATGGATATCATTCTGAATACCAAGACAAACAATCACCGTTGTAAGCACATTTGGTAAATTCAGTAGTGTGGAGGCTAATGTGCTCAAGCTTGAGACATTATTGCTTAATGATCATGTGTTGTCCGAAGGACACACTTGAGGTCATCATATAGATGCACCAAAGAACCATATAAAGCCTTCAATGTCCATACAATCTCTGTAATGGACCACACTCGTTCCTTTGAAACAATTCAAAGAACTTAACCAATTCAGATCAGATTTTAAGATAAGAGGGACTTAAAATCTCATTTCCGATGATACTCATCAAGTATCCATCTTATGGGAAAAACATGACCATTAGAATTGTTCATAACTTTTCATTTCATCCCAACAATGGGATGACCAATTCAGTCCTACCCAGCATGGTAAGAATCATCACATGAAAAGTTATAACAAATGCAACACTTTGTATGGGAGGATGTATGTAGAATACAGTCCATAAGAAATGTTTCTGAGAAACATATGCAATATCCATCACTATCACCTTGTGTTTCCACATGATAGAAATTATATGGATATCTCTATAATATGGTAAGATATCAATTAGGATATATCAACACATCCTTGATACTTCCAATACCAAAGGGGATATGATAATAACATATCATGATATCGCACGAAGCGATTGTCAAAATATTCTTTCCTCTTTCCAAAGGAATATGAGAATATTTTGTTCCCCACTTATAGAGTTTGTGGCTCAATTCTCCACATTGCATGTTTCTTCCTCAATTGGAAGAATCCCTGTACAAGTTTGCACAACTCAAATCAATGAGTCTTCAACTCCCTTGATGAGTTGGTTCAATTCTAATCGATGAGTTTGTTCAACTCAAATCACATGAGTGATCAACTCCAATCGATGAGTTTGTTTAACTCAAATTCATATGAGTCTTTACACTCAAATCACATGAGTGTGTTCAACTCACAACGCATGAGTTGAACCTATCACAACATCAATTATGAGATTATACCAAATCTCATGCATCATTTATATAGTACTCAAAAGCGAATCATCTAACAAAGTGGTCTTCTCTTAGAAAAAGAAGTGTTGTTACATGATTATTCCAAATCACGATTTACACAACTAACCACTGTTATCATGTCAGATGGAAGATTGAAGTACACTTCATATCTTAGCTTTCATGAGTAGTATGCATCTATTGGGATTTCATATACATGATTAGATGCTTAGGCATACAACACTATACCATGTATAGTGTAATGACAAAAGAGTTTGTCATACTCATTGCCCTTCCCTTTTTAATGTGCTTATATATTTGCTTTCAAGCAAAAATATTTGAATACAAAGTGTTAGTCTACAACATAATGTAGACACATACTCATAAGTCCACAAGTCTTATGATTTTCTTTGGTATTCATTTTGGGCTTGCACATCAAGCCACAAAAGCACATTAGTTCTTTTCATAAGAACCACAAGAGAAAGGGAGCATCTCACTTCCTCCAAAATAAAGAAGTGAATCCCCATAATATGCAAAGATGAAATGAACATATCCAGTGAACATTAAGGATAATTAAGCCCATTAGGTGAGTTCATCAAACTCTATTAAATAATTATCCTTCAAATGGCATAACCATTTTCGTTTGTTGTTGCAACTTTGCCGCAAAATATAACATATCTTTATATGTTGGAGAATTCCAAGTATCACATAAAGTGTACCAAAGATTTTTGAAAATTGGTGTACACAACGTAGATAATCTCCATGTAATGAAACAATGGAGTAGATCTCTCAGTAGTGGGCAAAACTTTTGCTGCCTGAAAGCATGGTCTCTGGGCTGATATATTCAAGGAACATACCGCAGCCAATGCTTAGGACTCCACTACCCTGTGCTTGACCAAATTTTCAAAAATAAAATGGAAATCACCATAAAGGTGAATAACCAACATCACATCTCCAACATATCTACTTGGGTGAACACATAGGTAATCATCATAACCATATGATGTAGACCTCTTACTGATGGGCAAATAACATTTTGCTGTCTAAAAGCTTGGTCTCAGGGCAAATAAATTCCAAGAACTTATTGCAGCCAAAGCATAGATCTCCATCATGTGTTGAAATATCCCAAGTTCAAGATATGTGTCATATTTTGCAAGAATTCATCGTTTAATTAAGTAGAACTTAATTAAAAGAATTCTTTTAGCAGTCACCATGACTGCAGCGTCCAGCCTGGCTCCATAGCCTGCGACGCCTGCTTGGTCCGTGATCTTTTTGGGTTAGCACGTATAGGTAATCATCTCGAAATATGTAGACCTCATAGTGATAGGCATTTCAAATGCGGCCTAAAGCACGGTCTCTGGGCTACTAAACTCTATAAAGAATTTAGCGCAGCCAATGCTTAGGACTCCATCACCTTATGCTATTTTCCAAAAAATGCAACATTATCTTGCATGAGGACCATTAAGTTTCGACTTAATTATGTGCTATGTTTTCTATGCAAACATAAAAGAATGCAAAAACAAAGCAAGTCGAAAATATGTGAATTATAAATGTAAAAACAAAGATAATTCACAAATTAAAGTCTGCCAGATTTATAATAAAACAGACAAGTATGTACAATACATACTACAATTTGCAGTCTAAATATCGAATTTAGACACACTAACACAAGTTAGAACTGAATTGATATATAAAACAGAGTCTTATATTTAAAATTCAGAATTTAAAATAATAAAATAGACCATATAGGCCAATCTGGTTTTGTGGGAGGCGGCCCAGGCGCCACCAGGCCGAGGTGGCCCACATGGCCAGCCTCAAGGCCGGGGCGGCCCAGGCGCGCCTGCCAGGCCGAGCGGCCCACGCGTTAAGACAAAAGGGGTAGGCGGTTAGGGTATTCATCAGCAGCAAACGCCGCCGCCAGGGAGCAGGCGCTCCAGCCGCCATCGCCAGGCGCTCCAGCCGCCTGGATGCGCCCCTGAGCGTTGGGGCCACACGTGGCCGACTTCCCCGCGCGCCAGGGCCGGAGCGCTCGGCTGTGCAAGGCCGCGTCTTGGCCGGGGTTGGCCCGCGCCGAGGCCAGAGCGCTCGGCTGCTGGGGGCTGAGTCCCGTGCGAGGCCGCACAGTGGCCGAGGCCAGACTGCGCCCGCGCCCACTGGCCGCACGAGGCCGGGGCTGAACCACGCCCGCGCCCGCCGCCGGGGCTGCCGGGGCCATGGTCACGCGTGGCCGGAGTTGCCCATGCACCGACGGGGCCGCACCGGGCTCCCCCGTGGCCGAGCCTGCGCCTAGGAGCGGCTCCTCGCGCCAACGGGTCCACGGCGGGCACGCCCATGTCCGAGCGCACGCCTGTGAGCGCCTGCCTATGAGCGGTTGCTCGTGCCGACGGAGCCGCGCCGGTCTCGCCCGTGGCCGAGGCTGTCTGCTCCCGCGCAAGGCCGCGCCGTGGATGACGCCCCATGGCCGGGTTGGTCCATGCGCGCGTGTGCGCGACTTGCCCGCCCATGCTGGCGCGAGGCTGTTCGCCGCCGGGGCTCGCCCACCCGCGCTGGTGCGCGGCTTGCCCACCCGTGTGGTGGCTACCCCTCACCGGATCTGTGCGTGAGTGTACGGATTGGAGCGCCACCATTTCTGACAAAATTCAGGGAAGCGCGGGCTGCTATTCTTCTCATTTTTTTTTATCTTCCGTGACCAAGATTTGATGTTGTAGTTCCTAATGATGGCCTTCAACGAACATGATTTCTGAAGTACTTACACGGATGGAGGCCGGCCCCTCTGCTTCCAATGTTCTTCAGTCTGCCTTTGCATTGGCCGATTAATCTCAGTAGAGCAAGTGACTGATAACGTGTTGAAGTATACTCAGTGGTAACAAGATTGAGAGAGAGATAAATGACAGCGATGTTCTTTATTGCAGGGAAGACTTGTTTATATACATGTGACAGGGGTCATCACCAAGGGGTGTGTCCCTTGGGGATGTGTTCGTCGAGCCCCTTGGATTGGTCACCATATCACATATAACTTTGTAATATGTTATTTTGTAACAGTTTCGTCTGGAGAGAAGAAAAAAACAAAAATGCACAACGGAACCAGGCCCATCGGATCCGTCTGTTGTAGTACTGGCCACGCAGGGAGCTCTGCCAAATGGACTGGTGTGCGGTGGTGTGTACCTAGACCAGTGGAGCCGGCCCAGTTCGCTTTTTGAAGAAACACACACACACACACAGCTCTGGCGCCCATCTGTTGGCGGTGGCGGCATTTAAGGCCTTCTTCTGTTCGTTACGACCACAGAGAGTATGGGGTCGTTTCCTTTTGCATGCTGAGTCCTGGTCGACGTCTTCTCTGAAGCATGTGGGAAATTAAACTGAGTACGGATCGTTCATAAAGTATGCCAATGCACGAACCGTAACACGGTCGTTCCTAAAACCGCGAAACGCATGCAGCATTATATTTGCAGCAAACAAAACTGATAAAGGTCAATACATATTTATGTCATTTCAGAATGATCAGGACGTGCGGAGGCTACCAGCAGGACAGCTCTCTCTCTCTCTCTCTCTCTCTCTCTCTCTCTCTCTCTCTCTCTCTCTCTCTCTATATATATATATATATATATATATATATATATATATTTGTTCTGCATACTTATGGCAACATACATGTCAGTACAAACATCTGCAGCAGCTGAAAACAAACGCAGTGTTTTAGTTTCCGCAAACCCAGAGAGACAAGAGATGCTGCGACAACTACTGGGCCCTGTTGAATTCGACCGGTACTACTCTCTAATTCTTGGCTGTGGCACAACTGCTGCTGGGTCCTCTAATCTGCTCCGTGCTGCTGTACGTATACAGCAAGCGGTATGGCACACAGTACAGTGCGTGCGAGTGGTCTAAGCTAAGCTAACGACGAACACGAAACATGGAAAATGTGAAGAGCACCCTGACTCTACCACTAACTACTAGTACTAATCAGTAGTACTACTGAGCTTAATTAGCCGACCTACGACCACTAGCCCGCACGCTTCTGGGCTCAGGCCACGCAGTTGAGGCCCAAGCAACCCATCCACAGGCTCCTCCTCGCCGCACGCTTCTGCAAAGAACACAGCCCGAGATGACGAAGTTTTCAGAACACGCAAGCTTTTGTTTTGTTTTGCAGTCGTTGGCTGCGGCATTGCATATATATATGTCTGTCTGCCGTGCCACGTACGTACGTACCCGGCGCCTCGGAAGGCGGGAGACAGCGGCGGCACCGTCGTCGTCGTCCGGCGGCGGCACGCGGTAAAGGTCCTCGTCGACGGGCCTGACAACCACCACCCTGCGGCCGGATCCCTTGGGCGCCGCCGCCGCCGCCACCCTCTTGCGCTCCGCAGCTACGGCGGCGGCGGCGGCGGCGGCGGCTCCTCCGCCGCCGTCGCCCGGGGTCTCGGGCCGCCGCGCCTTCTTGGAAGCCGGCGCCGGCGCCGGCCTGCGGCGCGGGGGCGGGGAGTACCGGAACCAGGCCTCGCTGCGGGCCTCCGGCTCCGGCGCGTACCACCAGCAGGGCTCGGCGGGCGCGGAGTCCGGGGAGGTTGACGAGGAGGAGGAGTAGTAGTTCCACTCCCCGAACGCCGGCACGTGCCGCCGCCGCGCCTTCTCCATGGCCCTCAGAAACAAGAGGCCTGACCGCCTGAGTAGAAAGGAAGGACCTGTGTGCCGTGGAAGGCAAAAGACGATGGAAAGGGGGCAGCAGATCGAGAAGGTAACTAACTAAAAGCAAGCTACGGCGCCGGTGGTGGGAGAAAGGCAGTGGCTGGACGGATGCAAGTAGGAAGGAGTACGTAGTACTTATAGGTGCACGCTCGACTTGGGTTTCGACCCGGCGACCCCCCCATGCGACCATGGCTTGGCAAGGCATCGTCTGGAAGGAGCTGCACGCGAGGCAGGCAGAGTGGCATGGCAGGCCGCAGGCCATAATAAATACTTCTTGGTCCACCCTCCTTCCTCTACGCCTCTACCGCTGCGCAGAATCGGGGGGAGTGAGTGAGAGAGCGAGTCGGCCGGCGCGCGCACGACGGGCACAGTGCGCGCATGCATGCGACACACGAGCCGTGCACTGTGTACTGTACTTGGTGGTGTACGCGCGGCGTGGCGACGCCTGCGCTCGCATTCGTTGCGCAATAGGCTCCACCACCGATGTCCATTCGTTCCAAGGGCAGGCCAGGCCAGGCCCACCCCCCCGCCGAAAAGCCTGCGGACGCTGCACTGAGCGGCAGGCATTGCCGCTGCCGCCCCTCGCCCGGGTCTCCCGTCTCCGTCGTCCCGCAACGCTAGCTCCTTTGCTCTACAACACGTAGCCTGCAATCTCCGTTCTCCACGCCTTCTTTGGCGCCGGCGGCCTACGGCTCTGGGACGAGGGACCCAGGCGTGGGGCGTCGCGCGCTCCAGGACTCCGACCGGCGCGTACCAGCACTGGGCGGGCCTGGGGGCAGGGCGCCGTGGCGCGGCATGCCTCTCTGCTCTCGCAAGCTGCTGCCGCGTCTACAGGCTTTTCGGCGGTGGCCCAGCTGCCCTCCAGTCCTTGAAGACTGCCTGCCTGACTGCACACTGGCTCTCGAGCCTGCTGATCGTATTATATAGTGTTATTTACGGTTTGCCCAGCATTGACACAGCGGGTTCCATACTGCCTTGCTTGGGTTGGATTTGAGCAAATTCGATTTTAATGTTTCGGACAATTACATCTATCCCCCTCCCCTCCCTCTTCTCTGTCCATTGATGCCCAAATAATACGTTCGGCAGGCTCCTGCAGCGCCGGTGTCCAATGTCCAGTCCAGTCTTCGAGGGCAGCAGGGCCACCGCCGGAGAAAGCCTGCAGACGACGCGGCAATGGCACACATGGGAGCACAGGCATGCCATACTACGTACACCAGTGTTACACTGTACTACACCCAACTCCTGCCACAGGCAGGCTTCCTCCATCCATGAATTTGGAATTGCACGCAGCAGAGGAAGGCGATCCCGATCCCGACCCGATCGAGCCCCCATCCCAATCCTTCCATCCATCATAAACGCGCTTCTGTCTCTGCTGCGGCCGCGCGACACTGTTACTACTACCTCCTTGCCGCGCGCCGGCCTCTCTGTACAGTCGGCCGGCGAGGCGAGGCGAGGCGAGGCCGCGCCGCGAGCGCTGACCGGCACTGCACGCCTCCTCGCTGTACCTGTCCTGTACTCCCATGCACCGTGTACTAGGCTACTAGCTAGGAGAAAGATGGTAATTTTAGCAGTCATATGTACAACAAGCTAAGGTAAAAAAAAAAAACCTCTCTACTCTACTCTACGGCCACGCTTCATTCCCTTTTTTCCCCCACACCCCGCCTACACACACCCGTTGACTTGTCTGTCACCTCATGGACTATCTGGATCACTGAACTCAAGTCCTGTCCATGCTTAGAAAAATAGGTTAAAGGCTATTTTGGAACTAAGGAAAGCTTTCTGTGTATTTTTTTGAAACTAATTCATGTGAAGTTACTGTACCATTCCTACGAAATTCCTAGTTCCTACGGAGCTGGAGCTCTAAACATAGACTAATTGATTTTTTTTCTTATTCTAACAAACTATACTCATAAATGATTCTCTGTTAGTTTTTTTAAAGTGTCATGTTGACGCCTTTTTGGAGCGTCAAACACTCAACAAGAACCAGCGGCAGTGCTCTCTGCACAGGCGCGGACGGTCCGCGGCCAGGGGCCGGACGGTCCGCGACCTGGCGCAGGGCTAGGGTTTCCTGCCTAACGGTCGGACGGTCCGCGCATGCGTAGGGGCGGCGAAAGTCACCGGCGGCGCCTGGATCTCGCTCCCGGGAGGGACCCCGTCGGGGAGGAGAGATCCTAGGGTTTGTCTAGGCTCGGCAGGCCGACCTAGACTCCTCTAATCGACGTAGAGTCGAAGAGAAGCGGAGAATTTAGGGATTAAAATACTAAACTAGGGCTAAACTAGAACTAGACTAGAACTGCTCCTAATGCATAAGGTAAAAACGAGTAATAGACTTAATTTGATCGATTGTTGGGGGCTCAATCGGCCGTAGCCCTTCATCTATATAAAGGGGGAAGTCTCGATCCGCTTCGAACTAATTTCCGAGTCAATCCCACGGTTTTAGGTAACACATCCCGCGAGAAACTAGGAACCCTAACTGACTCTGCGCACGCGCGGACCGTCCGCGCCACCACCGCGGACAGTCTGGACAGCGGACCGTCCGACCTCAGGGCCGGACCGTCCGCACGACCTTTTTTGGCTTCTAACATATGCCCCCCTGCTTTTTGGTGAAGGTTGACGAACCAAAAGCATATGAACTAAACCTGATGTAAGTCACCAGCTTTTCCAAAATAGAGATCATTCAATAAAGCACCAATGTATAAAGGCCGTTTTGGATTGTATCTTTCTCGGCCATGACCATTTGATCAATGGATCGAAATGAATAGAATGGAGGTGCCCCCTAGCCTGGATAGACAAAGGGACTATACATGTACCATGGATTCATTGTCGTGCCATTCCACATTTGGGTAGGACAATATACCGACGATGAATAAACGGGTGGAAAGTACCCTGGTCTCATAGGATGAATATACTATGCTTGCTGCGTCGCCTTTTGGGCCATTTTGTTCGGCCGTTTCATTTTAGCAGGTGACCGGGGTTTCTTTGTTGACCGATCACGTGGAACAGTCTTTTTGCTAGCATTTTTGGAGAGAAACTGATCAAAAGTAGGGTCGACTTTGATCAGCCGACTATATGTGCTTTGACCTTGCGTCTTTTTCCTTGCTTCGTGTAGAGGTTGACGCCTTTGGTCATAGGTGGACTGTCCGACTGAGTTAGCTGGACCGTTTGTCTAAGCACCGGATCGTCCGCACGTAGGTGTCGGACCATCTACAATGCTCGGGCTAGGTTGATGTGTTTGGTTCATTAACTGTGCCTGCTCCCCGGCGTCTTCAGACTTTTTAGCCTTCTCGTCCGAAGCCTTTCGAGCAATCTCCTTTTATGATATATCTGACATGCGAGGATCACCAATGACGATGCCCTTGCCTTTGCCTTTATCGGCCATTTTAGGCCGAACCAAGACCTTTTTGCATGTGAGTTCTATTGTATTAACAGGAAAAGGTTGTGTGTCTACTTGCATCTCCTGAAAAGCCAATCGACCCTCATTTATGGTCGATTGTATCTGTCGACGAAAAACATTACAATCATTGGTGGCATGAGAAAAGGAATTATGCCACTTACAATAAGCACGCCTCTTTAATTCATCAGGAGGAGGAATAGTATGAGTTAATTTAATGTTGTCGTTTTTCAGTAACTCGACAAATATTTTATTGCATTTGGCAACATTAAAAGTAAACTTAACTTCTTGTCGATTCTTTCGAATCGACTGTAAAGCAGAACACGCTGAAGGTTTAGCCTGTCCTGGCCAAACTAGTTCGGCGGTGTATACATCCGTGGATTCATCGTTCGAATTATCGTATCCCACTAGATGCATCTTATGGCTAGCCGATTTTGATGTTTCCTTAGTTCGGCTTTCACAGGTCATAGCCCGCTGGTGCAAGTGCACTAGCGAAAAGAATTGGGTGCCATCTAATTTTTCTTTTAAGTAGGGTCGCAACCCATTAAAAGCCAGCCCTGTTAGTTGTTTTTCTGCGACATGGATCTGAAAGCATCGGTTTCTAGTGTCCCAGAATCTCCGGATATAGTCATTAACCGATTCTTCAGGCCCCTGTCGGACTGAGGCTAAGTCAGCCAATTCTAATTCATGTTCTCCTGAGAAGAAGTGTTCATGAAATTTCTGCTCTAATTCTTCGCAAGAGTTAATAGAGTTTGGTGGTAAGGCTGCGTACCATGCGAATGTAGTATCAGTAAGGGACAATGAGAATAAACGAACACGGTAGGCTTCCCCATCAGCCAATTCTCCCAAGTGTGCTATGAATTGGCTTATATGTTCGTGTGTGCTTTTCCCACCTTCACCAGAAAACTTAGAGAAGTCTGGTATTCTATTTCCCTGTGGATATGGCATAGTGTCGAATCGGTGGCTATAAGGCTTCCGATACGATTGCCCTGTACCTGACACACTAACACCGAGTTTGTCCCTGAACATCCCGGCTACCTCGTCTCTGACCCTCTCCGCCATGTCTGGCGACCATCCATTGAGTTTGTGGGTGGAAATCTCAGGTTGCCTGACATCACTCTGTCGGCTTTCCTCCCAGGGATGTTTGAGGTGTGTGTTAGGTGTCCTATTAATGTCACCAGCTCCTGCCCTATACCTCTCAGGCTCTCTTGTGGCCGAATAGTATTCAGCCCTATGTCCATGAGGTGGTATGGCATGATTATAATGTGTTACTGGTGGGGCACCATAATGTTGTTGCGATGAATGTGGGAACTATGCGTATTGCGCAGCTCTCGGCTCTGCGTATGCATATCCGGACGGTCCGACGTAAGGGGCCAGATGGTCCGCGACCTGGCCAAACGGTCCGAAGGTATATCCGGATTGTCCAGCCATATATGGTGCTACGTGGGTAGTCTCGTACCCAGACCGTCTGTCGTAAAGAACTGGACGGTCCGTGATCGGGCCGAATGATCCAGGGCTGTACTCGGACGGATCGATCATATATGGCGTGACTTGGACAGTCTGCGCGTGGACTCGTGTAGAGTCGGATGGTCCGGCGTAATATGTCGGCCGGTTCATGCCATATCCGGACGGTCTGATGTAAGATGGCGGACGGTCTGCAACATATCCGGACGGTCCGGCGTGATGCACCGGACGGTCCGTGATGGGGACGAATTGTTCGGGGTTGTACCCTGGTGGTCTGGCCATGTACGGTGCGACCTGAGTGTTTTGTGTGCGGGCCTGCATCTGGTCGGACGGTCCGGTGAAATACGCCGGACGGCCCGCAGTATAACTGGACTGTCTAAGATGATGCTCAGACGGTCCGGTCGCGTCCAGTACCTGCCGCGTGCCTACTGGTTGCAGTTGTGATGGTGACACGAAAGTGTGCATCAGCATACCATATGATGGCTGGGTCAAGGGTGACCCGTTTATAGCCGATGTGTTTGACGCGGGTGGCTCTGTATTAGACTCTCGCGATGGAAAGCTAGGAGCATCTGATTTCTCATATGCACGTAAATGCATTTTAATAGATTCATCTACATATTGCTTTAACTGATCTCCTCGTTGATCCATGAAAGTCGTAAGAGATAGATCTGGAGTACTTACAGCGGGACCTTGAAGTGGAGGTAGGAGAGATTCCATATCGATCTCCCCTTGACGGATGATTTTCTGGTGGCGATCTACCGTGAAGTGTGACAAGTACTTTTCTGTCGCCTCCTTGCGCCGTTCGGAGAGTTTATGCAGCAGTTCCGCCTCTTTCTTGTCGCGTTGTTCGTTCCATTGCCGCATCACCTCCTTCTCATCACGCATTATGAGGTCTTCAAAGGGTCTTTGGTCATCAGTCGGGAGCGCTTCCATGGCCGGCTTAATGATGTTGGTGGTGGAGATCTTGGTGTGATCCTTAGAACCAGCCATCTATGGGCCGATTTTTAGCAGGTCTAGACACCTAGTCCCCAGCGGAGTCGCCAAAAAGTATGTTGACGCCTTTTTAGAGCACCAAACACTCAACAAGAACCGGCGGCATTGCTCTCTGCATAGGCACGGACGGTCCGCGGCCAGGGGCCGGACGGTCCGCGACCTGGCGCAGGGCTAGGGTTTCCTGCCTGACGGCCGGACGGTCCGTGCCCTAGGGCCGGACGGTCCGCGCGTGCGCAGGGGCGGCGAAAGGTCGTCGGCGACGCCTGGATCTCGCTCCCAGGAGGGACCCCGTCGGGGAGGAGAGATCCTAGGGGTTGTCTAGGCTCGGCAGGCCGATCTAGACTCCTCTAATCGACGTAGAGTCAAAGAGAAGCGGAGAATTTGGGGATTGGAATACTAAACTAGGGCTAAACTAGAACTAGACTAGAACTACTCCTAATGCATAAGGTAAAAACGAGTAATAGACTTGATTTGATCGATTGTTGGGGCTCAATCGGCCGTAGCCCTTCATCTATATAAATGGGGAGGTTTGGATCCGCTTCGAACTAATTTCCGAGTCAATCCCACGGTTTTAGGTAACAAATCCCACGAGAAACTAGGAACCCTAACTGACTCTGCGCACGCGCGGACCGTCCGCGCCACCACCGTGGACAGTCCGGACCACGGACCGTCCGGCCTCAGGGCCGGACCGTCCGCACAGCCTTTTTTGGCTTCTAACACGTCATTAGTTGTTTGAATTTAGGTCTCCTTCTATTTGGTATCCAAAACACGGATTAATGTTTAGTTTAGAGGGTGTTTGGATATCTTGCATTGAGCCTAAACTTTAGTCTGGTCATACTAAAATAATATATTTTAACCAAAATGTTTTCGAGACTATAATTCAAAAGTGTTCCCAATTTTGTCAAATATTTAATGCCACGTTCAATTTATTTTCGTCAATTTTGAAATGTTTTTGTAAATTCAAAGCTCAAATGTTTATTTCCAAAATTTATGGTCACAATTTATGTTCCAAATTTTTATATCAAAGGGAGGGCAAATTTTCAAACAGATGATAAAAAGAAGGGGTAATGGTGCAAGGGACGAAAGTCTTTTTAGACTGAGCAAACTAAGTGTTTATTTTAAAAGGAGGGACATACATGTAAACTTTTTAAAAAACAAGTGTAAAATCAGAGTCGCATCCCCGAATAGGGGCAACCGTGCAATGACACCAAACTAATTACATATTCGTAAGGCAAAATCTATTAACCTATTTAATCCATATTTTTTCATGAGATGCTACAATAAGTATATACTAATCATAGATTAGTTAGGCTTATTAGATTCACCTCATGAATTAGTTATGACTTATACACTTAGTTTTATAATTAGCTAATATTTAATTATCCTAATTAATATCAAAATGTTTGATGTAATCATGTAACTAGAACTAAACTTGTCGATTATCAAAACAAAACACACCTTTATTCTATCCAAGCACTCATAGCAAAACTAAGGGTATGTTTGGTTCAAATTTATGAAAATCCGATGCTGTGATAAAGTTGTTGTGGCCTGTGGGTTGACAACTGCGAGAAAGTTAAAAGTTGTTTGGTTACAACAACAGTCAACAACAGATTTTGTAAGAGCCAGGGATGTATCCTAAACATCTGAATTGTAGGACAAATATAATATTTTAAAATAGGTATGCATAAAATTAGGGTTATTTTTAGTTACGTTGTTAATAATATTATGTAAAACAAGAATACATACTTGTATATTTTTAGCATTATTTTCTTCCTACAACGAAAAAGGAGAAAAAACCTCGAATCCAAATCTGAATTATATATATATATATATATCATTTGAGAAGATACATAAAAAATTTGAGGTTTATTTTTTATGAATCTGAACAAGGTCAATGCTAAAAACAAGAATATGATTCGCGTTGCATGTTTTATATCTTATCTATTCGCAATCAAAGAAAACAACAAAAAATTAGCATCTGAATAAATTTCTGAATCCATCCCTAGTAAGAGCAAGACAATATGACAACCATGCAAGAGGGGCATGCCTAGCCTCTCGGATGAGAAGATTCAGCATTGGTCCATCGATGGTGAGTGGGGCGGTACACCCACGACACTAGGCCTAAGCGTTGTCACGCTTACTCTAACGTGTGCATGACACCCTACATGAGTCGAACACGGCAGCAACAACATCTAAAGTGTTAGGTATTGCATCGCCATCTTTCATTTGGACAGAGCCTCGATGTCATCGAACATTGGCAACATCAGATGGTGGGGATGTGCAGGCGTGGATGTGGAGAGATGAGTAGTGTTGAAGTTTCAACAGGGAAGTGGTGTGATGGTTTAGGCACGACTGAGGTGCGTTTTTGAACACTAGAGTCAGAGTTAGAGAGGCAGCGACAAACCTATCCGCTGTTGTGATGTATCATCAGGTGGGAGTCGAGCAACGAGTCGGGTGGAGAGCCCCCAAATAGAAAGGAAATGGTTTCATCCTATAAAGTGTGACATGTGATTAATATTTTGAAAATTTGGGATGAAAAGAATCTAAAAAATATGGGATGAGAAGAGATTCTAGATTAAACTAAAGGAATATGTACATTCTAGGAATTTGTTGACCTATATACCTTATTAGTTAGGTTTCAGATTTTAAGTGAATATAACTCAAAATAAATCAAATGAACACATCTCTCTAAACCACAGTTTAGGCTGGTCTCCGGCAGCTCTTCTATCCCATCTCTTACACTACCATAATCTAGCCCTTTACCGAGTGCAATTTATCGGACACTCTCGATAAAATAAGACTCTCGGCACATACCTAATTTGCTGATGAAAAAATACTTGACATATAATGTACATATTAACTCAAAATAAATCAAATGAACTCATCTCTCTAAATGTCACACCCGGGTTTCGGGGGCACCAAGACCCGGACGCGAACATAATCACCAAGTGTGCTAGGACCAAGTCTTACACATATGGTGACTCATGGTACAGAAACGAATGTCACAACAATAATATATAACTGTCGGTGTTTCGAAACCCGGGGGGTCCCTGGACCGACGAGTGAATTGTCGTCGCGTGCCCCAGCCCAGATGGGTCGACGCGAGGCGGAACGCGAAGGGGGGAAGACAGGCGTGGGAGAGTGGAACCCGCGGCCTTCGTGTTAGCCCCGCGCCCAGGTCGGGTGCGCTTGCAGTAGGGGGTTACAAGCGTCCACACGGGAGGGAGCGAGCGGCCTTGCGCGAGCGCCGTCCCGTCCTTCCCCGCGCGACCAACCCTCTGTAAGAGGGCCCTGGTCCTCCCTTTTATAGGCGTAAGGAGAGGATCCAGGTGTACAATGGGGAGTGTAGCAATGTGCTAACGTGTCTAGCGGTGGAGAGCTAGCGCCCTAAGTACATGCCATCGTGGCAGCCGGAGAGGTCTTGGCACCCAGTTCGCGTGGTGTCGTGGCCGTCGGAGGAGCGCTGGAGCCTGGCGGAAGGACAACTGTCGGGGCTGTCAAGTCCTTGCTGACGTCCTCTTGCTTCCATAAGGGGGCTGAGAGCCGCCGTCGTCACAGGGCATGCGGGGCGCCATCATTACTCGTATGGTTGAGCGAGCCAGATGGGACGCCGGTCTTGTTCCCCGTAGCCTGAGTCAGCTCGGGGTAGGGTAATGATGGCGCTTCCTGTTGACGTGGTCGGTCCGTGCCCTAAGTTGGGTGAGGTGGAGGCTCCTCCGAGGTCGAGGTCGAGTCTGTCTTCCGAGGTCGAGGTCGAGTCCGAGCCCCCGGGTCGGGCGAGGCGGAGTTCGTCGTCTTCCGGGGCCGAGCCCGAGTCCGAGCCCTGGGGTCGGGCGAGGCGGAGTTCGTCGTCTTCCGGGGCCGAGCCCGAGTCCGAGCCCTGGGGTCGGGCGAGGCGGAGTTTCCTATGACGCCTGAGGCTGGACTTGGCCGCTGTCAGCCTCGCTCTGTCGAGTGGCTTAGCAGTTGGAGCGGCGCAGGATGCGCTGTCTTCCTGTCAGACTGGTCAGTGGAGCGGCAAAGTGACAGCGGTCACTTCGGCTCTGTCGACTAGAGGGCGTGCGTCAGGATAAAGGTGTTAGGCCACCTTTGCATTAAATGCCCCTACGATTTGGTCGGTCGGTGTGGCGATTTGGCCAAGGTTGCTTCTTGGTGAAGACTGGGCCTCGGGCGAGCCGAAGGTATGTCCGTTGCTGGAGGGGGGCCTCGGGCGAGACGTAGGTCCTCCGGGGTCGGCTGCCCTTGCCCGAGGCTGGGCTCGAGCGAGGCGTGATCGCGTCTCTCGAATGGACCGATCCTTGACTTAATCGCACCCATCAGGCCTTTGCAGCTTTGTGCTGATGGGGGTTACCAGCTGAGATTTAGGAGCCTTGAGGGTACCCCTAATTATGGTCCCCGACAATAATGGAGTTCTGTACAAAATAGTTAAATAAATACATCATATGAAGACAACGATCCAACAACCCAAAGTTGACTGGAAGACGATGGCCTAGACCTCTCACGAACTCATCACAACATCCTCCATGCGCCTCATCCTGCGGTACATGTTCTTGACCTGTGTGGGGTGTGAGACAGCAAGGGTGAGCTCACATACGTTCATCGCTCCACAAGTTGTGGGAAATAATGTGCATGAAATCACCAAAGGTGGGAGCTCATGTGAAGTGTAAGGCTTACCAAAGATAGTGTTTCAAGCTGAGCATTGCTTTTAAAGTTGGTCAAAATTTTATTAGTAGTTACTAAGTGTAAGTAGATACCAACCCAAATAAGTAATAGATCAAAATTGATAACAACACCCACAATGCAATGCATATGACAAATTAAGTTTAGTTCCATAAGTTAATCATGTGAGGGTCCGAGCCGTTCATGACCGCAAGCACGATTGATATACCAGTTTTACACTCTGCAGAGGTTGCACATCTTTACCCACAAGTCGTGTTACCCATTTTCCATGGAGTTGATCAGACCCCATACACCTCTACCAAGGAAGCGAGGTAGGGTACCACTACAAGGACTTTATAAAGTTCCACTAGCTTTAAAAAACCCGCTACAGTTTCTAGGAAGCCCCAATGTAGGGATCCCCCGTCTGACCGCCATCGCAGCAAAATCAGCCCGAGAATCTCCCTACAGCGACCACTCCCCTACTGTCCTTGCCCTTTCGGGTAAGGTAGTCCTCCACTAGCTTTCCTAATTAGTCAGCCAAGGGCATCCCATACCACCCTTATGGTAGCACTGTTTTCCCGGGTGGTTCTCCATGTTCCAATTAACAATATGGTCTTATCATAAATAATAATTAAACAAAAACATAATTGGAACATGATCATAATAAAACATTAGTTTCCCAAAACTAGGTAGAGCAATAGCAAATCTACCCAATAGTTCATTTGTCTACAAGGTGAGGGATAAACAATGCTAAGAAAACCTATTAGGTCCCATCAAATTAATCTGAGCATGTCACAGTGATTAATAGCGAACATTATTAGGTAAAAAGGTGTGATCAAGGGCACAACTTGCCTAGGACTTAAGATTCCAGTTACAAGGATGATCTTCAGATTCTCGTGACCTCACTGCCATTCATAGTAATACAAACAAACATGGTATAGGAAAAATTAACATCACACCAAATATAAGCACAAACTGCATAATAATATTCTATGTGTCGCTACGATATCGTGGGTTCGAGAACTACTAAATTTGGAGTTATGGTTCAAAAAGATGCAGTTTTCTGAGGTTTTAGGTGTTTAAACAATAACACTATATCCTTTGTTGATTAATAAAAATCATGTGAGAAATACATTAAAGAAAAACTAATTCAATCAGTAATTTAAGTTATAGACTAATTGGAAGTCATATTTCCATCAGTCGTGGAGGAATCAGTTACCATATCACATTTAACTTGCATTAGCAAAGTTTATTTGATAACTAGAGGTTAAACAAATTAATTATTTATTTTTTGAGAATATGTTTCATGACAAAATAGAGTTACTAAAGTGTAGGCCAAATCATTATGAAGTTGACGCAACTCGAACGGATCAAATCGGAGTTATATTACTTAAGTTATCGATTTACTAAAGTTTACTAGATTACCTTTCATTTTAAAATCATTTCTGAATAAAATCAGAACATAGTTACTAATACAATAAATGCAGGGGCTAACACATAAGATCTAGGGACCCGTCTGTGAATACTTCTAGCTGACAGGGGACGGCGGGTTCATTTTATTAAAACACAGGGTCTCTTTTGTAACATGCACATGGCGAAAGGGTAAGGATCAACCAGAGCCGTCCGATTGTATTCTAACGGGTTAGATTAGAACTACCCATGAAATGAAGGGGTACACAATACAAATCCTTGGATCCCTGATTCACGGTTCAGATGCAATCAGGTTGGATTCAAAACCCCATCCATAGATCCACGCATCAACGGTGGAGGATCCGCAGATTGAACTGGTATCCCCATGTTTAATCCGGCCCAATCATCAAACGATCAACGGCGCGCAAGCCCCAAGCTAAATAGGTACACTAGGCTCAATCTTCGCCGTTCGTCACAAATCCAACGACGAACGCCCTTTCGTCCACCCTTGGTAGCACGGCACGGAGAGGTAAACAAGGCACCGCCCCGAGCTTGCCGAGACAATGTGCCTAGGCGCTAATGGTGCACTAGATCACGGACGGATAGGTACAATTCGCAATTCAAAGTAAGGCGAATGAATAAAGGTAGCAATTACCGGTAAATCCCCAACGTCGAATCATAGCCACGTTAACAGGCGAGACCGAGGCGGAGCTGGTACTCCAGCGAGCAATTCACTGGACACCGAAGGCCTCCACGGCCAAGCACTTGCCCGATCACAAACCACGCACACCGGCGATTCTCCCAGACCCCACCATGGACACTAAGTGGAGGTGGAGATGATGGACCATGGTGGCGGCATCACATCCCTCATTCCAAGCGGTGCAATGGTGCCACGGGTTCCCATTGTCTATGGTGAAGGAGATTGCGGGGCCTAGCTTTTATACACCGGAAGGGACCGAGTCCGAACCAAGGGAGGAGGGGCCGGATCACAACGGATTGTCGCGGGCGTCGCATGGAAGTCGGCGGCTTGTTGCTGTCGAGATGGGGAGAAGAGAACTGAGCACTGGGCCCCAACGTCCAGTGTCTCAGGCATGATGCACATGCAGGCACCCGAGAGACCGAGTAATGGGCCCGGAACGTCATCCACAGGCGAGGAGGTGAGCGGGCGCCCAATCCGACTAATGAGAGGGTCCCGCCCGTCAGTGGGCGCCAATCGTGAGGGCGAGGCGCGCAGGTGGGCTGGTTGGTGGCCGAGTTGGGCCGGCTAAAAGTAAATCGGCCTAGCACTAGGTTTTCTCTTTTCTTTTTTTTCTATTTTCTTTCCCAATTTCACATTAGATTCAAATTTAAATTTCGAATTAATTTCAAATAGAGTTTAAACTTAAAGTATATTTAAGTGCCCAAACAAAAACTCCAACATGTTATACATGGTTTATTTTATTTTATATATCAAATATTTATTTAGTCAAATGTTATCCCCTTTAGATAAGTAGTACTTTGAATGTGTGCCAAGATCAAAGGTTAATAAATATTCGTTGCTTATTTTAGAATGAATAAATGTTTAATCTTTATTTTAAGAGATGTGTTAACTAGTTAGTTATACAATTCAACAAATAGATAATTAAATAGAATCCTTTTATTTAATGACTATTATAAAACATGTTTATTTTAGTAAATGTAGCTTCCACGCAATGAACTTCATAATATAAGGTATTCCAATTCAAAAGCTTTGGAGAATTTTAATACATTCCCAAAATAATATTTTAGGTGCTACACTAAACCACAATTTAGGATGGTCTCCTACAGCTCTCTTATCATGTCTTATCTCATCATCCATTTTAAACTTCACTCGATAAACAATACTTTATATAGTACAAAACAATATTTTACATGGCCATATACACGATTTACTGGAGTCAGACTTAGAGGGTGTTTGTTTGAGATTACAATCTGTACAGATTATATAATCCAACAAATTTTGAATTAACACTTAGTTTAAAATTTATTAGATTATATAATCTGGATGGATTATACCTAAACAAAAACCAGAAAAAACCCTACCATGTGCCCGCACAGGGCATGGCGGCCCCATCGTCGTCGGGACGCAACAATTCGGACGAGCGAAAGAAGTAGAACCAACTGTTGGGCGAAGACCGTGTCGTGTGTGTGAGGTTGCTCTGGTCCACTTCGCTCAGTCTACAGTCTGCACTCGTGGCTCTAGTCACTCATGGAGACATCAATGGCCGGCTAGCCCAACCAACGCTGCTACGTACCGTCAGACGTCAGTGCAGTGCTAGCCCTGACGTCTGAGTCTGACGAGATGGCCATGGCCCAACAGGCACCAGTGCGCGACGAATGCGAGCGCAGGCAGGCAGGCAGGCGTTGCCACGCCGCGCGTACATCATGAACAGTGTACACCCGTCGTGCGAGCGCGCGCGCGCCTTGCGTCGAGTCAACAAAGGCTCAAAGCAAAGCAGCTCGACCTCACTGCCTGGGTATGGTATGGCATGCGCAGCGCAGCGCAGCGGTGGACCGAGAAATTTATGGTCTGCCATGATGCCACTCTCGCCTCGCGTGCAGTTCCAGTCAGTGACTCCTCAGGGCATGGCATGGCATGGGGTTCGAAGCCGAAGCCGAAGCCGAAGCGCGCATTTATAAAGGAGTACTACGATCTCCTATAAGTGCATGTGCATCCAGGGACAGGGAGGCACAGTCCTCTTTGCCTTCCATCGGCTTCCGAGACGACAGTGTCAGCAACCCGGTGGCCGCTGGTCCTTCCGGTGCGAAGGATTCTGATAGCGTGTTAATGCCGCTGGGGCCGGCGAGGAGGCCGAATACTATGGTAATGGGCCGAGACTGGGTGAACTGAGGGGCTGCGGTCATCGGGTTATGTAAAGGCTTGTTTCGATTCTCTGTTAAGTTAAAATCTCTCATAATCCATATTAACCCCTTCAATTTATATAGATTGAAAATAATCGAGCAAGTTCTAATAGAGATAGCCATTACTTAAACTGGATAAACCATGGAGGATAAAAAATTACTTTACCAACTATCTTCTTCTCTTCTCCATGTGTTCTCTCTTCTACCTCCATGATCTGTTCTTCTCTGTATTGGAGGAGTAGCTGACAATTGGTATCAGATTCAGCGGTTCTTAGGCTGGCGCACGGTTATTACACCCGTCGTGCCAAGCAGACGGGACTCATGGAACCAAATCTCAAGCTGGCGATGGAGGAACAATCAAGGACCCTCTGCGACATCAGTGATTGATTGCTGGCACAGGACGCACGCTGGACTCGACTGGAGTCCACCGTATCCCAAAACTTAGCGTCGATCCAGTCGCTGGAGGCAGCATTTGCCCAAGCAGATCCATCTACGTCGCGGACGGATCTGGCGACCCAGCTGACGGAAACGGCCATTTGTCGAGTCGGCGGCGAATACACGCGTGGGGGCTCTGGAATCCGCCACCGCCGCGTTCGAGTCATGGCGCCCATTCGTCGAGGCTGTCGTGGACGACATCCGGTACTCCGTTGAGCGGCTGTGGGGCGATTTCTCCAAAGTCGCGGCTCCGCCGAATCGCGCCCGACCACCGGCATTTCCACAACGCCGCCGGAGTACTCGGACCTCTTCCTTCGGCTGCGGAGCGCTTCTCACCTGCTACCGCCTACAAGGCCGACGGCCCGTATGGGCACCGCGCGGATCACGACCATTGGGAGACTGGTTTTGGGCACATATATACCCAAACCCATCTTCTGCCCAATGTTATGCCCACTTGCTGGTTTCAATCTCCCTACGATCGCATGAACCCTCTCCATGATCATACTGATAATCTAGTGACCGAGGTTCAGCTTCCTTCCGATCTGGATAAACTGCCTAGGGTCAACTTTCCTAGTTTTGATGGGGAACATCCTAAATTCTGGCAAAAACTTCGTGAAGATTACTTCGCAATGTACGAAGGTTCATCCCTCAGTGTGGATACGGGTGTCTACAATGCATTTCTCCGGTGCAGCTGCTAGGTGGTTGCAATCCGTATAGCCTCAGCTAGCTTCTGCTACATGGGAATAGTTTGGGTATATGTTGAGGGAGCGTTTTGGGAAGGATCATGTCATATCCGGTTTTAAGAGAAAAACCGAATATATAGCATATGTGTGTCAGGATCTTTTTTCATACATATGTTGACATCATAAGTGTAATATATCAAAAAAACAATGTCTAAAAGCGTAAATAAAGATTATATTAACATATTACACTTCAAACATACATAATGTCTTAACCTTTATTATTCATCAAAGTACAACAGAACATGGACATCTTTTCACACGAAGATGACCGAGGAAATCACTAGACTAGCATCCATCGAGTTCATCATCTAAATCTTCATCTGCAAACTTCTGATCCAAAATTAAGCAAGAGTGAGCTCACCTATGATTGAAGCTCAACAAGTGGGGTGAAAATGTAAGGTTAACAAGGTAAGGTCAACATTTTATTATCACCACCTAATTACTAGGTATAAGTAAATACCAAACCCAATTAAGCATAATTCATCATCAGCATAAGCTCAAACCACTTGAGCAAGTACCATCAACATAAAGCTCAACCTCTTGAGCGAACCACTTAAGCATACCGCTTAAATAAAACAGATCACGATTTATTTCTATCTTCAAGTTCAATTATCATGTGAGGGTCCAGGCTGCTCATAACCATGAGCACAACTTTTATATCAGTTTTACACTCTGCAGAGGTGGCACAACTTTACCCATAAGCCGTGTATCCCCTCTAGCTTGGGTCAGCCAAGCCCGTAAACACTTCCGAGGTGAATGGCTAGGGATCTACTATGAGGCTTTCATAGAATACACTCAATACAAAGCAACCCACTAAGGTTTTCACGTCAGACCCTCTGGGCGAGGTATCTTAGCCAAGACTACCACCCCATGTTAACGTGAGCTGCCACCAAACCACTACCGCCCCTCTTGCCCATCTTTCAGATAAGGTTGCTAAGTACTAAGCATACAAAGCTAATTACCAAAGCCAAAGCCTATGATAGCACTCGTGGTTGCACTGTTTTCCTGGGTGGTTAATCTATGTTCCAATTATCACAATATAATCTTGCTTAATCATCGGATTAACAACAATATTGTAAACTTACCATTTGGAACATTAATATCATCAGTAGGAGTACCGATATAAAGTTAAAGTTGTAGCAATAGCATAGCTACTTGATTAGATCATAACCCAGGTTAAACAAGGGATAAAGTTGGAAAAGTTAGATGTATCTGACTAGATAACCCATCAAATTATGCACATATCCAAAAGTAAACTTCATTAAATGTATTGTATGTGATCAGACAGAATATGTAGGGAAAGAAGTTCACTTGCCTTGCTTATAGAAAACTTGAGTTTCTTCCACGGAATATATCCCGATTCTCAACTACGGCATCAATCACTGAACATCACATCAACAAACAAACAAACACCACTCAATAACATACAATATTCACCATAGACAAAGCTAAAAGAAAGTGTAACGAAAAGAGCATTTGCTTTTCAAAAACATCACAAGCAACGGTTATAACAAAAAGACCCTCTTTTGCAAAAGATTTGGTTCATACTTATAAAACAAGACATAAGTTTGGACATAATTTAATATAAAAGTATAAACATTAGATAAACCCTTTTCATCTTTTTAGAAAAGACATACATTATATATCTAAAGTTATAGGTTCACAAGATTATAAATACATTATAAAACATTAATAAACATTTATTTATAAAAAACTAAGGTATAAACTTAGATTAATTTTATCTTTGATTTATTTAGAAAACACATGATGAATATTTAATTAAGAAAACTATACTCAAGATCAATATATAAACTAACATTTAAATTATAAAAAGATCATGAACACTAATTTCTTTATTTTATCATTTAGGAAAAACTAAGTGGTATATATAAATAATCTGGACACAATTTGGTGGATGGATTAGTCCTAATTAAAAAACTAATTAATTCATTTTAAATTGGAACAAATGATCTAATTCATTAATAAGAAAACTATGTTCGACATTATAAACTATCATTTTATTTTTATTAGAAAACACATGGCATATATTTTTTATGAAAACTATATTCAATACAAAATATAAACTATGCCGTGGGGACGTGGGGCGCTAGCGCTGTGGCGCACGCGCGATGGGGCTGGCCACCAGCGGCCATCGCCGGAGCAACGACGTGACTTCGTGCTTGGCGGTGATGCGCATGCGCGAGCAGGCTCCTGCGCAAGGATGTGGCCAGGACGAGGGAGGGTGGCGTTCTTCACCTTGGAATGGAGAGCTCGTACAAAGAATGTCACAGCAGATTGTGGAGCTCCTTCGCGCGACGACGAGCGTGACACAGGGCGAACATGATTATGCCCCTGTTTAGTTCAGCTTCTAGGCGGCTTCTGGCCGCCAGAAGCAGAAGCGGCTCCCAAATGCCTAGATTTTGGGCCAGCTTTTTGGCGCCACGCTTCGCTCAGAAGTCGCCCGCCTACAGGAACCAAAAAGCCGCCCTCAGTTAGCGTCCGCTGGAAGCCGGGCTCATTTCGCTAGGGTTCGACTACGCGACGCCATAGCTCTCTCCCCTCGCAACTCCTGCCGCCGCCGCCGCAGCGGGACGCGGGCCTCGTCCGCAGTCCCTCTGCTTCTCCCGCCGCCTTCCTCGTCGTCTTCGCAGGTACGAGGTTCCTATCCTCCATGCTGTTATGAATCCGCCTCGTCGTCTTCGCAGGTCCGTGACCGTTCAGTTCGCTAGGGTTTTGACCGCGCCGCCGCAACTCCGTCGCTAAATCCCGTAGGCATCATCAAGGTTGGACTCCTCCCCCATCGCATCTCGTCGTCTTCGCAGGTACCATATTCGTCACCTCCATCTCGACCCTCTCTGCTGTGCTGTTATGGATCCGTTCCTCCCCCATGTACTGATTAGGGTTTAGGTTGAATCCACGTCCGTGCTTAATACTTTCCCCCTCTATTCACGACTATTTCAGAATGGGTTACTAACGATTTACGTGTGACATGTGATCTTCAGATTTCGGCGACTATTCGGGTTCTTCCTGTTGCGTCCGAAGATCCAGTGGTAGTAAGGTGATGTTAAGATCAACTTGTTGGTTACTTTTACTGCTTTTCTTGGTGTGTATGTATTCAAAGATCCAGTGGCAAATTTGTTCACGGTTTAGGGGAATCCATTGACAGTGTGTTTTCACTTTTATTAATACACACTTGTATAGTTTATTGGTACTTCAACCCTAGTTTAGTTTGTTAGCAGGCGAGGCAATTCATGTCAATACGCCTAATTTAAGTAGATTGTCCCCTGTCTAGTATACTAACGACCTAAATCCACATCAGATGGATTCAGCAGACTCCATAGCCGACAAGGCAATTGGAAGGATGCAAGAGATTGCAGACAAGATATTTTCCGTAGCGAGGGAAACAATCCGTCCTGGATGCGGGTTGCCCTCATTTGACGCTACCAAACTTCATGTAGCATTGGAGGACATTGCTTGCATGCTGGAGCAAGACTCTCTGGTGTTGCAAGAGTATTTGGACAAGGTCAACAACGTTAACAACCAACCTTACACCAACTACGAACCCTCAGACTTGTCCTCACCACCCCCTGGTGACAAAGGCCTAAGTGAAGACTAGGACTTTGCCGAGCACTTTGAAAAGTTTTGGGGTGTTGAATATGACTCAGATCAGATGCCTTCCTTTAGTGACAATGAGGTTTAAGGTAGTACATGGTAAACATGTTAGGGTATAGGGTTTAGGGTTAGTCCAATAGGAATAGACTTTTGGTTAGTGCGCAGGTGTAATCTGTTCCATGTGTTTTGTGTCCATGAACAAGTGGATTAATTTGCAGTGTGGTATGTCTATGTAATAAGTCCAACCTGAATGTTACTACTTCTGCTACTAGCTTATGCTATTATGGTACCATAATTGTGTTAATTTGATTTGCTTCTTATTTCGCCTGCAATTCGTAGTTCTATAACTGTATACTTGTTTTGCATTAGATGGAGAAGTCTGGCAAAGTTATTGCAAAGTGGGACGCACACAAGAGCAACTAAAATATACATAGAAATTTGTGTAGAAGAGGTCAATGCACGCAACAGGCACAACACTTTCTAAATGCAGAAGGTTATGCTAACCTCATTAGGAAGTTTAAGGAACGCACTGGACGCACGTACATGAGGGATCAAATGAAGAATAGGTGGGACTCTTTAAAGAGAATGTACATGCAATGGAAAACACTTAATGAAAGGGCTACAGGTCTTGGTCGAGACCCTCATACTGGTTCAATCAGTGCACCAGATGAGTGGTGGGCTAAGCAAAATGAAGTAAGTAGACTATTTTTTTAGATTAGGAATAATGATCGGCATCTGAAAGTAGGGAATTCCATTTAATGCAGGTAATGCCAGGGTGTATCCAATTTAAAACAACCCCGCTTGAGAATGAGGACAACCTTAAGATTATGTTTGGCCCCATTGTGTGCACCAATAAGACAACCCTTGTTCCTGGAGTTGAGGATGCTAATTCATCTTCTGATGGTCACGAAGAAGAAATTGTAGGTGGCGGTGAAAACAGCACACCTGACCCTAGATCAATTGGGAAAGGTAAGCGTAAGGTGTTCCATGATTCTCCTAAACCTAAGAAGAAAAGGGATGTCAAGGACAAATACATGAAACACCTTGTCGAAGCTTATGAGTCTAGGTCCTTGTGCTCTAACATGTCCATAACTTCATATGAGAACGACCCCGTTTGTAAAGAGGTTGCTGCTCAATTACAACAAGTGATTGAAGATGGTGCACCGGAAGGAAGCGACTTACATTTCTTTGCGACTCATTTGTTGATGGAAAAACGTTACAGAGATGTCTTTGCAACCCTAAAGACCAAAGAAGGAAGGAACGCTTGGCTGCGCCGTGCATACGAGAAGAATGAGAAATCAAGTTAGGTGTCCAGGAAGATAACTGTTCGGCCGAAAAGGATGCTGGTGCTCTTTGCTGGTGGTCTCAAACCTGTTGGTTGTCCAGTTAATGTTTCTAAAAGTCTGTCATATGAGTTTTTATCCTGTAGTCTTCTTAGAAATTATGTGGTATGAGTGTTTTTTTCCATTGGAGAAGTTTATCATTTATTCGAGTTGAACTTCAGTTTACAATAATAATAGTTGTATGTCTGTGAACAATGTCATTGTGTTAAACATATTGTACTTCAACAAGTTTGTCCGTGAGTTTGTTTGTATGTTCAAGTTCTTATTGTAGGAATCTGGTTATTGTTTCTATGTTGTAGATGGCTGAGCCTCATACAGACTCATATGATGATGAGAGGGATGGAGAATTACTAATTGCACTGTTTGCTGTTGAAATTGGGGGGAGCTCGCCAAGTGGGGTTTGCAGAAGAACCATGGTTCAAACATGTATCCAATGGGTTGAGCGAACATTGGAGAGTAGTGATGATTGCTTCGACATGTTTCGCATGCGTCGAACAATGTTCCGTCGTTTGCATGACACGTTGGTGCAAAATTATGGACTAGTACCAAGTCGTGGTGTTAATACAACAGAAGCGTTAGCTATTTTCTTGTGGGCATGCGGGGGTCCACAATCATTTAGGCAGATAAGGAATAAGTTTGGTCACTCATTGGAAACTATAAGTCGCAAATATAGTGAAGTCCTTAATGCAATATATAGGATGTCTACTGACGGAATCAAGCCGAAGGACACAAATTTCATAGAGATTCACCCTCGATTACGAGAGACTAGATTCTGGCCGCATTTCAAGGATTGCATAGGAGCCATTGATGGAAGCCACTTTTCCGCGTCTGTCCCGGCCACGGAGCAAGCAAAGTATATCGGTCGTCATGGATACGCATCACAGAATGTCATGGCCGTTTGTGACTTCGATATGAGGTTCACATTTGTTGTCACGGGTTGGCCAGGTTCAGTGCATGACACTAGAGTGTTAAAAGATACTTTGATAACGTATGCGGATAGGTTCCCGCATCCACCGGAAGGTATAACTATTTTTTACTTTTGTATCATACTTTATGAATTTGTGTCATATGTATTGAAGTTAACATTTATGTTTGTGTAGGTAAATACTATCTTGTGGATTCAGGTTATCCGAATAGAAAGGGATACCTTGCACCTTATAAGGGTCAGAAGTACCACATTTTAGAATGACAAAATGCGAGACAACCTGTTGGTAGCAAAGAAGTTTTCAACTATGCACACTCTTCGCTACGTAATGTTGTAGAACGATCGTTTGGGGTGCTTAAAATGAAGTGGGGAATTCTTCTTAGTCTACCTTCGTTTTCGCTGAGGAAGCAATCGAAGATAATTATTGCTTGCATGGCATTGCATAACTTCATTCGAGACAGTGCTCTACACGATCGAGACTTTGACCAACTTGTACCTACTAGCCATGCTCACGATGTACCCATAGGTGAGAGTAGTAGTAGCACATCAGATGAGTTAGACATGAGTGCATTTCGAGATGCAATTGCTAATGCATTAGTGTCGTAGTTTAATATGTAAATGTACCGATAGTTCTGTTGTAACGAACTCTACTAATGTTAATGTAATGACCTTCATGGTGGTTCGGTGTTTATATCTGTTTACTTCTTTGAATCAGAATCTACAATCTCAGAATCTGCGTATCCAAACACCCAGATTCTAACCACCAGCTTTTCTCCACAGCAGGCGAACCAAACACCTAAATTCTAACCACCAGCTTCTCTGCACAATCAGCTTTTCTCCACAACCAACTTTTCAGAAAAACTCTTTAGAAAAAAGCCGAACCAAATAGGCCCTGTGTCATAGACGTGGCGCGACAGTTGGTGAGGCTCGCGGCAACGCAGGGACTGAGCGGTGAGCACAGTGCGGCTTCCTCCGCACATCGACCAGCACAACACGGTGGGGTGGCGTGGCGTCGACGGCGAAAGGTGAATGCTAGTGGCGCTGGGGCACAACGAACGCCGGTGAGGGGCAGTAGCACAGCACGGACAAGCTGAGCAGAGCAGGGGAAGGAGCTTGGTACGACACAGTACTGTGAATGACAGCGGGCAGTGCTATGAACTCTGGCGACGGCGCCGGATGGTGTGGGGAAGCTCAGGAGTCGCGCTGGCGGCAGAGAACCGGAGAAGCGGCAGCGCTGCACTATGCTCGTGATGGCTAAGAGCAAGAGTGAGAGTAAGGCTGCATACCATGGCGAGGCTCGAGGTAGCTTATATAGGTGCACGACTAGAAGACGAAGCATAGAAGGTTGTGGGGAGTGGAGGAGCAGCTGCGCCACTTGATTCCTTAGAGAAATGGACGAGCAAGAAACTCTAGACACTAATGGTGTCGAAGAAAGGAAGAGTAACGGCTGGAAAGGGGAGAGAAAGGGGAGACGTCGCGAACGAGCTACTGCGCGACGCCAATGCTGTGCCATCAGCCGCCACCGATGTAGCTGCGCTAGGCCCCTGGCCGCTGGAGCTCGCGCCGTACGCCACTATTTCTTGCTGGCTGCTAACGTCCCAAGAAGAAGACGATGTGTTCTGGTTTCTTTTTTTTTCGTTTTTTTTTCAATTACAAATTCCTTTTCATTAATTATTTCAGAGAATACCTATATCTATTTATATCCCAAAAATCAGAATAAATCCAATTCTATTATTAGCAAAATAAAAAAACTTATTTGCAAATAAATTATTTTAGGACAATTTCATTATTTAAATAAAAGGTTCTTCATATAAAGGAATAAAATCAAATAAAATGGAATTTTGCAATTACTTACATACAAGATTTACTAACATATCGAAATAAATATTTTTCACAAAAAAAGATTCTAGAAACTCATTATATTTTTATATAAAGAAATTCCACACCAAGGGCTAAATCCAAAATAATGTATAAACATATATATCAGAATAAATCTAATGATATTACCTTCCAAAAATAATATTTTACCCATTCATCATTATTTTATAAAATGAGATTTTATCACAAAACTAAATCCAATAATTTTATTACAAATCAAGTCAAATAAAATTGTGCTTCGTCATATATGTAACAAACACATGGAAAATTTTAATCTATACAAGAAATTATTCAGTTTATCAATATCACCATCTCCTTAATTATTTAAAAACATAAACATTTTTCCTTTCTATTTGAAATGAATAATATAAACTAAGTTACCTTTAATTGATAGACTTAGGGTGTTACAGATCAACATGCTCTTTTGGTCAGGTAAATGTTTAGCATCAAACAACATGGAGCCGTAGCTGAATACATTGACCAATTCGCTGAGCTAGTAGATCAATTAAACAGCTACCAAAAAATGTTTGACCCCCCTTTATTATACCATGAGAATTTTAGATGGTTTACGTTATGACATTAAATCCATGGTTATGATTCAGCGCCCAAAAGACTTGGATACTGCCTTTGTTTTTGCTTAATTGCGGGAGGAGATTGTGGAGAATACCAAGAAGGACTTTAAAAATTTTGATTATGGACATTCGGAGAAGTCTTATGCTCGGGGTTCATTGCCTCTGTCTCCTCCACCTTAAGGCACCCAAGCAGCAGGGCGGTATTCAGAGCCAAAGTCACTTATTACTGCTCAAGCTCAATCGGGTACTAATCGCTTGTCTTCTATCTATGCTTACTGTTGACGCCTTTTTGGAGGCGCCAATCACTCAACAAGAACCGGCGGCGGTGCTCTCTAGTCAGGCGCGGACGGTCCGCGGCACAGGGCCGGACGGTCCGCGACCTGGCGCGAGGCGGCGGTGCTCTCTGGTCAGGCGCGGACGGTCCGCGGCCTTGGGCCGGACGGTCCGCGACCTGGGCGCAGTAGTGGTGTCTTCCCTGCGTCACGCCGGACGGTCCGCGACCTGGCGACAGGGTGTTGCCTTCCTCCTCCTTGCTGGAATCTAGATCTCGTCCCCTGGGGGGAAGGGATCTTAATGGTGCCCTGGGTCAATAGGTCACCCAGGGCATCCCCAGACGACGTGGAGTCGCCTAAGAATTAAGAGATCAATTCGAGGAAGAGGTCTTGGATGGACAACTAGATCTTGCCCCCCGGGAGGGGTGAGATCCTAGGGTCGTCTTGGGATCGGCAGGCCACCCAAGACGGATCTAGACGATGTAGAGTCGAATAGGGATGGAGGTGGATATGTGGAAGACTACAACTAGAACTATGTTACATCTACTCTTAGGGCAGGAAAAGTAAATAAGGTAATTGGTTCGATTGGAATGTGTTCGGGGGTTCTCAATCGGCCGTACCCCTTTATATTTATAGGGGAGGAGGTCTGGACCTTTTCCTAAGAGATAGCAACTAACTCCCACGTGATTAGATGGATAACCACGCACGAGATAAGGATAAATATCCGAGTTAATCTTATCTCGGGACACGCGGACCGTCCGGGCCTAAGGGCCGGACCGTCCGCTCATTTTGGTGTCCAACATATGCCCCCCTGCCTTTTGGTGGAGCTTGGCGAACCAAAAGCATCAGTGAAAACTTCGGAAACAATTGACCTCATGAGCTTTTGTTCCCGAAGTAAGGACTCAGCTCGATGCAAGTCATCGGCTCTTGCGATCAGATAATATAAATATTTGATGGAACTTTAATGCACAGAGGCCGTTTCGGATCGCATCCTCTTCGGCCATGTCTACCTGATCAACCTGTCAATAGGCAAAAACTTGTGGTGCCCCCCAGCCCAAATAAGCAAACGGATTGGGCCAGTAATATGAATTCATCGCCGTACCACCCCACACATGAGCAGGACAACACATCGGCGATGGATAGAACGGGACGCACCATGCTATCCCCGGAGGAGGATGACAAGGCGATCTTGGTTGTGCTACCTTTTGGGTCCGTTTAGTTGGCTTTTGCTTTCGCACAGATCGCCCTTTTGACTTAGTCTGCTTTATTGGCCGGTTGTGTGAAACGGCCTTCTTCGTATATTTGGCAAGCAACTGACCAAAAGTAGGGCCGACTCTACTGAGTCGTCCAGACGTCTTAGTAGTATTTTGTTTCCTAACACTTGTTTTGGAACCTTGTGGTCCGGTGGTCTGAGGTTGCTGCTTCTGACTGTCTGCGGACCGTCCGACCATTATAGCCGGACCATCCGCTCCTGTCTCGGACTGTTCAGCCTTAGTACCCGGATCGTCCGGCGTACGTAGGACAGGTGACCGTGATCGGGTGTCCGATCGTGCTTGCCCCCCGGTGCCTCCGGTCTTTCTTTTGTCCGGAGTCTTCCGAGTAACCATTCTGCATGACATATTTGGTGTGCGGGGATCACTAATGACGATATTTTTATCTTTGCTTTTATCGGCCGCACAGGGCCGAACTATGACTTTTTTGCTTGTCGGCTCTAATGTGGTGGTAGGGACAGGTGGTCTGTCAATCCTTACCTCCTTTTGAAACCTCAACCGGCCTTCGTTTATAGCCGATTGTATTTGCCGACGAAAGACAGCACAATCATTGGTGTTATGAAGAAAGGAGCCATGCCATTTACAATATATACGTCCTTTTAATTCTTCAACCGGAGGAATTATATGTGATAATTTAATATTACCATGTTTAAGCAACTCATCAAATATTTTATCACACTTAGTAATATTAAATGTGAACTTAACCTTTTCCTTTTGTGTCGAGTGCGGGTGAGAGCGAACAGAAGGTTTGGCCTTAGTGGGCCAAACAAACTCATGTGACCTTTTTGGTTCTTGGGGCTTGGGTGGCCGGTTATATTTATGTCGGCCTTCCGCACTAGGCGGATCACAGGTGACTTCTGGTGCTCCGGACGGTCCGACCTGCACAGTCGGACGGTCTGCGGGTGGATCGGACGGTCCGGTAATATCCTCGGACTGTCCGGTCACGTCAGGCAACACCTGTGACCCTTGTGGTGGGCTCTGTGTAACTCCGGACTGTCCGGCGTAGGGTGCCGGACGGTCTGACGGAGGGCCGGACGGTCCGCAATTGTGTGCGGACGGTCCGGCCGTGCCCAGGGTTGACTCACCATTTAGCGAAGATGGTGATGATGGTCGTCCTAGATATGAGTCCATCAGCATACCAGAATATGGCTGGGGAAACCCATTTGCCGCCGATGTGTTTGGCGCAATTGTTTCATCGCCTAATTTATGTGATAAAAAATTAGGCATGTGAGTTTTTCCTAATGCATGTGCCATCCTCTCTATATCCTCCGTGATACTTTTAATCCGATTATCAAAAGAAATTTTAATAGATGGAATATCATCGGCTGACCTGGCATCACCTATTGTGGGGAGCTGTTGCAGCACGGCTAACATATACTCGGCGTTTATCTCCCTCTCTTGGATGGTCTTCTGGTGGCAGTCTACCTTGAAGTGCGAGAGGTACCACTTATCCGCCACCTTGAGCACCTGATCCTTTTGTCGGTGGGCCTCCTCGTCTATTTTCTTCATGTCATCTTCTAATCTTTTATGCTCAGCGGCCGATAAATTAGTCAGCCTTGTGTTGCTGTTTGAAGAAGCACCGTTGAGATCTTTAGAATCGGCCATGTAAGTCTGATTTTGTAGATCTGCAACTTCGTCCCCAGCGGAGTCGCCAAAAAGTATGTTGACGCCTTTTTGGAGGCGCCAATCACTCAACAAGAACCGGCGGCGGTGCTCTCTAGTCAGACGCGGACGGTCCGCGGCACAGGGCCGGACGGTCCGCGACCTGGCGCGAGGCGGCGGTGCTCTCTGGTCAGGCGCGGACGGTCCGCGGCCTTGGGCCGGACGGTCCGCGACCTGGGCGCAGTAGCGGTGTCTTCCCTGCGTCACGCCGGACGGTCCGCGACCTGGCGATAGGGTGTTGCCTTCCTCCTCCTTGCTGGAATCTAGATCTCGTCCCCTGGGGGGAAGGGATCTTAATGGTGCCCTGGGTCAATAGGTCACCCAGGGCATCCCCAGACGACGTGGAGTCGCCTAAGAATTAAGAGATCAATTCGAGGAAGAGGTCTTGGATGGACAACTAGATCTTGCCCCCCGGGAGGGGTGAGATCCTAGGGTCGTCTTGGGATCGGCAGGCCACCCAAGACGGATCTAGACGACGTAGAGTCGAATAGGGATGGAGGTGGATATGTGGAAGACTACAACTAGAACTATGTTACATCTACTCTTAGGGCAGGAAAAGTAAATAAGGTAATTGGTTCGATTGGAATGTGTTCGGGGGTTCTCAATCGGCCGTACCCCTTTATATTTATAGGGGAGGAGGTCTGGACCTTTTCCTAAGAGATAGCAACAAACTCCCACGTGATTAGATGGATAACCACGCACGAGATAAGGATAAATATCCGAGTTAATCTTATCTCGGGACACGCGGACCGTCCGGGCCTAAGGGCCGGACCGTCCGCTCATTTTGGTGTCCAACACTTACTAGAAGGCACAAGGTTTATGCTATAAATGTGGGCTGCCTTACGCTCATGGTCATCGCTGCCTAGATTCAGTCCAGCTGCACATAGTAGAAGAACTTTGGAACCAGTTTCAGCCACCTTCCAATGAGACACAATCTGAATCTACAGAGTTAGTCCAGCTCAATTGTCTCCAGTTGTCTCAGACAATGTTAGATGGGGTTCAAACTCAGAAGTCAATGCGGTTTGTGGGAGAAATTTTTGGCCTCTCCATTCTTATATTGTTGGATTCGGGCAGTTCTTCTTCCTTCGTCAGCTCGGCGATTGCTAGTCATTGCTCCATGATTTCTCCAGTGACTCCACCTCAGATAGTGGATGCTTTCTGGTTTATTCAAGGGCAGCAGTTTGTGTCCACACTCAAGGTTTTGGAATTACAACATTATGATATGATCATTGGTATGGATTGGTTAGCAACACACAATCCAATGTTGGTCCACTGGTTAGACAAATGGCTTTCCCTTCCGGTTGGCTCATCTTCGGTTAAGCTATACAGAGTTAAAGGGTCAACCAGTCATGGCGCTTTTGTCCAATTATGCAGCGTTGTGATTTACCCGACAAGGATCAAGACCTAGTGCATGCCCTTCCTATCGAGTTGCAGCTGCTATTGGACCAATATTATGTAGTGTTCCAATTACCCCACGACCTCCCACCAGTTCGCGACTGTGATCACCAGATTCCCCTGTTGCCAGGAGTGAGCCCAGTGCAAATGCGCCTGTACCGTTATGCTCCTGCACTCAAGTCCGAAATCAAGAAGCAAGTGGCAGAAATGTTGGAATCCGGGATCATCCAGCATAGCAAAAGTCCCTTCGCGTCATCAGTCATTTTGGTCCACAAGAAAGACAATACATATCGCTTATGTGTGGATTATCGTCACTTGAACGCCATCACAGCCAAGACCAAATTCCCAGTGCCAGTCATTGATGAATTCCTGGATGAACTCCATGGAGCATGGTTCTCTTTCTCTACCCTCGATCTCCGTGCTGGGTTTCACCAATTACGCATGGCCCCCAATGATCAGTACAAAACAACGTTCCAGATGCATCATGGCCACTTCGAGTTCCGCTTCATGGCATTCGGTCTGACAGGGGCACTGACCACCTTCCAAGGTGCGACGAATAGGACCCTGCAACCACTACTTCGCAAATGCGTGCTTGTCTTTTTTTGACGATATCTTGGTCTATAGCAATACTTGGGAAAATCATTTGGTTCACTTGCAGTCAGTTTGGTTAGTGGAATAACCCTGTTCGGAACGAGGTGATCCAGCATGGACTCGCTCCTTGTAGGTTCGGATGAGAGGAATGAGTTGGTCCGCCTGTTTTGCGAGGAATGGGTAGTTTCTTGGTTTTAGTTTTAGATCGGAACTAGTGAATGAGGATGAGATGAATCTGTGATGGTAACCAAACGCTATTTAGGCTCGGATGTAGGTTCGGATGACTCCAGACCATTTGATGTCTCTAACCAAACACACTGTCGGAATCCGTGCTGCAACTCCTGCTCAGGGACAAATGACAGATCAAGTTGTCCAAGTGCTCATTCGCCAAACGAACAATTGCTTCCCTGGGACATGTCATTTGCTCTGCAGGTGGTTCTACATATTCCGCCAATGTCGAGGCTGTCTCATCTTGGTCGCAACCTAGGAATGTCAAGGAGTTGCATGGGTTCCTCAGCTTGGCTGGGTATTACCGCAAGTTTGTCAAAAACTTCGGTATTATTGCTCAACCACTTACCAACCTCCTGAAGAAGAATGCTGAATTCGTATGGATGGCTGAGCACTCTTTTGCATTCTCCACCTTGAAGCATGCTCTGTCATCAACACCTGTGCTCACTCTTCCTAATTTCGACAAACCCTTTGCATTGGAGACTGACGCGTCGGGGTCTGGTGTGGGAGCAGTCCTGCTGCAAGAAGGACACCCCCTTGCATATGTCAGCAAACCTTTGGGGGTCAAACATATGGGCTTGTCTGCGTGTGCCAAGGAGTATCTCGCTATATTATTGGCTGTCAACAATTGGCGCCACTATCTGCAGCATGCCCCCTTCGTCATTTTCACAGATCAGCGTAGCTTGTCCCTTCTTAACGAGCAAAAATTGAAGACCCCATGGCAGTGTATCCGTTTTTATCGAAGCTTTCATTTTTATGCTTATCCTAGTTGTTGGTTTAGTTTATGCATGGCGAAAAGGAGCCTTGGAATGGTCTTAACTGAATATTCAGAAAAAAAAAGAAGAAAAAGATTCCATTGAGACAATTATGAGTTTGATTGAGTTTCCGTTACTCGACCAAACAAGTTCCAATTCCGTTATTTCAACTACACCAAACGATCTTTCAAATTGGTCAAGACTCTCAAGTTTATGGCCCCTAAGGTGTTCACCCGACTGCTTGGCCTTCCGTATCAAGTTATCTACAAGAAAGGTTCGGATAACAACGCTGCCGATGCCCTATCTCGGCGTGGACATGATCACTTGGCACTTCATTCTATTTCAGTGAGCTCTCCCCACTGGGTGACCGAGATCATTCAGGGTTATCAACAGGACCCCCACGCCCTCCAACTCTTAACTGAATTAGCTGTGGATGCCGGCACAGTTGGGCATTACCAACTCTAGCAAGGCTTGATCAAATACAAAGGACGCTTGTGGTTGGGTAACAACTCAGCGCTGCATTCCAGGATTATATCTTCCCTCCACGACAGCGCCATCGGGGGGCATTCTGGATTTCCCGTGACTTACTGGCGTGTTAAGCAGCTGTTCGCCTAGCCAGCCATAAAGTCCACTATCCGTCAGCATGTTCAGTCTTGTGTAGTCTGCTCCCGTGCTAAACCTGACCGCTCTAAGGGCCTGTTTGTTTACCCCCAGATTATATAATCTGGATTAAATAATCCTCAGAGGCAAACAAACAATCTAGCTTATTTGCCCAGATTATATAATCTAACCCCTTGGATTATGATAATCCATAAGCAAGTGAGGAGGTGCTTATTTCAGATTATTTTTTTCCCACTTCCCCACTACCCTTTCAAGTTTCCTAGAAATTACCCACCATTGCCATTATAACCTACCGAATCGTTTTTGCGCCTATCGGATCGGAGAAGCCCGCCGCCCAACAGAAACACGCCAGATAATCTGGGTAAACAAACAGGACTACTCAGATTATATAATCCAAATTATATAATCCAGATTATATAATCCTCCAAAAATAATCCAGATTATATAATTCATTGGGGTAAACAAACAGGCCCTAAGGCCTTGTTTGTTTCAGATTATAATCTCTCTAGATTATATAATCCAGCGCAAATAATCCAGTAGGTAAACAAACACCTAGATTATGAGTTCAGATTATATAATCTAAAGACTAGATTATAATAATCTCATAATCTCCTCAAGAGTAGCTTATTTAAGATTATTTTAGCAAAAAACCCACTGTCATGGTTATGTAAATAGAAATTACAATATATGACATCTATCTTTTCTCACCTCAAATAAATAAACAAGGGTATTGTTGTCTTTGTGAATAATCTACATTTGTATAATATAAACTACCAAACAGCTACATATAAATTATAATATATCTAGATTATAATCTGAATCATATAATTTAGATTATATAATCTACAATCTGAAACAAACAGCCCTTAAGTACCCCGGTCTTCTTCAACCATTGCAAGTTCCTTCCCACGCGTGGCAAGTGATATCCTTAGATTTCATTGAAGGGCTGCCCAAGTCCGGGTGATTCGACTGCATCTTAGTAGTCGTGGATACCTTCTCCAAGTTTGGTCACTCTTCCTCACCCGTTCATAGCATTGAAAGGGGCACAAGTTTTTGTGGATTCAGTGTATCGCCTACATGGGTTACCCGAAGCTATTGTGTCTGACCGCGATAGAATTTTCACCAGCCACCTTTGGCAAGAATTGTTCAAGCTTTTTGGTACCAAGTTGCACATGAGTACATCGTATCACCCCCAGTGTGACGGTCAGACAGAACGTGTTAATCAGTGCTTGGAGACGTTCTTGAGGTGCTTTGTCAACTCTCAACTAACTCAATGGGTTCAATGGCTACCTCTTGCCGAGTTCTGGTACAACACCTCATTTCACTCTTCTCTGGGAGCCACTCCATTTGAGGTTCTGTATGGAATACAACCACGCACACTGGGTCTCTCGGCTGCTGATTCTAAGCCCTTGTTTGATCTGCAGACATGGTTGTCCAAGCGTGAATTGATGATTCAATCAGTCCGACAACATCTCCTCCGTGCCCAACAGAGGATGAAGCACCAAGGCGATAAACGTCGTACTGAGCGTGTTTTTTCTGTAGGAGATCTGGTCACCTTGAAACTTCAGCCATATATAAAAGGTTCAGTGGCGGTGCGTGCAAATCACAAGCTCTCCTACAAGTACTTTGGGCCATTTCGTATATTGCAGTGTATTGGGACTGCTGCATACAAGCTGGACTTACTGTTAGAGAATTAGGTATTATCAATTTTAATTTAATCGAGAAAATCATTGTTATGTATGTGACGACATGTATGTGCATGTGTGTATCACCACTCACATAAGCAGTAAACAACAATAAAATATGCACAAAAAACGAAGAACAAAGTGTACCCTGCAGAGGGACCAATGCTCAAGGCATCAGTGACTCCATTCACACGAGACATCTCATGTGTATGTTCGATGTAGTCATACGCAGTCGATGCAGACAGATGTACGTAGTGCAGTCCTACGAACAGCGTCGACGATGAAGAACTGGATCAGCGTTGGTCGAGCGGACAGAGTGAGTAAGCTCCCCAAAAACCTGATCACCCGCACACCCGTGCAAGTGTAGCTCTGCGGACGGCGATTTCGGAGGCTTGCTCTCCCACTCTCTCTGTGCTCGCAGATGGTGGGATGGGAATGGACGGTGTGCAACTCGTCTAAGAATTTTTTTTCTCGTGTAACCAGAAGCATCCTCACCTCCTTTGTATTTGTACACGCGCAGAGGGAGGCGAACAGACAGTAATTGTCGCCATCAGAGCTACCGTTATAGCCAGTCAGAAACTGACGCCATCAGAGACGTCCGTTACTAGCCGACAAGAAACGGTCGGTAACAGACGACATTAACGGATGGTCATCACTCTAGGCAAAATGCGCAACCGTTAGGAACGAATATTCGGACCAAGGTCCGATCTACCATGGCCTGGCCCGGCCGACGCCGTGCACGCGCGTGTGGTAGTTCTTCATCCTTTTCTCAACTTCTCAATAGATGCACCAATGGTCCACCTATTTAAGTTGATTGATTTGTCCCTTGAACTTTCGGTATGGTACTAAAGTATTAGTACACCGTAGCATTAAAGTGGCCCTTTAGCATTGACTATTATTGAATATTAATTTGGGTCAGGCCCACATTAATCCAACAACCCCCACCAAATTCTAAGTCACAATAAAATGCTATCATCATCTCAAACGTTTGATATACTGGTGTTTTGATGGAGACTGTTAAGTTGAACATCCACTTAGAACCTATACTACACTTAACCACAACTACATAATGGACTAGGCCTTGAATTGGCAGTTTTGCGTGGAGCAAGTTTCATCTAAACTCTTTACCAGTACTAGATTGTCGAGCGCATCCCCTCTGCTTGGAGCATATAAGTCAAACTCCATAGCATTTCATGGGTATCTAGAGACCACCCAGATCTCATAAACTATGGCTAGCAGTTAACCCATATAGGTATGTTCCTCTAAAGATGTTCTGTAGGGCAACATCTTTGCTTCACAAAGCCACTTGGAACATATTAAGGTGTAAACACCAACCTACCTTATAGTAAGGAAAGACGTGCATCTAAAATGAACCTTATTAAGGGTCTTTCCTCTTAGTCTACCACTAGCTTGTTTCACCATTCTAATTCACGGGATCTCCGATCATATAGAACATGTTACCACTATGATAAACTTTAGGTGGGTCTTAGGCCCATCTCACTTGATGCACTATCTATCACACTACGTGATATCCCCTTAATAAATTCATCTGCTAGATTTTGAGACGTATGGACATAGTCCAACACTATTACTCCGGAGTTTCTCAATTTCCTGATAAATTTCAAACACCTCTTTATGTGCCTTGTCGACTTCATATTATCCTTATAACTGTTTATCTTAATTATCCAAGTTTGATTATCACAGTTCATAGAAATAGTTGGCACAGATTTTTCAACCACCGGTAAATCCATAAGGAGTTCACGAAGCCAGTCAGCCTCAAATGAAGTAGTATCTAATGCTGTGAGTTCTTCTTCCATAGTCGACCTCGTTAAGATGGTCTGCTTGCAAGACTTCCATAAAACAGCGTCACCTCCAAGTGAAAACACATATCCACTTGTGGCATATATCTCATCAGCATCATATATCCAATTTAAATCACAATAACCCTCCAGTACTGTTGGGTCCCGATATAATGGATGCCTAAACTCATAGTACCTTTTAGATAGCGTAGAACTCTCTCAAGAGCATGCCAGTGATCATCTCCTAGATTTGAAACAAACTGTCTAAGTTTGCTCACAACAAACGAGATGCCAGGCACTGGAGAGGTCATAACAAACCAACTAAGCTAGCTAAGTACATGAGTGAACCAATTATTTGGGAATATCTCAATTGAACCCTAGATATCCTTTGATTTTTCTTCAATAGCTTACTAGGATCATAAGGTGTTGGAGAGGTTCACATTCGCTATAACCAAAGCGACTCAAAACCTTTTCCACATAATGGGATTACATAAGTGTGATCCCACCATTGCCTTCTCTCAGTAGCTTAATGTTAAGAATAACATCAGCTTCTCCCAAATCTTTCATTCCGAAATTATTAGACAAAAAGTCTTTTGTCTCTTTAGTCACATCAAGACTCATCCCCAAGATTAGAATGTCATCAACATACAGGCATAAAATTACTCCCTCGCCCCCACCATACTGATAATATACACATTTGTCTGCTTCGTTCACAACAAAGCCAACAGATGTCAAAGGTCTATCGAACTTTTCCTACCATTGCTTAGGTGCTTGTTTTAGGCCATATAAAGATTTCAATAATTTACATACCATGCCTTCTTGACTGTTTGCTACAAACCCAGCTAGCTGCTCCATGTAGATTTCCTCATCTAGCTCTCCATTTAGGAATGATGTCTTAACATCCATTTGATGGACAAGAAGACCATGAGAGGCAGCTAGAGAAAGTAGCACATGAATTGTGGTCAATCGAGCCACAGGTGAATAAGTATCAAAGAAATTTTGACCTTCCTTCTGTGAATAGCCTTTAATTAAAAGTCTCGTCTTATACCTTTCAATAGTACCATCAGGTCTAAGCTTTTTCTTGAACATCCATTTACTCCCAATGGGCTTACACCCATAAGGACGCTCAACGACCTCCCAAGTTGCATTAGACATAATAGAATCCATCTCACTCCTTATTGCTTCCTTCCAAAAGTCAGGATCAGGAGAGGAATATGCCTCTTAAATGGTACTCGGTGTGTCATCCACAAGATATACAATGTAATCATCACCAAAGGACTTTGCAATCATTGGTCTCTTACTCTTTCGAGTTGATACATTGTCATCTTCCACAAGATTATGTATATGGGACTCCTTAGTGTGTTCTACCGGAATAAAATGCTCATGGGGTATCATTGGTTCATCGTTAGATGTATCATGTGTAGCTTTCATGGGAAATTCGTTCTAAAAAACGTAGCATCTCTGGACTCCATAATAGTATCAACCAACATGTCCGGTACTCCAGAGTTTATAATTAAGAACCTATATCCAATGCTATGGAAAGCATACCCAAGGAAAACACAATCAACAATTTTTGGTACTAATTTGCGCTTCTTGTTAATTGGCACATTCACTTTAGCCAAACAACCTCAGGTGCAAATAGGAGATATTTAATTTCCTCTTTTCCCATTCGTCGAATGGTGCGATTTCTTTGTTCTTTGTGGGAACTTTATTCAGGACATGACACACCGTCAAGATTGCCTCACCCCACCATTCCTTAGATAGTCCTGAAGTCTCTAACATGGCGTTAACCAAATCAGTTAGAGTACGGTTCTTTCTTTCAGCAACCCCATTGGATTATAGTGAGTATGGCAGTATCCTCTCATGAATAATACCATGTTCCACACAAAAATCAGAAAAATCACCTAAAAATATTCTCCACCACGATTAGACCTTAACTGTTTAATTTTCCTCTCGAGTTGATTTTCAACTTCAGCTTTGTAGGTCTTAAAATAATGAAAAGTTTTGTCTTTTGATTTTAAGAGATACACATAACATAATCTAGTAAAATCATCGATAAAAGTAATAAAATATTGCTTGCCTCCTTTAGTCAATATTCCGTTCATCTCACATAAATCGGAATGTATTAAGTCTAATGGTGTCAAGTTCCTTGCCTCCTCATCCTTATGAGGCTTGCGAGGTTGCTTAGATTGCAACACTTAGAACCTTTGACTAAATAAAATTTTAGGATTAAATTTAAATTTGCTAAACGTGAGACACAACCTGTCGGGGACCATAATTAGTGGTACCCTCAAGGCCCCTAAATCTCAGCTGGTAATCCCCATCAGCACAAAGCTGCAAAGGCCTGATGGGTGCGATTAAGTCAAGGATCGGTCCATTCAAGGGACACGATCGTGCCTCGCCCGAGCCTAGCCTCGGGCAAGGGAAGCCGACCCCGGAGAACCTACGTCTCGCCCGAGGACCCCCCTCCAGCAACGGGCACACTATCGGCTCGCCCGAGGCCCAGTCTTCACCGAGAAGCAACCTTGGCCACATCGCCGCGCCGACCGACCAAATCGCAGGGACATTTAATGCAAACGTGGCCTGACACCTTTATCCTGACGCACGCCCTCCAGTCGACAGAGCCGAAGTGACCGCAGTCACTTCGCCGCTCTACTGACCGGTCTGACAAGAGGACAGCGCCGCCTGCGCCGCTCCGACTGCTGAGCCACCCGACAGAGTGAGGCTGACAGCAGCCAAGGCCGGCCTCGGGCGTCATAGGAAACTCCGCCTCGCCCGACCCCAGGGCTCGGACTCGGGCTCAGCCCCGGAAGACAGCGAACTCCGCTCCGCCCGACCCAGGGCTCGGACTCGGGCTCAGCCCCGGAAGACGGCGAACTCTGCTCCGCCCGACCCAGGGCTCGGACTCGGGCTCAGCCCCGGAAGACGGCGAACTCCGCTCCGCCCGACCCAAGGCTCGGACTCGGGCTCAGCCCCGGAAGACGGCGAACTCCGCTCCGCCCGACCCAGGGCTCAGACTCACTCGGGCTCAGCCCCGGAAGACGGTGAACTCCGCTCCGCCCGACCCAGGGCTCGGACTCGGGCTCAGCCCCGGAAGACAGCGAACTCCGCTCCGCCCGACCCAGGGCTCAGACTTGGGCTCAGCCCCAGAAGACGACGAACTCCGCTCCGCCCGACCCAGGGCTCGGACTTGGGCTCAGCCCCAGGAGACGATGGACTCCGCTTCGCCCGACCCCAGGGCTCGGACTCAGCCCTGGCTTCAGCCGACGGTCTCCGCCTCGCCCGACCCAGGGGCTCGGACTCGACCACGACCACGGAAGACAGACTCGGCCTCGACCTCGGAGGAGCCTCCACATTGCCCAACCTAGGGTGCGGACCGACCACGTCGACAGGAGGCGCCATCATTACCCTACCCCGAGCTGACTCAGGCTACGGGGAACAAGACCGACGTCCCATCTGGCTCGCTCCGCCAGATAGGCAATGATGGCGCCCCGCACGCTCTGTGACGACGGCAGCTCTCGGCCCCCTTACGGAAGCAAGAGGACGTCAGCAAGGACTTGACAGCCCCGACAGCTGCCCTTCCGCCAGGCTCCAGCACTCCTCCGACGGCCACGACATCACACGAACCGGGTGCCAAAACCTCTCCGGCTGCCACGACGGCATGTACTTAGGGCGCTAGCTCTCCTCCGCTAGACACGTAGCACTCTACTACACCCCCATTGTACACCTGGATCCTCTCCTTACGCCTATAAAAGGGAGGACCAGGGCCCTCTTACAGAGGGTTGGCCCGCGCGGAGAAGGACGGGACGGCGCTCGCGCAAGGCCGCTCGCTCCCACTCCCGCGTGGACGCTTGTATCCCCCTACTGCAAGCGCACCCGACCCGGACGCGGGGCTAACACGAAGGCCACGGGATCCACTCTCTCACGCCTGCCTCCCTCCGGCTGCCTCCTTTTCCCCCCTTCGCGTTCCGCCTCGCGTCGACCCATCTAGGCTGGGGCACGTGGCGACAATTCACTCGTCGGTCCAGGGACCCCCCGGGTTTCGAAACACCGACAGTTGGCGCGCCAGGTAGGGGCCTGCTGCATGTTGACGAACAGCTTCCCGTCAAGCTCCAGATGGGCAGTCTCCAGCAACCTTTCCAGCCCGGGACGGTGCTCCGTTTCGGGAAACTTGAGTTCATGTCCCTCGACAGCAGCTACGACATGATACTCCTTCCCCCGCCGTGCGACAGCGACAATGGCGGTCGACAACCCGCTCGCCGGCGGGGAAATCGACGACGCCTTCCCCACGTGGTGGAAGGACGACATTCGAGCTTGTCCCGTCCCCTCCCCCGCCGACGGAGGAGGAGGCGGGGCAACCAAGGCCAAGCGGGAAGCGGCACCTCGTTGGCTGTCGAGTGAGTCAACGGCGCCGGCGCCCCAACGGAGGGCGCGTCGGGCATCGATCTCGCGTCTGAGACGAAGACGAGCGCCGCCTCCCCGCAACACGCCAATCTCAAGCAAACGCACGACGCCAGCACGCTCGCGAAGGACTTGCTGGGCGTCACCCTCGTACCTAAGACAACGGTGCAGTCAGTCCCAGACGCGACCTCGTCACCGACCGTCGACCGAAAGGTACCGACCGATTCCCATCTCGTGTCTTTTGGATTCGGCATCGACCCACCAAGCGACTCCGCTTCGGTGAGCACTCTCTTAGAGGCGAGTCCAAACCCCCTGGGGTATCGTGTGCGGTCACCCTGGGACCGACTGATGGCCGACTCGACCTACGAGCCCTCGGGGTCCGAGGAAGATGGCGAGCCCGACCTCTGTTGGGATTTCTCCGGACTTGGTAACCCCAGTGCCGTGCGGGACTTCATGACCGCATGTGACTACTGCCTTGCCGACTGTTCCGACGGCAGTCGCGGCCTCGACAATGAGGACCGCGGCCCAAGTCGTGAATGTTTTCACGTCGATCTAGGGGGTCCCGGCGAAGGCAACCATCTTGGTATGCCGGAAAACGGTGATCCCCCTAGGCCTGTGCCTCGCGTTGACATCCTTCGGGAGCTAGCTGTGGTCCCCGTCCCGGCGGGGGGTTCTGACCCACAGCTCGAGCAAATCCGCGAGAGGCAGGCCAGGCTCGACGAGGGAGCAGGAACGCTTGTGCCGATCCGCCAGGACATCAGGCAGGAATGGGCGATCCAACCCCCGGCCGGAGAAGCGCGTCATCTCCCCCAGGACATCTAGCACCGCATCGCCGACGACGTCAGGGTGAGGCCGCCGCCGGATTCCAGTGGAGTCGGCCAGAACCTAGCTGCAGCGGCATTACTCCTTCGCGCGATGCCGGAGCCATCAACCACCGAGGGGCGGCGTATCCAGGGAGAGCTTAAGAATCTCCTGGAGGACGCCGCGGTCCGACGGGCCGAAAGCTCTGCCTCCCGAAGGCAGGGGTTCCCCTCAGAACATCGCGCCACGACTCCCCGATTCATGCAGGAAGCCTCGGTCCACTCCGGGCGCACGCGCAACACAGCGCTTGCGGCCCCGGGTCGCCTCGGCAACGAGCGCCATCATCACAGCCGTCGGGCCCACCTCGACGACAGGGCGCGCCAAGGCTACCACCCCAGGCGTGGGGGATGCTACGACAGCGGGGAGGATCGGAGTCCTTCGCCCGAACCACCCGGTCCGCAGGCTTTCAGCCGCGCCATACGACGGGCACCGTTCCCGACCCAGTTCCGAACCCCGACTACTATTACAAAGTACTCGAGGGAGACAAGACCGGAACTGTGGCTCACAGACTATCGGCTGGCCTGCCAACTGGGTGGAACGGGCGATGACAACCTCATCATTCGCAACCTCCCCCTGTTCCTCTCCGACACCGCTCAAGCCTGGCTAGAGCACCTGCCACCGGGGCAGATCTCCAACTGGGACGACCTGGTCCAAGCCTTCGCCGGTAATTTCCAGGGCACGTACTTGCGCCCTGGGAACTCCTGGGATCTCCGAAGCTGCCGCCAGCAGCCGGGAGAGCCTCTCCGGGACTACATCCGGCGATTCTCGAAGCAGCGCACAGAGCTGCCCAACGTCACCGATTCAGATGTCATCGGCGCGTTCCTCGTCGGCACCACCTGCCGCGACCTGGTAAGCAAGCTGGGTCGCAAGACCCCCACCAGGGCGAGCGAGCTGATGGACATCGCCACCAAGTTCGCCTCTAGCCAGGAGGCGGTTGAGGCCATTTTCCGGAAGGACAAGCAGCCCCAGGGCCGCCCACCGGAAGATGCTCCCGAGGCGTCAACTCAGCGCGGCGCCAAGAAGAAAGGCAAGAAGAAGTCGCAAGCGAAACGCGACGCCGCCGACGCGGACCTTGTCGTCGCCGCCGAGCACAAGAACCCTCGGAAGCTTCCTGGAGGTGCCAACCTCTTCGACAAGATGCTCAAGGAGCCGTGCCCCTATCATCAGGGGCCCGTCAAGCACACCCTTGAGGAGTGTGCCATGCTTCGACGACACTTCCACAAGGCCGGGCCACCCGCGGAGGGTGGCAAGGCCCTCGACGACGCAAAGGAGGAAGATCACAAGGCAGGAGGGTTCCCCGAGGTCCGCGACTGCTTCATGATCTACGGCGGGCAAGTGGTGAACGCCTCGGCTCGGCACCGCAAGCAAGAGCGTCGGGAGGTCTGCTCGGTAAAGGTGGCGGCGCTAGTCTACCTAGACTGGTTCGACAAGCCCATCACCTTCGACCGGGCCGACCATCCAGACTACGTGCCGAGCCCGGGGAGATACCCACTCGTTGTCGACCCCATCATCGACGACGTCAGGCTCACCAAGGTCCTCATGGACGGAGGCAGCGGCCTCAACATCATCTACGCCGAGACCCTCGGACTCCTGCGAATCGATCTGTCCTCGGTCCGCACGGGCGCTGCGCCTTTCCACGGGATCATCCCCGGGAAGCGCGTTCAACCCCTCGGACAACTCGACCTACCCGTCTGCTTCGGGACACCCTCCAACTTTCGAAAGGAGACCCTCACGTTCGAAGTGGTCGGGTTTCGAGGAACCTACCACGCAGTGCTAGGGAGGCCATGCTACGCCAAGTTCATGGATGTCCCCAACTACACCTACCTCAAGCTCAAGATGCCGGGCCCCAACGGGGTCATCACCATCGGGCCCACGTACCGACACGCATACGAATGCGATGTGGAGTGCGTGGAGTACGCCGAGGCCCTCGCCGAATCCGAGGCCCTCATCGCTGACCTGGAGAGCCTCTCTAAGAAGGCGCCCGACGTGAAACGCCACGCCGGCAACTTTGAACCAGCGGAGACGGTCAAGTCCGTCCCTCTCGACCCCTGCAACGACGCCTCCAAGCAGATCTGGATCGGTTCCGAGCTCGACCCCAAATAGGGAGCAGTGCTCGTCGACTTTCTCCACGCAAACGCCGACGTTTTCGCGTGGAGTCCCTCGGACATGCCCGGCATACCGAGGGAAGTCGCCGAGCACTCTCTGGATATCCGAGCTGGGGCCCGACCCGTGAAGCAGCCTCTGCGCCGATTCGACAAAGAGGTACTACGCAGGGCCATAGGCGAGGAGATCCACAAGCTACTGGCGGCAGGGTTCATCAAAGAGGTATTCCATTCTGAATGGCTTGCCAACCCTATGCTTGTGAGAAAGAAAGGGGGGAATGGCGGATGTGTGTAGACTACACTGGTCTAAACAAAGCATGTCCGAAGGTTCCCTACCCTCTGCCTCGCATCGATCAGATCGTGGATTCCACTACTGGGTGCGAAACCCTGTCTTTCCTCGATGCCTACTCAAGGTATCACCAGATCAGGATGAAAGAGTCCGACCAGCTCGTGACTTCATTCATCACACCCTTCGGCATGTACTGCTATGTTACAATGCCGTTTGGTTTGAGGAATGCGGGGGCAACGTACCAGCGGTGCATGAACCATGTGTTTAACGAACACATCAGCCGAACGGTCGAGGCCTACGTTGATGACATCGTAGTCAAGACGAGGAAGGCCTCCGACCTCCTTTCCGACCTTGAAGCAACATTCCGATGTCTCAAGGCGAAAGGCGTGAAGCTTAATCCCGAAAAGTGTGTCTTCGGGGTCCCCCGAGGCATGCTCTTGGGGTTCATCGTCTCCGAGCGGGGCATCGAAGCCAACCCGGAGAAGATTGCAGCCATCACCAGCATGGGGCCAATCAAGGACTTGAAAGGCGTACAGAGGGTCATGGGATGTCTCGTGGCTCTGAGCCGCTTCATCTCGTGCCTCGGCGAAAGAGGTCTGCCTCTGTACCGCCTCTTAAGGAAGGCCGAGTGCTTCGCTTGGACCCCCGAGGTCGAGGAAGCCCTCGGGAACCTGAAGGCGCTCCTCACGAACGCGCCCATCTTGGTGCCCCCCGCTGCTGGAGAAGCCCTCTTGATCTACATCGCCGCAACCACCCAGGTGGTTAGCGCCGCGATCGTGGTTGAGAGATAAGAAGAAGGGCATGCTTTGCCCATCCAGAGGCCAGTCTACTTCATCAGTGAGGTACTGTTCGAGACCAAGATCCGCTACCCACAAATCCAGAAGCTGCTGTACGCGGTGATCCTGACACGACGGAAGTTGCGACACTACTTTGAGTCTCATCCGGTGACTGTGGTGTCATCCTTCCCCCTGGGAGAGATCATCCAGTCCCGGGAGGCCTCGGGTAGAATTGCGAAGTGGGCGGTGGAGATCATGGGCGAGACGATCTCGTTCGCCCCTCGGAAGGCCATCAAGTTCTAGGTCTTGGCGGACTTCGTGGCTGAATGGGCCGACACCCAGTACGGCTCCGATCCAACCGGAGCTCTAGACCATGTTTTTCGACGGGTCGCTGATGAAGACAGGGGCCGGCGCAGGCCTCCTCTTCGTCTCGCCCCTCGGAAAGCACCTACGCTACATGCTGCGCCTCCACTTCCCGGCGTCCAACAATGTGGCAGAGTACGAGGCTCTGGTAAACGGGTTGCGAATCGCCATCGAGCTAGGGGTCCGACGCCTCGACGCTCGCGGTGACTCGCAGCTCGTCATCGACCAAGTCATGAAGAACTCCCACTGCCGTGACCCGAAGATGGAAGCCTACTGCGATGAGGTTCGGCGCCTGGAAGACAAGTTCTACGGGCTCGAGCTCAACCACATCGCCCGATGCTACAACGAGACTGCGGACGAGCTGGCTAAAATAGCCTCGGGACGAACAACAGTTCCCCCGGACGTATTCTCCCGAGACCTGCATCAACCCTCCGTCAAGACCGAGGACACGCCCGAGCCCGAGGCACCTTCGGCTCCGCCCGAGGTACCCTCGGCCCAGTCCGAGGTACCCTCGGCACGGTCCAAGGTACCCTCGGCTCAGCCTGAGGTACCCTCGGCCCCCGAGGGTGAGGCACTGCGCGTCAAGGAGGAACCGAGCGAGGTCACGCCTAATCAAAGCTGGCAGACCCCGTACCTGCAATATCTCCACCGAGGTGAGCTGCCCCTCGACCAAGCCGAAGCCCGGCGGTTGGCACGGCGCGCCAAGTCTTTCGTCTTACTGGGAGATGGGAAGGAGCTCTACCACCGCAGCACTTCAGGCATCCTCCAGCGATGCATTTCCATCGCTGAAGGCCAAGAGCTCTTGCAAGAGATACACTCGGGGGCTTGCAGCCATCACGCAGCACCTCGAACCCTCGTTGGAAACGCCTTCTGACAAGGGTTCTACTGGCCGACGGCGGTGGCCGACGCTACTAGAATTGTCCGCACCTGCGAAGGGTGTCAGTTCTACGCGAGGCAGACCCACCTGCCCGCTCAGGCTCTGCAGACCATACCCATCACCTGGCCGTTTGCTGTGTGGGGTCTAGACCTCGTTGGCCCCTTGCAGAAGGCACCCGGGGGCTACACGCACCTGTTGGTCGCCATCGACAAATTCTCCAAGTGGATCGAGGTCCGACCCCTAAACAGCATTAGGTCCGAACAGGCGGTGGCGTTCTTCACCAACATCATCCATCGCTTTGGGGTCCCGAACTCCATCATCACCGACAACGGCACCGAGTTCACCGGCAGAAAGTTCCTGGACTTCTGCGAGGATCACCACATCCGGGTGGACTGGGCTGCTGTGGCTCACCCCATGACGAATGGGCAAGTGGAGCGGGCTAACGGCATGATCCTGCAAGGACTCAAGCCTCGGATCTACAACGACCTCAACAAGTTCGGCAAGCGGTGGATGAAGGAACTCCCCTCGGTGGTCTGGAGTCTGAGAACAACGCCGAGCCGAGCCACGGGCTTCACACCGTTCTTTCTAGTCTATGGGGCCGAGGCCATCTTGCCCACAGACTTGGAATACGGTTCCCCGAGGGCGAGGGCCTACACCGACCAAAGCAACCGAGCCAACCGAGAAGACTCACTGGACCAGCTGGAGGAGGCTCGGGACGTGGCCTTACTACACTCGGCGCGGTACCAGCAGTCCCTACGACGCTACCACACCCGAGGGGTTAGGTCCCGAGACCTCCAGGTGGGCGACCTGGTGCTTCGGCTGCGACAAGACGCCCGAGGGCGGCACAAACTCACGCCTCCCTGGGAAGGGCCGTTCGTCATCGCCAAGGTCCTGAAGCCCGGAACGTACAAGCTGGCCAAAAGTCAAGGCGAGGTCTACAACAACGCTTGGAACATCCAACAGCTACGTCGCTTCTACCCTTAAGATGCTTTCAAGTTGCTCATATACCTCGTTCTCACACCAAGTCTGGTCGTCAAGGAAGGGTCAGCCTTGCCTCAGCAAAGCCCGACCCTCCCTCGGGGGCTAGAAGGGGGCAACCCCCTCTGCGTCAAAATTTTCCTCGAAAAAGAAAAAAAATCTTTTCTGCCAGAATGCCTTTCGTGCTCTTTGACTACTTCAAAAGTGGATCCTGAAAACGATGGAGTACACGTAAGCAGCCAAGGCTGACCGAGCCGAGGGACTCCTACGCCTCCGGGATACGGATACCTCACTCATCACCTTCTGTGATAAGTAACTCGCGCTCGGATAAGTGACTCCACGGACCGAACAAGTCTTCATGCTCGAGAGCTCCTCTGCCGAAATGATTTTTCGGGCCTTCTCGACTGCGTCGGTAACAGAACCCTATGGACGAGTAAGAGCGCGCGTAAGCGGCAAGGCCGACCGAGCCGAGGGATTCCTACGGCTCCGGGATACGGATACCTCACTCATCGCCTTCTGTGAAAAGCAACTCTCGCCCGCACAGACAATTCTGTTACCGACAAATGAGTCCAGATACTCGAAACAAGAGGAAAAGAAACGCAGCTTTACAACACGACGACGGTGTGTTTAGGCCTCGGCGGCCGCAGAAAACATACACACACTACAAGACAACCTGATCCTGCAGGCTCGGACGTCGACAGCCGAAGGGGGCAGCAGCACCCTCGGCATCAACTACACCTTCGGCGGGGTCTGACCTAGCCTCGGACGGCGACGCGGTCGGAGGGCCCCCACTCTGAAGGACGACATCAGCACCACACTCGGGCCATCGCCGCCAGGGTCTTCTTCGAGAATCCGGCCCGAGCAGGCGGCTCGGCCAGCCACCCCGAGGCCTCGGTCAGCTGTCCCCCAAAGACATCAGCTCGGCTTGTGGCCTCGGCAGCTCAACTCTGGCGTCGGTTCCGTCAGCAGATGACCCAGCCAGGCTCTGGCCAACCACACCTCCTTTTTGAAGCCAACTCTGCCTCCGTCCGTGCTGACACCGCTACCTCCGGCTTCGGCTCATCGAAGGGCAGCCGAGGGGTTCCTTTAACTAAGCAAGAGGGGCCTCGGACAGCAAGGCCGACCGAGCTGAGGGACTCCTACTCCTCCGGGATACGGATACCTCACTCGTCACCTTTGCACAAGGCAACTCACGCTCGGTGAAGCGGTTCAGATAATCAACAAGGCGAGTCTTAGTGCTCGAATTGAAGAAAAAACACGGCTCCGAGCCGAAAATGCATACACGTTCAGGCCTCGACAGCCGCATTGAACAAAACACCGGCACTTAAGGTGCCTTTACAAACGGAACTCCGGTTCCACCTCCGTAGGTACGAACAACCCCACGCGATTGGGGGGGCCTGCAGAGCAACAGAAGACCGACGAACGGCTCGTCGTCGCCCGCCCCGACAGCGGCAACGACGACGACTTCTACTCCAGAGGGCCGAACAGCAGCAGCGATGACCTCAGGGCGGATGCTGCTGCCATGAGGCCCTTGCCCATGCCCCCAACTCAAGAGGCAAGGACGGGCAGAAGGCCGTATAGTTGGAGGTCAGTCCATGGGTGGCACCGGCAAGCTCGTCGGCGGCGGAACCTCTTCCAGCTGCCGTGGCGGAAGGCGGCACCGGGAGCGGTTCCGAAGCCGCTCAGCTCAGAGAGCCGGGCACGCGGCAGCTGCCCATGCCGTGAACGGCGGACGCCCTTCCCCCCGATCACTGAGGGAAGGAGCGAGCCGCCGCCCGCACAGGGACCGACCCCAACTCGGCACACTCCCCTCCCCAGCACTGATGATGAACATCCTTGAAGCTGAGGGAGGGGCAGGGGCCGCAGCCCGGTTTGCTTCTCCCCACCATCAAGCTGGTGGTCACCATCTTGGGTGACCACCGGCGAGGGGATGCAGCCGGGCTGCATGATGAAAATCCTTGAAGCCAAACGATGGCTGAAAGGTACCAACCTCCACAAAGTTGCGTTCCTCCGACGACAAGACGGAAGGATTCCGGGCGTCCTCCGCTCGGGGGCTCGGAAGGAGGGAAGACACGATGCACGAGGGGAGCGCGAAGACATGGTTGCCCTCCAAAGGGGTCGCCCCCCTTTTAAAGGCGACTCCCTCCACTTGCGTCCTCAACCGTTGCGGGTTGAGTCTTCTCCAACACGCTCCAAGATTCTCCCCCCCACGGCGCAGGGGCTGGGTCCCACACGACATGCAAGCCGGTCCAGGGGAGAAGAAGCCAAACCGCCACACACGCGCGGTGCATGCAACCACCCGGCGGTTACAAGCACTCCTCCACTTTCACCCAGACCAGCGGGTGAAAGGGCGGACAGCCATGCAGGCGGCA